>JH814823.1:389305-437361 GCA_000296255.1 Omphalotus olearius VT 653.13 | reverse complement strand
CGCCGCGAGGTTGAACCGGAAAGCCCTTTGCGTCTGCATCATATGAATATCACCATAAAAATCAACGCAAGAAGACTGTTGACCTACATTAGCGAATAGGCCGCCATGTTAGTTAAAACCGTATACACTCCTATGGTATTCCACATAAATCATTGCACGAGAGCAGGAGGGCGAAAGAATGCTCACCATACAATATCCCGCCAACACACCTCATGATACTGCTATCGACTAAGGCGGACATGGTAGCCTTGTCTAAACAGTGTGTGGAACACATGATGAACGCAACACAAGGAAATATCTTTTCGAGGCTTGAGGAAGAACTGAGCCCAAGAAGTAGCACCATTTCGGCGTACATATAGCCTCAGCGCTACAGCCTCTGTCCAAAAAAAAAAACCGGTGGGTTGCCTTCCGAAGACAGATGCATTCAGACCGTCGCAAGAGTGGACCATGCATCATCAGTTTCAAACAATATCGTCTTGATCTCGTGTCTTGACATGTGCACCCAGAGGTAAGATGAAGAACTTTAAATAACGAAGAGTGTCTCTTTACGCGACCCGTGCTTAGGACACGCAAATGATGAGAACTTGAGAACGTGGAAGACGCTGAAAAGGTCCAGGAGAACAATCTTGCGAATATCGCGCGCTAAGAGTGTCAGAAGCATTTTTATCGTGGAAGCAGGCTGAGATAGCAAGCCTACATAGCCAAGCAGATCAATCCCAGCTGCCGTGCTATGCTGATGGCATGGCTGACGGAGCATGGCATACCCACTGCCTGTACCCACCTCAGCTCAGTACTTCATTAAATTAAATTCATGGTTACTCTCTGGATTGTTCCATCTGAGGAGGACACTCTCAGATTGAGGAGAATCATGAATATTCGTCCTGAATCTTCCGCTTCAGAATCATCGTATCCTCATTTTCACCCTCACATCACTCTCGCGGCACCACCTTCATCCTCAGATGTCCCGCTTGCAAAACTTCGCGACTGTATACCCACTTCTCATCCCAGTCTTCAAATACAATTTCGATCGGTCGAGAAGGGCACACACTTCTTTCGATCTGTGTACATCGCCATAAAGCTGACTCCAGAACTCATCGCTCTCCATGAACACGTACACAAGGTCTTGAATCTTGAGCCTCGAACGCCTTCTTTTCCTCACGTTTCTCTGTGCTACATCACTGATGAGGATGCTGATCGAGGCGAGCGGGAGAAATACTACCAAGACTTGGAAACTTCGGGCAGAATTCGTTGGGATGCTGATGGAAATGTAAGGCTGAACTGTGGCGAGGGTACCGAAGAGGATTGGATTACGGGTTTAATCGCGCCTGAAATCTGGATCGCAGATTGTGTAGGCCCTGTTGAAGAATGGTCTGTTGTGGAAAGAATACAACTGAAAGCTTAAGGTGGAGTCTGGAGCTACAGAGTCAAGGTTTATTATATGGAGTGTTCGTAAGACAAAAATCTCAAAGCTCGCTCAATTCCAGTTTATCGCTTCACCGAGTAGTACTCTACGAAATGTTAGCGTAGCCGTCATTCATCGATTCTCCCCCGCAGTGTCTACTCTGACACGGCACATCCATAACCTACATACTTCCATCATTGTCGCCAATTCAAGCAATACCACATCTGCAACAGAGCGAAGAACGACCGATCTTATCAGGTGATAAGGGAACTACTGGTAGATTTGAAGTAATCGACCAATTAGCTCTCCACAAATTGCTGCGAAGAGCTCTGCGTTGAAACTGAAGCAGACACAAGGGAAGAAAATAGATTGAGGGCAGAGTCAGGAAAAGGAAAATAGAAAGAAGGATGCAAAGGCTTACCGTGACAT
This sequence comes from Omphalotus olearius VT 653.13, assembly GCA_000296255.1. Classification (NCBI taxonomy): domain Eukaryota; kingdom Fungi; phylum Basidiomycota; class Agaricomycetes; order Agaricales; family Omphalotaceae; genus Omphalotus; species Omphalotus olearius. Next base: position 435,530 of record JH814823.1, on the reverse strand, counting down.
GTTCGCTTTCAGAGCATTGCATAAGGAAGATCTGGAGGCGAGCACGCATGCCAATCTGAGCATGAAGCCAGTTGACGATATCAACTACGAGGTCTGACGGGCTCCTCATCATTCTCGGGCGTTTCGCTTGCCTGCCTCTCTGTTAAGAGACTCATGTGCGTCACAGGCGACCCGATGTCATCGTAAGGGGAGGTTGGTTTTGAGCCAAGTCTTCGTGAGCCTGGGCCTGCGATGGGGAAAGTGTAGATTGGGATTCGGGATCGGAGGGTGGGTATAGTAGGTCAAACGAAGATGAGGTTCCTAAGGACAAGGTTAAAGAATCGGACTGAGACGAATCTGCGTCTCCAGATATCGTTGACGGTGATGTAGTAGCCGTAAGGGTTATATTCGGAGCCATATTACGCACTCCAGGACCTGATCCAGCACTCTCTAAGGCTCTTAAGACGACAACCCATTGCTCTTCCAACACCCTCACAGTCCGCTTGAGCTCCTCATTTGCTTGCCTGAGACACGTATTTTCTGATTCGACTTGGCTAAGACGTGTCGATTCCGAAACGCTGGCCCGGGAGGACTTGGGAGTGCGTCGAGCTGCATCCAAAGAAATATCGTTATCCGAATCACGGACAATCCGCTCTAGTTCCTCGACACGTGCCTCTAAGGAGACGACATAACTTTTTTGGCGCTCGCGACTCTTCCGAGCAGAGATACGGTTCTGTTCTTTGCGTGAAGTTGGACGGACGTCTAGATGTGCTGCTTGAGATAGACTGGGAGATGGGGTATTAGGGGCCGGGTCAAGGATGGACGAGGACTCCGAAGGCGATCCGTTGCTTTCTCGTCGACGTTTGCTAGGAGGCATTGTGGTCTCGAGCATACTTCACAGCACGCCCTACTGTGACGAACTGAGAATCTGATCAGGAGTTGAAGTTTGCGCGGCAAATTGCTAGCCACGTGCGTTCTACATAGCCCAGTTCTGGCTGGTCATCATCTTCGATTTTCGCAATAGGTTTGAAAGCTACGTCGATGGCGGGAGGCGACCCTGACCTGAAAGATAGAATGCTTCATGCCTTGCAGTGATTTTGGACTGGACGCCCGCCCGCTCGTTATTGTTTCGTTTGCGTGCACCGTTTCTTTCAGAGTTGCCTAGGAGAAGAGCCTACTAAAGGATGCAGCCCGTTTCTCCCTGAGGTGTGAAATGCGGAACGAGCTGATTGGAATCAAAGGGAGAGTCTAGAGAAGGTTCGTATCTGTTAGGATTTGGGGGCCCATTGTCTAATATCAAAATTGCAGGTGACTCGATGTACATTGCTTCGCAGATTCCAGACCTTACTGAGCATGGATTCGGGAAATGGTGTCACACGAACTGGTCGCTACGCATCATACGTTTTACTTTCGTCTCTCACAGAGGACAAACGTAGTTCTCAAGCTCTCGGCTGATAGAGAGGAAGGTCGGTTTGAATCGCCATGCTTCTTCATGCCGTCTGGTTGACAACGTCTAAATTATGCAGCACTTTTGCCATTTTGCAGAGAACTTCTGGACTCGGAATAACAACCCCTCAATCCGCGCCAAAGCGCTGAATGCTCACAAAATGTCGGTTATATTCGGCATACAATAATAATAATCGAAGACAGTACGACCCTCACTCTGTACGGGAAGCAGTGCTTGCTCGTCTCTCTTCTACCCGGGCAACGTCAATCCAGCTTTCGCTCCCAAGAAGTTGAGCATGTCTAGACTCTGGGCTTTTTATTGGTGGGTAGCTTTTTGTATTCATATACCATTACATTTTGACCTCTATACTAGGGTAAATGTACCAGTTGCTAAGGAGCGGAGGAACGCGCGCGCTTTGGCATGTCATGACATTGCATAGTACTGGAATTTCTGTCAAGGATGAAACTTTGAAGAGATACTGGTTTCAGAGCTTGACCAATCGACCTGTCCCAAGCTTTGGTCTGATTAACAGCATATATGTGCTTATCGACTTGACTGGAGCTCTTCTACAACCCTGACAATTTAAATGTACTTGGTGAAGAATATCCTGGTCGGCCAACCTTCACTGCTTCTATCAAGCTTGAAGAAGAATATCGTTATATCGACAGTGACGCCAGTAACGGGATGGTCAGGGACATTTGAAAGAAGCAGTGATTCCTCGGAGTCCGCAAAGCGGAGAACGTCGTGGCCCGATTAGGAAATTGGACGTCAAGCTCGTCAGCGTAGTTATAGTATGCTTGAGCGCTGTTCTTTGCTGCGAATCCCATGTCCTCTCTTTCTCCCTTCTCTATCCTTTCCTCATCCTTCTTCTTTCTCTTGCCGGTATTGAAGCTGGTCTTGGTATGCCGTGCGTATTCCACTTCGCGGCGGACGACGCGTCGCACTGAATGGTGTTATACATGCATTTCGTTGCTCGCCATACTGAGTACGCTGGAGGGCACCTTCGGACTGCTTAGTGTCAAGAACACGGCTTATATGCGCGTCGCTGCGAAGATCTGCCGTGTCTTGTTGGAGTTGGTTGCAGGTTTGTGCACGATGGTGCTGATCGTGCTGAGTACACCAAGGACAACTGTGCCGAGAGCGAACATGGCCTTTTATATGGCAGTGCTTGCAACATTGCAGTTTTGTGGTATGAGCTTATCTCATTCGATTGAAATGTTACTCAAGGGAGTGTAGGTGTATTGCTGAGCCTTCTCAGAGTCTCACAATTCTTAGGTCCTCTGTTCTATCTGCTTTTCGCGACAGCTGCGCTCCCTCTAGTTGTTTACGTCTTTCTCATCCCGCCTCCATCCTCTCCGACGCGTCCCATAGGTCCTGAAACATTAGCAACTCCTGCACGAGATATCAATGGGTTTCCGGCTGTGCGGTCTTTCACAACACTCTCTCCCCCACCCTCTCCTTCGAATGTCCACAAGAAAGCCATATCACTTGATCTTCCATCGTCGTATAGGCACTCCATCATCTTTCCGGAGCATCAGAGGGTATCTTTAGACAATCTCATGCGGACGAGGCTGTCTACCGAGGAACACACTTTCGTGCTTACGCCTGGTTCAAGGGCATTTGGTTTTCCTCCGGACCCTGCACCTATACAACCTGGGCCTGACCGAATACGGTCGAAGTCAAGACCTGCTCCTCTCGCTTTGCATCGGTCATATGAGGACGTTATTACCGCGCTACATCCTCGCATTCTTTGGACGCTCATTCTACTCTCGCAGATCACCGTTCTTCTGGCCTCTAGCCTTGAGATATGCGGATATGTGCTCAAGGATTCTCCCATTGCACCTCAAAGTAATGATTCTTTGGGCAGTCTGCTAGACCGTGACCTACCCATATCTAATATTGGTATTGTCGGTGTGGTGGGAAGCCCGTGGCAAGTGCACTCCTTTGCTCTTGACACTGATACCAAGAAGGGAAATGTGAATACCATCAATAAGTTTGACGTTCTCGTCACAGCCAATCTGGAATTTGGTACTGCCTCTGTGGTATTCAAAACACTCTCAGACGTTTGTTTGGTTTTGTCTATGGCATGTTTAATGTGCGCGACTTTGGGTACGACCATGACTAATTTTATAGAACTGAAGCCTGATTCTTATATTCAGTGTGCACATATGTGGATGTCCCGGGTTCTGTTCCATGCACTCATCCTATTGCCGTTTCGACTCAAACTCATGTGACAGAAACTTTGGACTTGGAAGTTATTTCGCATGCCACATTCAGTACTAGTGCGGATGCTGATGCTGTCAAGGACCTCAAAGTTGACGGTGCTTTTCCACTCCCATCTCCCTTCGACACAGAATCGAACGCATCGGTTTCCTTGGGTTCAGCTCCCCAGTGTCATACTCGCTGCTCGACCTTTCCCTATTCTAGTCCTCAAAGCAAAGGTAGCCGGAATACGCAAGATTTCGATCCTCAGAGCGGATATAACAGCTACAACATTCGGGCATTAGTTGACTTTGAAGACCCAAAGGACATGTTCACGCCACTGCCGCAGAGACGAAGAGATAGGACGAGCGTAGGAAGTCGTACCGCCTCTCTGAGCAGTCCTAGTCGTCGGCGTGACAAGCATGAGGATAATTCCCGTAATCCGGACGAAGCAGCAATCACAACTATGAACGTTACTCAGAATGCTTCTGGAGCTTCTCCAAAATTACGACTTCCGTCGCTATCACGTATGTCCCTGCCCAGGCACCTGCCAAGGTTCTCAATGGCTAAGAGCGACAGTGGAAATGGTACTACCTTTTCTCGCTCGCTTTGGTTCCCTCCTTCCGATGTTAATGCACATATAGGCAGCCAAGGTTTTGGCACTTCGTTATCTAGAGCGTCGTCATTCGCGTCACCGAGGCACAAACGAAGGCCAGTGCAAGCAATGCATGGTGGTTCCACAATGTCGATGATAGACCTGACCGCTACTCGCCCTATTGTTGGTGAGACCGAGGATGTTTTTGCCGCAGCGGATGAAAATGATGACGGATCGTGGAAGACATCGTTGGATAGAATATCTTTTAAGACACCTAGTATGGGTTCAAGATATTCTGATTCGAAGATGCCACCCTCGCCATATCTCGCTGATTGCTTTGGGCTAGTGTCTCCTTATCCTGCGTATTCGGACGACGAGACCTCTGTCCGTGACCCTTCTTTTATCGCAAAGTCGTCGAATGCAACTGTGATTCCACCAATCACACCTCGTTCAAACCCGAACCTCAGAATTCCTGCCACTGAACCCCCATTACGACCTCATCGCTCTCCGACATTCCACTTTCTCCCCAACTTCCCCAGCCTGAACCTAAGTCAAATCAAGTCGAGTGACGTAAAGAAGTCACCTCGCCGGAAGGGCGGAGATACAATACGGATGTCAGCACTTTCGGTGTTATCGAGCACACCGATCTTTAGACCCTGGGCTGCCGAGGATGCATCACCTAGCGCGAAATTCAGCACAGGAGATAAGATAAACGAGGAATGTAACGATTTGGAAGAAGTGCGACTAGGTGAGGAAAGGGAAGGAAGCGACGAAGTGGTTTTCCAGACCCCGTCAAAGAAGAAATTCCGGCACGCCCTTTCATCATCCTCCCCGACTAAATCCATTAAATTCCCACTTAAGAGCTCCCCTTCCACCCCTTCCCGTCCTACTATAAAGACCGTATCTACATCCAAGTCTCCCTCCCCTTATTCTTCTCCCTCTTTCTACTCAAATCCGTCTCTTGCGGACCAGAGCCTGGTTATAAACTTACCTTCCAATTCCTCACCTTCCAAGTACTCCCCTCGTTCAGTACCATCCCAGTCTCAGGCATCAATGCGACCTTCAATGTTACGCAAGCCGTCTGCGAAATTTGATCATGCCTACGCGCCTTTTGGTGGATACGATCCGGATCCATTCGCTGCGCCTGAGCCTGGCGCTGTGGTGAGAAATTCGGGAGTTGATTCGTTCGAGTCCCCGGTTCTGGGACATGGTCAAACTAGAATGTCGGCGTGGGGAACATTGACTTTACCTGTACCTACGTCTAAGGCGTCGACAAAACAGACGGGAACCACGAAGAGGGCGGTCGCTACGCTGAAGAGGTCTCCGACGACACCTTCTCTTGTTCCCGCTGCTCGTGTGGGAAATTCATCCAGCTCTAACTTGAACGTAAGACCTCGACTGAAAAGCGGTCCGTCTTCGTATCAAGCTGTGACTGGTCGGCAGCAAGATAGGGCCAGTGGAGGGCTGAATGAGCCAGGGGGGTCCGGGAGAGTAGAGTCTAACCTTGCGGACTCTCTACCAGTCGAAGAGTTGCTTCTTGCGCAGAGGTTGTTGAAGAGGCTAAACCGGAGAGCTGAGAGGGGTGCGGGTAGAAAGTCTGGGCAAGGCGGCAAGGGGACCAAAGACAGCGGGGTTGAGAGGAGCTTTCTTCTCAGCATGGTTGGAAATGGGACGTCACCCTCGAAGCCTTTTTAACTTATTTTGCGGAGAATGAGGTGTGTGCTGGACTGCTTCTTCTATCCTTGCTTTCAATGTTTAAGAACACTCACGGATGGTTTACCTGTTCAGGTCTCTTGTGCTCTCGGCTCTTGAACTGTCTTCCTCTTCGAATCGTCAACGTCCCCCTACATTCATTTACGGCCCACCATTGAACCCTTCACTTCTATTTCGCACTTCGCACTCGCTGTCGTCTTGTATCAACTTTGTATTATTAGAATGTTTTCACCAGACTCAGATTTGTCGCCCGTTCGTTCGCCTAAGTTCAAGGCTTAGGGTTGCAGCTGCATGATTGTAAGTACCCGAGTTGAATTGTTCTGCTAGGATTGCATGTGTACGTTCGTGAATGAAGCATACTGTACTCATATGTGAAAATCTGGACCGTGTTTATCTCGAATGAGTAAATTTGATAGAATGTCATCGCAGACCGCGGACGTCCGGGTTACGGAGGATAAGAAGTCGTCCTAGGTCTGGGCCGAGGTCCAATTCAGACTGGCAGACGCAGTATATATAAAGTTTACTTGTTGAAGAAAAATTATAACTTTAAGGCTGAGAAGCTGAGCCAAGTTGAGTCATCATCTGATGATATTGTAAAGATTATTCAACAAGCTGAGTCACAAACCAACAACTTGAACTGATACCGCCACTATCCTCTTCAACATGGCAAAAGACACTCCATCTCGTTCGCAAACTCGTTCTCCATCTCCTATGTCTGCTCGTCAAACTGCTTCCCCTTACCCTTCGCCGAGTCCCGGTCATACGCATGTCAGTGCAGCGGCGCTATCTCTTCGCACGACGACTCGTCGAGAGAGGAATAGAATTGCTTCACAGAAGTGTCGCGCTAGAAAAACAGCAAGACTCACTTATTTAGAAGATCGAGTGGCAGAGCTAGAGGAAGAAGTGAGAGTCTTGCGCGCCGCACTAGGCGCTGCTTCCGGCTCGACTGCGCCCGCACCGACTCAATCGCCGACTCGTGCCTTGAGTGCCCAGCCCACTTTGCCGGTCTCTTCATTCACTTCTTTGCCAAAGTCGCCAAAGTCGTCGTCTTTGGTTTCTGTACAATCTTCGTCTCTGGCGTCCATATCCTCGACCTCATCTACCGATACGCTACTGGATTCTGAGCAGTCACTCGATCCTGTCCAGCTGAAGCGCGAGAATGAGGAACTCAAGGCCTGTATGAAGAACTTTGAGAGGGAATGGAATGCTGCTATCAGCGCGCTGGGCATTCACACTGTTCCTCACACCCCTTCCAGTGCCGTAAAGGCACCTTCTGAAGCAAGTTCAAGCACTCAGTCTTCGAAAGGGGGCGACGACTACCTAATGAAAGGGCCTTCATCTTCATCTTCTTCCGCTACACCGACATCTGCTCCTTCATCGCAATCGCAACCTTTGTTTTCGTTGGCTACCCTTTTAGCTGCTGCCAGACAGCTTCCCCCCGTGTAATTGTTAACAGCCGCGTTCTCTTCCCGTTATGACCACGTCGAATGTTCTGAGTACCCAAACTCATCATCATTCCTCATGTCCTATCCTACTGGGACTTCGAGAAGTTGCCGGTTGATTGGGAAGACGGCTTTACTGTGCATCTCCGTGGCACATGCTGCCGAGAATGAAGTAACGTTGGGAAGCTTGGCGTTATTGCGGAGGATTCGGGTTTGTGGGTGACACAGGCTTTCGAATTAGCCCGCTGTGGGTTAGGTTGTTGGGAGCTGGACGAGCACACGATCATGGGTATATCATGTTACGTGAAGTTCGATGATAGGACGGCACGAACGAAAGTAGTCGCGGGTTCGATGAAAGGATTTCTTATCCGAGTGGGAATTGCACTCGGCTTATTTTGTAACTGTCTATGCTAATAGTATGCATCCTAATCCATTCTCCCTCAAGACGCAGATATGTAATTGTGGGCCTCAAGTCCTCAAGACTTCAAGAATCAAGAATCAAGTGTTTAGCTTCAAGCCGAGACAGCCTAGCCCGCCATGATACACGCTCTTACAATTCTGTGCTGAAGTTGCGACGATGTTCCGTAACGGCCTTTGGAATTTTCTGTGCCCTTACTTGATCACAGCGGTGGTTCGCTTCTTCGGCGCTGTAATTTAGACGAGGCAGGCGCTGCAATCGATCTTCAAGCCCAAGTTCGTCAACGTAGAAGGTCGTGATGTAGACGATAAACGCTACTTGAAAGCGAAGAAAGGTACCGACGTCTGCCTCGTTTGAAGGACGGTAACTGTGTGGCGCCTAGCAAAGACAGAATCTCGCTCTCAGCATGCAAGGGTAGTAGTCTGTACGCAAGTATGATGCTGAATCTGATTATCATGGCACCGGATCTATTGGACAGGAACCCTGTTGGATGCTGCCAGCTGCTTATTTGTCGTACGAGGCCACACTTGTCACTAGTTTGCAAGATCGCTATGTTCTTGTACCATCTGCTCTCCCTTCCTACTAGAGTTCCTTGAAGTGAAGTATAATCATGTTACTGTACGTACTTAAGGTCAGCTTCGGCAGATCTTTTCAAACTCCGTGTCTGCTTCGAGGTACAGTAGTCTTATTTGCGCTTTCAAAGTATACCAAACCAACCACGTCGAGTAAGCCCGTTTATTCTTCCAATCATGCGGTCGCTCAATCAAAGGCTGGGTTCGTTTCGTATCAGGTCGTCAATCACTTCGGCATGGCCATCAAGTCTGAACCACTCGATGATGAACTCAGTGGCGAAATAAAGCTATCTGCGTCTAGCGATCGGACAAAGCGAAGGAAGGTAGAAGAAATCACATTGGAAGAGAACTTGTCGGATGTCATCCACGACGACGCACATAATGCTGCTAGTAGTAAGCCTCTCACAAACGAGGAGGCAGCCATCAAATTAAAATCCATGGAAAACGTTTGTGCTGTCTCCCTGTTCGTAGTATATTGGCTGACTTGACTTTCACCAGCCGAAGTTGAAATTGAAAAAAGATCCATATGCTGACGCGCCTCTCGATCCTACGATGATACTGGCTATCCTCGATTGTATCCCAGCATTCGAGATACCACTTGACAAAGCAGAAAGTGAGATTGGTGTCTCTCGAAGTTTTATGAGTGCCGTCTACGGGGGAAACTCACAAGACACTTTTCCGCATGTTCGGCGAGAAAAATTTGACGAGCACGGTTACGATGATTTCATGTGCCTCACAAAGACGTGGAATCCCAATGCGCCTAGCATGCCTGGGCGTGGTGGATTGTTCTATAGATGCTCAAGTCAATCTGAACCAGACGAGTCAGAAAAGGGAAAGATGAAAAAGCTTTCGGTTCCAGATTGGGATAGGGGTATTCAGCGAGTTTTCACCAGGATCCAGTCGAATGACTGGCTGTACACGGGCCAGTATCGTATAACGTACTGCAAGAAATTCACGAAAGAAGAATGGTGCTGTCAGAGTCTCAAGGTATCTTATTTTGTACGGTATATTTTTGGTGAAATACTCACAAATGCAGGTTCGGAATACGTGGGCTTCCAACCTTGCTTTCAAGGTATGGGCGACAGGACTTCGTGCCCGTGTAGCTCTGCGAGCCCAGCTTGGTCGTGTGCCCACGCGCTTAGAACTTGATGAAGCCTTGGAAGGAGAGAAAAATCTTTTCAGGCATGTGACAACTGAACAAATTGCAAAAGCTTACGAGAATGGCGAGGAAGTAAGCTTGTGTTTATATGATGTCTAACTGCCCACTAAAGTTGAAGCATAGACAGTTGACATCTGGAAAATGGAGTGTATTGATTACGACGCTGACTTTCAGCGTCAAATTGTGCAAAGATCTCAAAGTTGGGCTCCGCCAGCAAAGGGCAAGGGGAAAAAGAAAGATAAAGATGCAAGTAATAGCAAAAAGGGGACGAAGGGCAAAAAGGGCAAAAAGGGCTCCCCCATGAAAGACAAAGCAGCCAAACGTGGTGCGGGACGCAAACGCAAAAGGTCCGAGGATAGCAACTCAGAAGATGAACAAGACGATGATACGCCGGATGATAGTGATTCAGTCGACGTCGCAGTCTCAACTCGTACCTATAGGAACAGGGGGACACGTAGCCGTCCTGTCATTATTGATTAACTTGCAGTTTGTCGCAAGTCTTATTCTGTTGATAAATGCTTTGCATAGTCCGAATAGTCCCATTTTTGCTATCAATTGTATATAGTTAATAAACATCCTGGGAGTCAGGAGCGTGCTTCGTAATATGTTCACTATTCACTGCCGCGGGTGCAGCAGGCCTACGACATAAACTCGTTCCGCAGAAACCTCATTCATAAATATAGCAAAGAATTCCAGCAGTAGTGTTTATGACGTCCCCAATCGTAGATTCTTCGAACATTCCGTCCGCATGCATATACGAGTCCAGCTGCGCCATTGGATTCATCAGAGTCACTCATGTGATAAGTGTGTAGGCTAAGAGCTTACGGATAACATCGGGGGTCCGCCATTGGGATATTGTTCGTAAATGGTCACATTGTCGATGAGTTGTACAGAGCCTCCGTAGAATATACCAGCATTGGATTCATTCTTGTTTTGCCAGTCGTACCATACCTTATCCACCATCTGTTCGAAGCATCAGCGAAAAGTCAGCACACAAGTCAAAGAATCTTACGGCATGATGCATCCAAAACATCGGTTCTATATGGTTTTATGCCAGGTTAGACTCTTAAGACTTCTACAGATAATACAGTACTCACCATTGGCTGAAAAGGTTGGTCCCGGGGTACAGTTTGCTGGAGCTGTTTCGGGACAGGTACCACCGAGATCACTGTCAGGAATTAGTCACTATCCAGTTTGTGGTATGTTGCCCATTTACCCTCCAAGAATGAAGTGGACGCTGCTATGTGCACCCTGAGAAGATAGTCAACAAGAAGTGTTACGTGTTTGGGAATCAATGCTTTACCTCGAATCCTTCAAGATACGCTTGGAAGCCCTTGTAATCACCCACGAATCCATTCACCATTTTGTCAACTTCACTTTGGGTGAATGACACATTCGCGTACAAGGCCGGATCAGGATAAAAACTTGGATCGTCACTGAGATATGGCTGCAGGGTGAAATTTCTCCTGAGGGTATGCGGGGAGGGGTATGACAGTTTAAAATCGGAGAAGCCGCCAGTCGGAACCTGAGCGTCGTTCGAGAGATTTCCCCAGCCACCAAGACCACTCTGAGGGTCAAAATCTTGGAACATCGTGGACCCGTAGACATCAGATGCATCTGACCAGAACAATATATCAATGAAAGACAAATGGCCGGATGTTAGAGGACAGAAGTACCTGCAGCCCAGTTCCAATAAGGAGAAGTACCGTTGAAACCACACATGTCTCTCAGTGCGTTTTCGTAGACATACACATACCAGCGGTGAAAGGGAAGAAACAATCCAGTGAAGTGTATCTGAAGTCATGATGAGCAGGTATCACCTCCGAGGACGACGAAAGCTTTACGAGATGATTAAGATCCATGTGTATATACACAAAATCTGCAATACGGTCATAAGATCTGTGTCGTAGTCCTGAGCCTTTACATACCATCATAGTAAGATCCTGACGCGTTGACTGGTACAATATCGTCTGGATTGACGTATGGAGTGAGCGCGGAAGTGTGGGGAAGCTTGGCTAGACACTATGTCATGGAAGGTGGCAAAGAATGAGAAGAATGAAGCGACAGAGTGCTGCTGGATCTCACATTGACAGCGCTAATCCAATCGGCCCGTTCACTGACTGAAAGCGAACGCCATTCCTTGCGTACAGATGGGTTTGTACAAGCCGCCTGAACACGGGCAAGGATCAGCGCCACGACTACAGCTGAGAGGTTAGCAAGAAGGGCGAGCATTTCTCAAGCCCCAGCCAAAAATGTTGGCGCACCTTTTATAGGTACGACGCGCCTCGGAATCCGAGAACTCCTCCAAATTACTAGACCACTTCAAGTCGTGAATATGGAATCCTCATGAATCCGCAGTAATAGCAATGATTGTGGGTGCGTTCAACGTCACCGTGATCCTTCTGTAATTGATAGGTAGTTGGCTATTCAGCGAAACCCGCTCCAAACAAGTTGCGTAACAGAAACGAGTCCGACTCGTGAATCTACCTGTACTGTTCCTATTCCTGTTTCCACTCTTTGACCTAAGTCAATCAGCGCCCACGAGCGTTCGGACGAGACACTTGTGCTCCACCCTCATCAGGATGCGTGTATCGGACAGATACTGCGAAAACCCTAGGGTTATTACCGTACCACTTCCTCTGCGCACGAACAATGAAATTGAGATAGAGAATCTGACTGTAAACTGACCGTAAATCAGATAATGCGCGCTTCTCCGCGGCCACGGAAAGTAATGTCTATACTCCGACCTTATGTATTCAGCCCAGAAAAACAGAATGATATTTGTATAACCGTCTGCAGTTTGTGGGTCGTAGTCTTGGCACCGTTACTCTTCAGTGAAACGTCGGTACCGTGAAATCTATGTTTGATATTCCTTCAGCATCAGCAATTTCAAAACAGCTCACTTGCACTCACCTGATAATCACTGGCAATGGAACGAATGCTGCGCAGGATTCCAGGCGCAGGGAATTCCAAATTCATTACATACTCTCTTGAATCACAGTAACCCTCCCTGAACAGAAACAAATAGTCCCCCCAAAATCGGAGCCTGGTGGGTTCGAAGGTGGCTGTTAGAAACACCGACAATCGCAAATTTCTTTTTTTTTTCTTTGGCCCGAGTGCTCCAAGGCCTGAGTAGAACTGTAGCGAGCTTGAAGATAGATCGAGTCCATCATGGAGGTACGAGCGGTCGCATGATCATCCAAACTAAGTTGTCAAATCGCCTGTTTGCCAATGAGATTCAAATTCGCGGAAAAAATAGGTGCTTGAGCGACTTCAGTCAAAATCGCAAGTTGAAGGTCACTGTCATAGACCGACTCTGGCATAGGTAAGTACTTAGATACTGTTGGAGAATTTTCTTGGCTACGTACAGTTCACCTTAGCTTTTTCACTTGTGCACTCGCGCCGTCAAAGCGCTCGATACCTCTTCTCGTTCTTGTTCACCAAATCATCGCAAGTCCCGACCCATTGCCAAGCCTCCAAAATAGCTCCGAGTTGTTTGTTTTAGTCATTTTATCGATCTCAATGCAATATGATTGAACTATGTAATCATATGGGGGCATCAAAACGTAACCTCGCTCGTCTAGAGCAGATAGTTACTGCCGTAGTGTCAATCCGAATCGCACAGCCTTGTCTTCCTGGAGCACCCCGTCCATATGCATGTAGAATCGAGTAGGGGAGGCGTCATCAGGTAGTTTTGCATCTTGTAGCAATATTACAGTGCTTTTCCTCAAGAACTCATCGATTTGGAGGTGAAGAAACAGATCCCGGGGTGGTCGTATATCTTTTCAAAAGCACAAGCTATACTTAAGGCAGCATCGTTTCACGGCGTGTTCCGACCGCGTCCTAAGTTACGGGGCAAGTGATGGTATTGGATACCGATCAAAGAAATTTTGACCACTAAGAACGTGAAAAGACAAACTTTTGTAGCACGACAGCAAAGGGTACATCAGGATGCGGGTGTCGTACGAATACGAACATGTAGGTAGCAGGCGATAGTCGCCGAATCGTTCTACCTTCAAGTCGGTGCATGCCATGAAAGTCTAGACTCGCAGGATAACAAAAAATTGGAATTTGGTCGCTTGACCTGCCTTAGACTTCTCCCGCGAGGAAATCAGGTATCGAAGTAACTATGGAGGTGTTGAAACTTAGAACATCTGTATTCGCCCAATCCAATTAGTTAGGATATTACATCCAAACCGCAGTGATCGCATGCAGTCACTCATACCGGTACTTCAGGAGATTAACGGCACGAGCCTCCGATCTTCGAGGGAGAGTGAGAAGTCACTGGGATGTTTGAACGTCCACGCCAAGGTCTATCACGAATCGCGATTGGCCATATATTCGAAAAGGGTGACGACAATACGTAGAAGGTTGGTCGTACAAGGGATTGTGGTACGTGTGAGATGCGATATTCGTGCTAAGGCTCTAGCCCTGCATTCAGCAGACTACTTCAGAAACGGTAATTGCATAACACAGATGACTTACGGGTCACAAAGTAGCGCTTCCTACTCCAATCAGACACCGCGGAGAGGCTGGAAAAAGTGTTCGACCTGGAATTTGCTAGAAGAATGTTTGCACCAGCTGTATTTGGTACATCGTTTGTCCAATTCATTGAGAAAAAGTATAATATTGCATCCTGTCAATCTGCAGCAGGAAAGCTAGGGACTTGAGTTAACTTTCCCGCAGGTTTCGCCTTATAGAACATGAAAATAGGCGAAGCAATGAGAAGCCAACTAAAGAACTGACCTCTTTTCTATCGTCAGTTTCTGTAGGATTAACCACACCAGTCGCGGTGTCCTCCGAGCTCTCGGTAGAGTCGGAGTAAATCTGATAGGTGGCGAAGTAGGTTATCCAATATCATTTGACCTGATTTTGACCAAGTTTCGGTTGCTGTAGCTGCTGCATGTGCTGCAGCTAACCTGAGCGGCACCATGTGAGGCTGAGTGTTGGCTAAGCATTTAGTTAGAGAACGCCGTGGGAAGGGCGGCTTCGGGAACCACTGCTGAGAATACACTAGGAAACAGAATTCCGTAAATACAGTTACTCTGTATCAATCCGATAAATTGAGCTTACAAGTGAACGGGAAGTTGTAGAAAGTTCTTGAAGCCGTGAGGACTCCGCTGGAGAGTGTCCATGATATTTGTGCGGCCGGATGAGGTAAAAACACATGACCTTGCGGTGATACTTACCCTCTGAAAGTCCTGTTTCCATCCGAACTTGTATCTCACCAACGCTAGAGATTCTACCTTTCCCTTGCGCAGAACATACCTTCATCGGTTCCAAAGTCATCTATGATGGAACAATGGGCTCTGTCATTGGCTGCCGCACCGGGTGATCTACTGCTTGAAATTGCAGCCCACCTTGATTGTCGGACAGATATCTTCAATTTCTGTTTGACAGTGAGTGTGTGGTATCTGCCACTGTCCTGACGCTAATTTGTTCTTCGTAGAGCAATAGAATATTTTCCAGTGTTTCCTCTATTCTATATGCAGCCGTCACACTCAACTCCGCCGAGCAATGTGCTGTAACACTCGGAATGCTGTGTCGTCGCCCGGACATTGCTCGTCATGTACGAGAGCTGAACATAAGACCAGGGATGAAGGGGGATCCCAAGAATCAAGTATTTGATAGTGTGACTGCATCGGCGGCTGTTAGAGAAATAGCCATGTCAAAAGTTCTCGACGCTCTGGTCAAGTTCACATGGGATCACGACGAAATACCCTATCATGATGATATGTGGTTCGCGCTTCGGATATGGTATGTGGTTGAAATCGTCATGAAATCGATGAGCCTAACCCTCTGCAGCTGCGCCCAACTCCGCTATGTCAGCGCCAGTATGGGGTCGATCATACCCTTATTCAACAGCAATGTAAGTGCAAATTCTGTGATATACAATTTCACCCACATGCTTAGTATGGCGGCTCGCCAGTTATTTGACTTCGTTGACCTCCGGGGATTCTCTCTATATTTAAAGCGAACATTCTTTGAGGGTCAGATAGACATGTTCTTGGATGGTGCGCTAGTTGCAAGCTGACCGGGGGTGGTTTCTGAAACTCTTGACAGAAGAACAGCCCGTTTCTCGACGCTTCTGGCACATGCTCATGAACAGATGTCCTAATCTCGAGGAGCTAACTATCGATGGAGATTCGTCGTTCCCCACTGATGTCCACCAACTGGTTAACGGGCGATGGCCTAAGCTTCGGAAGCTGATGTTAGGAGACGTTGCCGTTGACTGGATTCCAGGGCACGCCCTCGCTTTGCCTGGTCGAAAAAGCCCATTCGTGGAATTCCTTGAAGCTCACCCTACGCTACAAAATCTCGGTCTCTCGAGATCTAACGTCAGCCATACCCAACTGACGACGCTTTCTCCTGATGCTATTAGGTTGCAGTCGTTTTCGGGTACTCTTGAACAACTGCAAGCTTTGCCTCAAATGTATGATTACCTGGAAACTGTCTCTTTTCGAGAGCCGATGCAGACTCGTGAGGTAACTGCACTTGCGGTTGCGGGCCTGCTGCAAAGGCTCAAGTCCTTGACGACACTCAAGATTTCTTTCATGTTACATTCCATGTACGACAGTGGAAATCTCTTGAGGTCACTGATTGCATCATGTCCCAACCTTCGTCACCTAGAACTTACGTGCGGTCATAAACCCTCTTTCCAGCTCGTACGTCTCTTGCTAAGCACTACTTGATCGCCATCACTGACACCGTTTCGTTCCACAGGACTCGTTTTCAAAGACTATCCGCGGCTTCTCTAAGCTACGGATACTACACCTTACTATCGTGAAATACCCCGGAGACGAGAACCTCGCAGCAGGCGCCGCTCGCATTGCCATGACCAATCCCCGACTTCAAACCTTTTCCTTAACGTTCTTACCCCCTACATACCCACTCATTCTGCCGTTCCCTCTACCGCTATTCTTTCCACTACGAACAAAATCTTCGGGCTTTTTCACGCTTACCTGTGATAAACACGGAATACCCCAAACGCTTCGTGCTTACGAACGTCGCCGGTTAATCTGGCCTTTGGGACTTGGTTACTCCTATAGAACGAAGAGGTATACTAGTGATCTCCGACCTGCTGGGTCTCCTAGCAAACACAAGCAGGGGTTAAAGGGGGTTTTAAACCTCATATTGGAGAATAGCGCGGCCGGTGAGGAGATGCGTATGATATTGTTCTGCGGATTGCTTGTGTTTCTGGCGGTGTGGGGCTTCATGGCGGGAGTGCCTCGCAACTATTCTTCCTCAGCAGAGATGGTCATCTGACCTTGATGTGTCCATAATTTTATACGGTTTTTCTTATTGCTATGTTTTTTTCTTTCGTTTGGTGGCGGCTTATATATCCTTGTAACTGTAGTCACCTATTATTATCCATATCGGCCTGTTACCTCGACATCGACATAATGAACTCATAAACCTTCTCAGTTTGGCTCATGAATGATTCAGCGTGTTCATCACGGATATATATGCAACTAGATGGTGAACTACCAAACTTTACCGTCTAAGTATTACCAAAACACATGAGATGGAAAAGTAAGAATCTATGGCACGGGTCATCAAAGGACTGGCTGGGTAATGGGGCCATACATAGCCCAATATTAATACCTGTATGATAGTTTCGCAGGAATGTGAGCGAATTTTGATATGCAAAGAGCAAATTGGCAACAGCTGAGGAGATGAGGGAAGTGCAGAAACTCGAGCCAAGTACGACAAAGAACGAGACCTCGCCCAACCAACTACAACTATCACGACGTGAAGCATAATGTCACGATGAATTTGGAACGACGAGGGACACAATCAAGACCTGGCCAGCGAACCGATCAGCTTTGATTCTTATCCGCCCATGGATCCGTTCAGAGAGAATGGCACGGAAGTGCAGAGAAGGAAAAACGTCCACAATACTCGAAACGCAAAAGGAAGAGAACGTACATTTTGTATGACATTGCAGTCTCGGGATCTTGTGGGGTATGGTATGTTATCGAGATATCGAGGTCACGGTTGTTTCGTGCGTTCGGCGCACACGACAAGCGACCCGAGATGGTATCACCTTCCGACACAGTTAGAGTGTTGGGGGTATAGAACACGGTTTGTCTGAGGAGAGACATGAGAACGTGAGCGGCAAGGGTAGGGTTGGAGCTAATACTGACTTCCAGTGTGTATACTGAGCGTGCGGTCCAGTAGAGAACTTGACCTTTTTGTGTGTGCATTCGAAAACGATGTCGAACCACGCAAGGAAAGCGTGTGCGTCTACGGAACATCAGACACAGCCCCTCGAGATAATAAAAGAAGAGGCCTTACAGTCATTCCTTGTGCACCTCAATGAAAAGGGTACGTCAAAAGTAAGATCTTCTTTCTTGGCGGTCAGAAGGTCGATATGCTGGGATTTCAAAAGTGAATATAAACAAGTCATCTAGACTCTCAAAGCACTTACCTTGATCATACAAGGATCCGTAACCACCGACTTTAAATCGACAGTGTCCACCAGTGGCTCTCGGAGTGCAATATCTTTGATGCAAGAGAAATCAAAGCCATATACGTTATCCCAGACTAGGATTGTCGTTCAAGCAGATTGACGGAACGGCCAGTACCCAAAACAACCCACAGTTAATTTTTTCTTCTTTGTAATCTTGATCCTCGATGGCAGCAAGGTACATGGTTGCGTTATCGGGGAAAATTAGACCTCCAGGCTTGAGGTACAGATCGCGGGCAAGTAGAACAGTGTCTAGCATTGACTCGTAGAGAAGGAAGTAACCCATCCATTCGGAGATGATGATATCAAACTGTTTTATCGGAAGGTCGGTTTCTTCGAGTTTGCCTTTGACCAACGTTATCGCTAGTTACAAAGTGAGAAACATGTTCGGTCGGAAAATAAGTTGAACAACTGACTATCTTTGAAACCATTAGCTTCGATGATCTTTTGTGCTTGGTCGATGATGTTGGACATATCAATCTATGAAAAGATCAGTCGATGTTGATCAGGATGTATGATTTGACGTACTCCAACGACATGAGATGCCCCAGCTTTTGCAGCAAACATGCTCAGAATACCGGTGCCACAACCAACGTCCAGGACAGTCTTCCCCTTGAACAGATGAGAATTGCTCACGATGGCGGAGCGATAAGACCCCGTCCGCACGCCGTCTTTGAGCATCTCCTCATGTATCCCTAACGACAAGCCCCGTAGTGAGTCCCTTGAACACAACCAACGCAAACGCAGCACACACCAAAATGCGCGTAAGAATCGGCATAGCTAATACGAGGGAAGCAAAAGATGTCACAAGTCAGAAACGTGTACGCAAGTCGACAATGTGTCGTAAAGATGCGCAACTAGTCTTTTGAGGTCATATCATGTAGACCATCTGAATGAGAAGAAGAGGTTGAGGATTGAATGTGGCTCATCGTCGACTTCGTGAACGCTGCAGAAACAAAAGAAACGAAAGAAAAAAATCTTGATCCCGATTAGGAAAGAGAAAAAAGCCTAGTCCGCGGTAGCGCACAGCCACAGCACGTGCTCGACTAAACAGGCGGCTGCGCAGTACGCACTGCTCCGAGAAACGCCTTATAAAGGCTCACATTGACTCCTATGATAATAACCTCTCACTCTCACAACCAACGTTCTATCGTACGTGTCATTTAAACTTCGTATCTATCAACTATTTATTCAGATATTCCAGTCACAGCAACCAATGCATCAATATGACAATCCTCCCTCGTACGACTTAGCAACTCAGGATGAGGGTGAGAGCTGATTCTCTTGCTACGACTCCAGTACGATGACTGATCGGTTTTCATAGGTGTCAAGTCAAAACAGGGATTGGATGTTAAACAACCCACCAACGAACAACAGCCCGTTCCTGCTATGCAGTCTCACCCATACACGACTGCGGGCCCCTCATTCACCTCACATTCTCCTAACGGTCCTGCACCAACCGTTTACCACTATGTGAATCCTTTAACTCAGGACCACGTAGCATCACTGTTACCCCCCGACCATCCCGAGATGATATGCCTTCAGTCCGGAAAGCATGTGCCTGAGACGAAGTTTGGAATCCTAGGTGAGTTCCTGGTGTGTAGTGCATTGCTGTATCGGTCTGATATGCTTTACAGGCATTCTTGCCGCCGTATTCTGGTTTCCGCTGGGTATTGGGTTGTGCCTGCTAGATCGACGGGTGAAATGTGCACGATGCGGGCACATAATTGATGATGGACTTTGCGGCTAGATACCATTCGATCTCTGGCTTCATGGACTTGACAATGACAATGATGACTGGCCTAAGCTTTTTTTACCGTTCATGCTGTACACGTATGGATGATCAATATGTTTTGGCACTAGCATAGTCGCTCTGAATGTATTGAACATCCTGATTCACAGCAAAAGATAAGTATACAGCTATAGGCTAGGCAAGCCATCAGAAACGACTCGGAGCTTAGGTAGGATGCGTTAGACTTACTATATGATACAACCAAATACTTTTGGAAAAAACCTATTCCACCAGCTACTATGATGGGGCACCTTGATCAGGCAGGCGTTCGATTGCATACCGTCTCTTGACGATATACATAAGTGGTATACCGGGGATTTGACGTATCCGCCGCCGTAGCTCTCTATCGCAAGTAGCTACAATGTAACATTTATGTGCCGTAACGCGCTGAACAAGACAGTCGTCTGCATATGTACCTGCATGACTGCAAGTGAGGCGTTCGAACCGAGGATCCCGAGCCACTCTGAAGGACGGAGTTTGTGAGACTCAGAATTAGGCTTGGGGTGCGTAAATACTAACCGGAGTGCAACACGATAACGATGTCCTAATTTTTCTAATTCGGCCATTACACAGTCAGTGACGCAAGGTATACCTTGGAATGAAGGGTATCAGCTTGGTTGAGAGCTTCCAAGGCTGAAACTCACACTTGGCGAACAAGCAGTCCATCATACCACTGATAAGTTCTAGCTTGTTTTGCAAGCTGAAGTTGATGAAGTTGGTGTCAATGAGGACCCGATAAGGCGGCACAAGAGACGTGTTATGGGCCAAAAACAAAGACGATGCGACTGGTGCACTGTTTTGAACGGTATTCAGCGAAGATCTCAAGAAAACGAATGGCAAAACGCACACTCGACGAACAGCATTGGCTTTCTCTTCCTCCTCCTTCTTCTTTTGCTTCAACTGGTTTTCCTTCCTAAAAACCACTAAGTACTGCACCTTCGAAGGGGCAGAGCTCGGATACTTGCAGTCGTATATCATTAGGATTTAGCATCCGCTTCACCAATGCGAATTTTTTGGTTTTCTTGACTTTCCCCTAACAAACCAGCAGCACATCAATAGGACGAATAAAATATCTGAAATACGCGTCTCACCATTGCTGAAAGTGACGAAAGATATGGCAAAGGACCAGAGTAGAGCTAAGGCTGTGTGATGACACTGATGAGAAAATTTTGGAGGGGAAAAGCCAATCAGATATGAGTGATGTACGCCACAAGACGCCACATGGCAGTCGTTTCAACGCCAGCCCTCCGATTTGGCGGTCGACGCCACAAGAGACAAATTCCAATACTGTCAGTGTGAGAGCCTCTGCGGACTCTGTCGGAAAACATAGCTTGTATCGCCCTATCAGGCTGCCAATATTCTCTACGAAAACGGGGGATTCAAGTGACTGTTGTTTCAACTGCAACTAGTTTATACTTTAGGGATCCTACTAGCGAATCTGTGAATCTGAGTACTTAGTACGTGAGACGTGGCGCCAGTTGGAACCAGCCGATGGCTGTGAGCCTCCGCCTTGTTCGACCTCGAAGGATACGTTGGTGAAAAAAGAGCTTTTTTTTTTCTTTCTTGCTTTATATGATAGATCTACACAATTACATAGATTTTAAGGAATCGGGAGAACTCTATGAGCGTATTGTGATCGGAACTTGCACCCACAGCATCAAAGAAGTGTATACAGATTGACACATACGGAGTTGAACACTCTCAGCAAAGACTGATCTAATCATCAATCCTCTTCATGAATATCTCTGCTATTCGACACAATCCTAAAGATGGTTCCAGCTCAGACAGCGAGAGCGAGGATGGAGAGTACGTCTCGCCTTTACTTACCATTCGTTGTCTTCCTCAAACCATCTTCAAAGGAGGTCTCCGTGGCCTGAATACGAGATAGACCGTTCTTCTCTTCCGACCTCTTATACGCGCTCCTCTCCGTCTGAATATCAACGATTCGAATGGATCAATCGCAGAGGGGTTTCTCGTGTGTACAGCGAGATACCACCCGGACAGCAACCCAGGACGAGCATGTTCGGGAGATCTCCAGTGAGCAGCACTTCTTTATTGTTATTTTCTACAAAGCAATCAGACCAATACCATTAGAAAAGCTCGTTCCAAGATTTTCCTGAGCCTCCAGAGGATTTATCCAGTGGCGATGATGATTTTCCTGCGCATTTATACCAGCCAGTTTCTCGCCCAGAGAGTCCATCAGATCCCTGTCCTGAGACACGCTCACCAGCTTCTAACCATCCTACTGCTCCATCATCTCCGTCGACGTCGTTATTCCCCTTACTTCCAGTTCATGACTCGTTTTATCATCAATCACAAAGGTCCACTTCGGTCATGCAAACTTCTCGGTCTACTTCCTCTTATGACCATGATCGTGAAACGCTCGGTCCTTCTGGAAATCAATGGCAGGATTCCCGGGGTTACGACGTTTCTCCACCGTGCAGCCCTACACACCCCGCCGTTACCGCTAGTGCATCCGAGGAGGAGGGTGCCCTTTCATATCGAAACGCTCGCAGAAAGGGAAAACAATTGTTCTACGAAAACGAAGAAGAGGCTTATGAATCTGCAGCCAGGCAATATCTCAATATGTCCGCAGCGCCGTCACCCCGCTCATCTGAGCATTCTCGGGACATGAGCGTAAAAGCAAAGGGCAAACAGAGAGTGCAGGAAGACGTCGATGACGCCAACATCCCGAATGCGCAAATGTCTGACTTGCGTCTGCACAATGAACAGCGTGGGGTTGACAGGTCCCGTAAAGTCGCGAGTACTTCTCAAGGTGCTGCAAATGAGGCGGGTAAGGAAAGCGGTCGCTCTCGCAGCTCAACAGTCCCATCCTATGAAAATAATGATGGCAACTCTCATGAGCATCCTAGCGCACGCCCTAGAAGCTCGTCATCTCAGTCGCTCCCCCATCGACGTGCAACAAAGACATCGAGCGCTGCAAATAGTGGCACCCAACGGCATTCAACCTCCCGCACGGGCAAGAGGCCTGTCGACTCGGACTCGGAAGAACGGGAATGGGATGCGCAGGATGAGTCGACGGAGCCACAACCCACTGGTTCTGGGAAACCTCCTAGCGGCAAGAAGCGGAAAGTCAATCGTTATCCATGTCCAGTACCTTGGTGCAAGGAAACGTTCACACGTCGGAATGATGTTAGGCGACATGTAAAAAATGCGGCAGTTCATCGAGATTCCCCAGAAGCGTTGGCCCTTCTAGGAGAGGCCAACGACGCTGGTACTCGGTGTAAATTCTGCAATGCCGACCTGTCCAGAGCTGATGCTAGGATGCGCCACGAACGCGCCTCGGCGTGCGGCAAAAGGACAACACAGAAAATGAAAGATCAGATGCTGCTAATGCGAGCTTGAAGGTATGAACTACAATTACATTGTATTCTTACCATCCCAACTCAAGTTCTAACGAGCAAAAAAGTCTGGATTTACTTTAGGTCCCCGCTATGCTACACTCATTTGTATGAAATATCAGAAGTTGATAATTCGTGTGATGATATCTCCGCACACTACCTGCCCCAATCGTATTCGCAGGTGCAACTACGACGATTTTCATGTACTGCCAAATGGAGGCCACTTTACTGCTCTGATTGAGAATCAAATTAATAACGGTTCACCGTTCCAGGTTTCCGAAGGTTACTTCCTTCCAGTGCAATGATGACATCACCTTGTGTCAGTAAATTTTGTTTTTGGAGGTTTGAAGTCGCCGTTTGGGTGGCCCAGTGCTGTAACAAGACCCCTGGCTGCTTTGCCCCACATCCTTACCGAGAACAAAGGCGTTCGTCTCTCCTCCCGTTCGTGTTGATCAAACTATCAGCTCAGCTACATCGCGGGCTCGTAGCTTAAAGATCATAGGCAGAGTCCGTCCAAGCGTTTCGACTGTTTACTTAACACGAGTTACATATGGTGCTTGAATGGAGATTAAAGGAACTGTAAATGACGAGCAACACTAGTCCAATTAGCCTGATGGGTCACATTTTCAGAATCCATGCTTCCGTGCGGTGCTGCCTCGAGGAGAAAGACGCTCTGAAGTTGGACCCTAATTGGACCTGAGCAGAAGGAGAAAGAATATAACGTGAGGATCTCTCCGTCTTTACGGTCGGAGACGCTTGAAGCCTGAGAAGATGATGACTACCAAATGACTGCGTTGGTCACGGAAAAAGCTGAAAAGGGCTGTGTTGTAAGTGGTTTTTCGGTTAAGACCATCCTCTAAGCGCCGCAGAGATTTGCTATTGACTCAGCATAGTCCTCCAAGGATTTACAATGAAATTTTGTTTGCTCAATTGAGCAAAACTATAGACCCACCGTCTCCCCAGGTCGCTGATTCGACACAAAGTTTCCAACTCGTTGTTATACTCACTGAATTGGTGACACTTGAGCTTCACAAATTACTCATTCAATAGATACACCGTTCACCCCAAATTCACTCATGTTACTTGATAATACTTCAGCGGGTTCTGGAGGCTGTAACTGTTACTGGTTCTGATTCACACGTGCCGCTAAACTCCGGTGCCACGGGGTTACTTTTTTTTTTCTTGAGCAATGAGTTTAGGCAGCTTCCAGCTTCCAAGCCAGGTGTCAAGCGGGTTATGTATCTCAACTTCTACTATCTACCCATCTCATGCGAACAAGACAGAGGATTACAGGCTCCACAGAGAACCGACAACCTCAGTGCAAGCTGCCGCGGGAAGTCAGAGGATTGTAGCTCAGACGGTGGAGAAGGACTGTTTTTCGGGGCTATTTTCGTATGTTTTTTAATACCGGTGAGGTAGGCTCCAGTCTATGAAACTGATCAACGTGCCGCCAGGTACTACCGGAGTTGTCCATCAACGGAACGAATGAATGGACTCTCACATCTCGATATCTGAGAGCTATTCCCGGCCATGAGATACGTAATGGCATTCACTTGCTCTTCGTGTCGTCGTATAAGAAGCTCGAAGCTGATACAGGATCGTCCATCGGTCCCCATCTTCATTCTTTCTCAGCTTGATCTGGGTATCTTACATTATTCGTATAATCTGCTTTCTCTCTACCTTACATCGCCATGGTCATGAACTCATCTGAAACCCTTGCCATTAAACGAAGGAACACACTTTCTCTCGTGAAATCTCTAGATGACGTCGTAAAAGTCACTGTTACCGAGCCCGCCGTGCAGAGCAAGGAATCTGCTGCTCTTGCGGAGAACCCCAAAGCTCCCCTTCTTCAGAGCTTTGTGAACTCTTTCAAAGAGCTCGAAGGATACAAGTGAGTAGTCTCTTTGTTCGCAAGTACGAATACTGATTGGCTGATTAGAAACGGAAAACTTGTGAACGTGGACGGTAAAACCCTCTCCATTGCAGCTGTAGTCGCTGCATCAAGATACAATGCTGCTGTTCAACTCGATCAGGATCCATCCACCCAGGAGAAGGTTGATAAAAGCCGTCAAGTCATAACAGAAAAGGTGAACAAAGGACTTTCAGTGTATGGTCAGTATCTTTCCGCTTTCTCATTAAGTCTTGATTCTTACGTTGTGCACCAACACAGGTGTTTCAACCGGCTTCGGTGGAAGTGCAGACACAAGGACAGACTCGCCATTGATACTTGGTCATGCTCTGCTCCAGATGCAGCATGCTGGTGTGCTACCTTCCTCGAATAAAGTGCTCGATGCACTCCCTCTACTCGACCCGATGGGCTCAACTGTGATGCCCGAGTCGTGGGTCAGGGGCGCTATACTAATTCGCATGAACTCCCTAGTCCGAGGTCATTCGGGTGTTCGATGGGAACTCATTGAAAAGATGAGCCAACTGCTGTCAGCTAACATTACACCGGTCGTTCCCCTACGAGGTAGCATCTCTGCATCCGGAGGTGGGTTTTCCGAGGCATTTCTTCCAACCTGTCACTTACCATATCCTGAAAAACAGATCTTTCTCCGCTGTCGTATATTGCGGGTACTCTGTGTGGCAATCCCTCTATCCGAGTTTTCGATGGTCCTGCTGTATTTGGCTCGCGACAGATGATTTCAAGCCTCGATGCTCTTGCTCGACACGACATCAAACCAATACCGTTGGTTTCGAAGGAGCACCTAGGCCTTTTGAATGGAACGGCCTTCTCTGCTGCTGTCAGTTCCTTGGCATTGAACGATGCCGTTCATCTTACTCTTCTGTCCCTGGTTTGTACGGCTATGGGTGTGGAAGCACTTGCTGGGACGAGAGGATCATTCGATCCTTTCATTCATGACATTGCTCGACCCCATCCCGGCCAGGTAGAGTCGGCCAAAATAATTTGGGATCTCCTGGAAGGCAGTCAGTTCGCCGTGTTGCATGAGGACGAGGTGACAATAGACCAAGACGATGGAAAACTTCGACAAGATCGCTACGCCCTTCGGACAGCGCCACAGTTCCTCGGCCCCCAAGTCGAGGATTTACTTACCTCTTTAGCTACCGTCACACAGGAGTGTAACTCAAGTGAGTTGTTTGTTCACTGTGACTGTCAGTTTAACTCACCCGAGTATCGTATCAGCAACTGATAATCCCCTCATTGATGGCGAGACTGGCCATGTACATCACGGTGGTAATTTCCAAGCCATGGCCGTGACCAATGCGATGGAGCGCACACGCCTCTCCCTCCACCATGTCGGCAAAATAATATTTGCGCAGTGCGCTGAGCTCATGAACCCATCCATGAACCGCGGCCTTCCACCTTCTTTGGCATCAACCGATCCTTCATTAAACTATTTCGCGAAAGGCATTGATATCGCTACGGCAGCATATGTCAGTGAACTTGGATACCTTGCCAACCCAGTGTCAACGCACATCCAATCTGCTGAGATGGTACGACATTTCAAGCTTAAATGATTATTCGCCAGTCGCTAACATGTCTGTTCATCTGCAGCACAATCAGGCTGTCAAGTAAGCCCCCATCTAGCTGCTTTGCGAAGGTCCCCCCGTACTAATTTCATTCCCTAGTTCGTTGGCTCTGATTTCTGCAAGGTCAACCATTGACTCACTAGAGGTCCTATCGATCCTCATCTCTTCGTATTTGTACGTCTTGTGTCAAGGTTGGTTATCATTACTTGCTCGTATCCCTCTCCGATGCTTAGCTATCATATAGCACTGGACTTGCGTGCTCTCCAGAAGGAGTTCCTTGATGGTCTTGCCAGAATCATCGACGAGGAATTGATAGCATCGTTCAAAGCACACTTGTCTCCTTCCAATCTCGAGTCTGTGACGCGTGATATTCAGAGTGCTGCGATCGCAACCTTCGAGAAGACAAGCACTATGGACCTTACTGAGAGAATGAACAAAGTCGCAGGATCTTGCACCGCCGTTCTTGTGGACGCGTTCATGCAGTCGCCGTCCAGTGATATGTTCACAGCTATCACTCGCATTCCCGAGTTACGCTCCCACATCTCATCTAGAGCAGCAGATCTCATGGACGCACTGCGGGAGGCCTACCTATTCGGCAAGCGTGGCGCTGCACCAGCTAGTCCGTATCTCAACAAGTCTAAGCCTATATATGAATTTGTTCGCTTGACACTAGGTAGGGTAAATCTCACTCTTCGTGATCTCTATGACCTCAATATTTCTCGCTAGGTATTCCTATGCATGGAACTGAAAATTACCAACGATTTGTGAATGGCCACGGGGTCGATGAGTCAACAGTCGGACAAAGCATCTCTCTGATCCATGAAGTAGGTCAATCACTTTTGTTTCAGTACTTTATTCTGACTCATTGGCAGGCCATTCGTGATGGAAAGCTGCAGCCGGTGGTTGTCAGTGTATTTAATTAAGGGCTGTCTTATACTTACAGAATGCTTTGGATGCTGGGTCATCAGTATAAAGATTACAGAAACTGATATATGGTGTACATTAGAATTGCTGTCAATGTCATACCTTGCTATTGCTCCTCTCTTCAGCAGGACCCTGACTTGGTCTGGACCGGCCCTCTGGCAGTTGACTTCAGTCGAAAAGCTCTCAGGGGATCGATTACCGGTCATATGGTGCGACCTATGCCGCGCGCAACTACTTATCTTGAGCGCACATATTAGAGTCGAGCCCTCCAATGAAATCCAAGTTTATTTGAATGAACCTTTTTGATCAAATTCTTGTAGTTCAAACCTCTAGTCTGAATGTCTCTCGTACCAGAAAGCAAAATTGTGATTGTTGGCGCCGGATGCTTTGGCATATCGACAGCTTATCACCTACTCAAACGTGGGTTCACTGACATCTCGGTCGTCGACCGGTCAGACGTCTTGCCAGCCAAGGATGGGAGCAGCAACGACTTCAATCGTGGTATGCAGCATTCTAATCCGTGGCCACCTGGTGTGTTTCTGATGTAAAATAGTTGTCAGAACATCATACTCCGATCCATTTTACTCCAAATTGGCTAGAGAAGCCATCCAGTCTTGGAAGGAGGATATCGGGATTTGGGAAGACAGCTATCAGGAGTAAGTCTCGTACATACACTTTGACCTTGCACCTGCACTATAACTGATTTGTTGAAACCTTGCTCAGATCTGGCGTTGTGATGTTTGGATCGTCAGAACACAGCACGTATATGGACGAGGCTTACACAAATGATCTACAGCAGGGGCTACATGTGAAGGTTCTTGAGAATGGTCCTGCTCTCCAGAAAGCTTTCCCTTCCGGTGCACAAGTGGGCTCATTCGAGGCTCAGAAGGGTTACCTCAACTTCGACGGCGGATGGGCGGACGCCGGAAGAGCGACAACGTTACTGACCAAGAAGGTAGAATCATTGGGGGCAAAATTAATACCCGGTAAACGTGTTAGCGAACTCATACGCAAGGACCGAATAGTCGTCGGTGTGCAATGTAGCGACGGTACGGTCTTGGAAGCTTCTCTAGTGGTACTGGCTACTGGATCCTGGACTCCTTCTGCTTTTTCGGATCTTTCTATCGGAAATAGATGCGTAGCTACAGGGTGAGTATTCGGTTCGTTATTCTACGTATGCTCTGTTCTAAGAAGAGGAGCCAATGTGTCGCCATGGTTCAACTTTCGGAAGAAGAAGCTGCGAGATATCGCAAGGTCCCCGTATATCTGAACTTTAGCACCGGTTTCTACTGTTTTCCCGTAAGGCGTTCATTTCCACATACGTCGAAAAAACCAGTTATTTACCTACCAGGCGACAGCCAGCGAGTAACAATGTTGTCAAAATGGCGATCCATGCTCCGGGATTCACTCATACGATTGAAAACATCTCCACACCAAGGACAGTGGTCACCAATCCTGAGAATGGACTAGCCATTCCCAAGTCAGCTCTCCGGCAACTCCGAGAACATCTCAAAGAGGTGTATCCAGAACTCGCCAGGAAACCGTTCCTTAGCACAAGATTGTGCTGGTAAGAACCTTCGACCTTCTCTGCACGCAAGACAATCTGGAAACCATTTTCTTCAGGTACAATGACTCTCCAGACGGCGATTGGATCATTGGTCGACATCCAGAATACGACTCAGTCGTAATAGCTACTGCTGGAAGTGGCCACGCATTCAAGGTAAGAAATGATAGTGACAGCACATCAGATTTTCTCAAAACGTGTCCAGTTCCTTCCTGTCATTGGCCGTCTGGTCGCAGATGCGATACAAGGCACCTTAGAAACACCACTTGTTCAAAAGTTTGCCTTCGACCGCAAAACCACCCATCTCGATGGATCTAGGTCAGATCCAGTGAATCAGCGGCAGGAACTGGTCATCGATGAGCTGTGCGAAGAGCAGGACTTGAATACTCCTGGAGGTAGAACTGCAGTCAATTGAACGACTGGTTAAGAAATGAATTAGTATACAAGATATCGTTACTCGAAATGTTTCGCGATTAAAAAACCGTCCGATATATTTTAGATCCAAACAGCATCCCAGTCTTCGTCATGCCCGTGAGCCAACAAACTCGCGCCACGACCGAACTTCACTGGGTATGCGGCCTTCAGAGTACCCCTTCAAGCCGCCTTTGGGTATTTTTTTCGCCAAGCTTTCCACAAAGAGTTGTGCATTCCGAGCATTGTTCAACAATGGGAAGCCAAAGTCAACGGCATTCCTATAGATGATGTGTGAGAAAGAGAAAAATATAGAAAATTCGGGGTAAGATATGTACCGTCTCGCCACGTAATCTTCATCCGTGAAATTCAAACCTCGCGAACGTGCAAGATTTATCACACATTGGATATCGTATTCATCAAATACTTCTCGTAGTTTTCGTTTATCTTTGGTTGGGAAGAAAATGCGTTTTGCGGACACGTAGGGAATATCGTTTAAGAACTCTTCGACCTCGGGAGAAGAGCAGTAAAGCTTGAAGCCTAAATCAAGTAATTGTTTCGCCACTGTGACCATTTCGGGCTTGGAGATATCTCCTCCAAGCAGTACACCGGATCCCGCACGAGGTACTTTGAAACCTGTGGTGCTCAGTAAAGAAGCCCAGTATGCCTCATGAATGTCCCTCCCGAAACTGGCGACTTCACCGGTGCTCGCCATTTCTGATAGAAGCGAAAGGGAAAAAAATCAGAAAAAAGTTTGAAACTATAACAACGCTGAGAAAACATACCGACTCCGAGGAAAGGATCAGCACCTCCTAGGCGAGTCCAAGAGAACTGTGCGACTTTGATTGCAGTATAGTCCCTATCTTTCTTCATGATATCTACTGGCTCCGGTACATCTTGTCCTACGATAGCACTGGTTGCTGTATCAATGAAATTGTGACCAAGAACCTTTGACACGAAAGGGAACGATCTAGAAGCACGGAGATTGCATTCAATGACCTTCAACGCAGATTCCTCGTCAGCGCTCTCGCTAGGTTTCTTGATAATCTGCATATTGAATGGCCCTGAAATCTGGAAGGCAGATGCAACCTTCTCAGCGATAGTCTTAAGACGAGCCATGTCCGCTTCGGATAGAGAGAACGGGGGAAGAACGAGGGTGGCATCACCGGAGTGGACACCAGCGTTTTCGACATGCTCAGAAACAGCGTGTACCAAGAGCTTGCCTTGGTGAGCTACAGCGTCAACATCAATTTCTTGAGCGTTGTCAATAAATTTGGTGATGACGACAGGATGAAGCGGCGATACTGAAGCAGCGGCCGAGAGCTTGTACTCAAGGTCAGACTCTTGATAGATTACATTCATCGCAGCACCAGAAAGGACATATGAAGGTCTGATCAGCACAGGATATCTGTGAAACGGGTTAGCGGCAATGCATGCCAAAGAGTACGGGTACTTACCCAACTTTGTCCGCAAAATGCTTAGCAGCGTCTACAGTGGATACTTCTGCCCATTCAGGTTGATCAACGCCAATGCTATCGAGCACAGAGGAGAATTTATGACGGTCTTCCGCATTATCGATCTGCTCAGGATCAGTTCCGAGTACATTGACCCCATTCTGCTTGAGGCGAAGTGCGATATTTTGAGGTAATTGACCTGGGTTATGCGAAATTTAGTATTGGCTCATACTAAGATTGTAGATGAAACCAACCTCCAACACTAACAACCACACCCTGGGCCTGCTCAAGTTCATAGATATCCATGACCCGCTCATAACCAAGCTCTTCAAAGTACAGTCGGTCAGCTTCGTCAAAATCCGTTGACACGGTCTCGGGGTTGTAGTTAATCATGACCGTCCTCCTGCCCATGTCCCTCAATTTCCGGGCACAAGTTACCGCACACCAGTCGAACTCAACACTGCTACCAATACGATACACCCCGCTTCCGAGGACCATTGTTCCATGTTCGTCGAACTCGACGTCGTGCTCGGAAGCATTGTACGTGGTGTAGAGGTAGTTGGTATGCGCAGGATACTCGGCAGCGAGTGTGTCGATACGTTTGACAAAGGGAGTGATGCCCATAGACTTTCGGTGAGCGCGGACAATGTCTTCGGTTGTAGAGACAAGATCAGCGATCTGAGGATCCGAGAAACCCATGCGCTTTGCGCGAGTCATCAACTCAGAATCAATGTTCTCAACGGAGCCAGCGGCTTTGAGCGCGTGATGAGTTTGAACTATGTTGTCAATCTTGTAAAGGTACCACTTCAAACAGCAGGCCTGTCAGACAACATGTTTGATGCTGAAGACGCAATACTAACCTTGTCAATTTTTGTGAGGTCATGAATTCGATCAACCGTATAACTCTTTCGATACATGGCATATGCAATTGCAAAAAGCCGCATGTCGGTCGGACGAGATAAGGCCTTGTCCAAATCCTCAGGTTCGATATAAACCTCGAAACCTTTCCAGCTTGGGTCAACCTGTCTGATAGCCTTCTGCAGACTCTCTTCAAAAGTGCGTCCGATAGCCATGACTTCACCGACGGATTTCATTGCAGAGCCGACTTCACGATTGACTTGAGAGGAAAACTTGGCAAGATCCCATTTTGGAATTTTGGTCACAATGTAGTCCAACGAAGGTTCGAAACACGCGGTGGTAGTCTTCGTGACGGCGTTCGGAAGTTCAGGAAGAGTATAACCAAGAGCGATCTTTGCTGCAGTGTAAGCAAGAGGGTATCCAGTAGCCTTTGATGCGAGAGCACTGGAATATGCGTTCAGAAATATGCCTTATGACTCGTTGAACAAACATTTAACACACCTTGATCGACTGAGTCTGCCGAAGGTAGAGGTTAATGTAGTGCGTAGTACAGCAGACGTAGGGTGCTTACCGTGCATTGACTTCAATTACACAGTATTCCCTCGAGGTCGGGTTTAATGCATATTGGATGTTACATTCACCAACAACGCCAAGGTGACGAATGACCTTGAGGGCAGCGCTCCGAAGCATGTGGTATTCATCATCCGGTAAAGTCTGAGACGGGGCAACGACAATGGAGTCACCAGTATGAGTGCCGAGAGGATCAAAGTTCTCCATATTGCAGCAAATGATAGTATTCTGTGCATGTTGATCGTCAAGTGTATCCGTATCCGGATAGAATGACAACATACATCAGCACCATCTCGGACGACTTCATACTCAAGCTCTTTCCAGCCCTTCATGCTTCGTTCTATAAGCACCTGAGGGCTAAGACTAAGACTCTTGGCTGAAAGATCGCGAAGCTCTTCGGGATTATTCGCAAAGCCAGATCCAAGCCCACCAAGAGTGAAAGCCGAACGAAGAATAACCGGGTACCCGATGGTCTCAGCAGCAGCAAGCGCAGCATTGACGGAAGAGACGGCCGTAGACTGGGCGACAGGAATGTCGATTTCTGATGTGCAACGTCAGTAAATGACATGAGAAACTGAAAGCTGAAACCGACCCTTGAGAGCCTGAACGAATAGATCCCGATCCTCTGAAACTTCAAGTGTACGAATAGGGGTTCCTAATACCTGGATACCTAAGCGTTCAAGAACGCCCATGCGATCTAGTGCAATTCCAACATTTAAAGCGCTCTGTCCACCAAATGTAAGTAGGATCCCATCAGGCCGCTCTTTCTCCAATACGTAGGCAACATAGTCGGCGGTGATAGGTAAAAAGTAGACTTCAGAAGCCAATTGATGAGACGTCTGCCACGTAGCGATGTTGGGATTTATAAGAACAGCCTGAACACCTTCTTCACTGAGAGCCTTCAGAGCTTGAGAACCAGAGTAGTCGAATTCACCAGCCTGTCCGATCGACAAACCACCACTGCCGACGACTACTACTTTCTGGACATCAGGGCGAGGAAGTTTAGGAAGCACCCTTGCAGATATTCGCCTCGCAACTTCTGAAGGTGAATTCAGGACATGTTCACCGTCCTTTGGAACATAAGAGCCTACTGCAGGTGCAGCTACAGCGCGTCTAGGTTTTGTAGGGGCTAGACCAAGACATGGATGGGCTTGATGAAAACATCGAGAGGATTGTCGATGAAGGCTTCGAGTCCAAGCCTTGGACAGCTGCAGCCGCAGGAAGCTCATAAGGGAGCTATCGCAACTCTTTGAACGGGTCTGACTCGAATGCTTCAAAAAAATTTAACGCTTGGAATTAGCGCTGTTGTCAGTTGTTTGTTCTCGTAGGTGTTACCTTCCAGCGTCTACTAGTGGCGTAGTCGACCAATAATATCTGTTTATCTGTTTAGTGGCGTAGTCGACCAATGATGTCTGTTTATCTGTTCACCAATCCAAACCTCGAATAATTCTCTGTATGATTATCTTTCCAACCAGAATGAACGTGCCGAACTTGCAGACATAAAGTGGCTTATCTCTGTGCTGTCTTTTCGCATGCCATCCGCAAGATATCACGGTGAGCACTTGTCGTTCAAACTTCAGCTCGTTTTACCTCTTCAAGTTTTCCCTTATCAGTGTAGATACAGCTGAGTACTTACGGTATCACGGTCTCACAGGGTACAGCACACATGGCTCGCTTTCTGGATATTGGCACTGCGTGTACACCACGAGTTAATGAGAAGCAAAATGGCAACAGTTTCCCGGCCGGCCGGCCGGACATACGAAAGATCTTGGTTCCCGCAGCCAGATGGTCCTGCTTCTGCTTCTGCTCAGTACGTTTCTCTACTCGCCTAGGCTGTGATATTGTCACATCGGATGTTGGTGCTCTAAGGGTTGGTATGTTATCTCATCTACGAATTATCCCGCCGTCTTTCAATTCCACTGTCTTTACAGCCTAAGTCTTACTGTCAGAAAAGACGCATGGATTCGTTGTGTACGCCACACTATCAGCAGTTTTCACGCCGTGCAATTTTCATCACCGAAGTAGGCGGCAGGCATCGCCTTATTGAGACCGGACAATCATTGCTATCACCAAAAATGCGCAAAAACGTGCGCCCCGCGAATTAGGCTCTAACGTACGACCGAATAAGCAGTGACTCTTTGCTAGTATAGCGTCTCTACGGAGCCCAACCTTGGTCGACCTAGAGTCGGAGCTTTTGAAGTCCATTCTGCGGGGGATAGGTCACCGGTATTCTAACATATAGACAACTCTAACTCGAGTTCATTATACTTTATAGCACAGTTTGACTTGCCGTGTATGAAAGGAAGGCAAGTGTATTCTTCTGTGCCTTAAAAATTTCAGGTCTTGCTCATGGTGAACAGGAACCTTGGTGTATTTCTACTGTCGAGCTGTCAAAGACAACATTTAAGGCGCCAACTTGAATCCGGGCAGTTCTTTCTATGTGCCCGAAACCTCGACGTGCTTCTCACCTCGTGAGCGAGGATAATTCCTCACCTGCAGGCTTTACGTAGTTCCAGAGAGATTTTGTTGTACGATTTCTTTCTCACTATCGTGATGAGTAGAATTCTTAGTTTGATTGATTCTAGAACAATGCAAGGGATATATGTTGCTCACATCGGCAATGAACGGTTTGGATGCCAATCATACAGCACTCCCACTTACGCTAGTCTCCCAGGTCGGCCTGTCGGAATCTTGCACGAGCTCGGTGCATGTCTGCCGTTGCTTGATTAGAATCATTCAGGGAGGAATAGCAGTGCACTTACTGAAACCAAGTTGCTAACATGTTTATCCGCCATCCGTCGGCAACCTGTAGACCAGGACGTTTATCTGGAGAAAATTATTGCTATCATTAATGATTATAATGACAATGAACCGCATGGACTTATCCCAACAAGAAAGTATGTGGTAAGTGCTCCTTCACATCCCTGATACTCCAAAAAACCGACCTACGGAGACTTTCTTCTGCAACGCAGGGGAGAATCTTTCCATTCGAATAACAACACCTCTCACCGTTCACGGCACTTACGGTTTGAAAGCGAATCTCAAATTCTCGCTTTCCATCAACCCTCTTCATTTCATCTTGACTGGTACCAGTCACTAGTCTGGTGTCATTGGCTGGTGACCAATCCCTCTTATGAGGAACCTCGATAGAGGGCTTGGTAAATCGGGGCTTAAACTTGGCAGACACAGCTTCGGTCATCTCGGGGGACACATATAGAAGGTGATTTCATCTCCTTGTCTAGTCTACGGTAATGGGAAAAAGCTTTTGGATCGCGCGTCTGGCGCGTCGCGTCTTTCGTCGCGTCGTCGACGTTCAGAAGATTTCTCGGTACGGCGACGGTACCGTGCCGTTCAAGCCGACAGATTTTCCCATCACCGTAGACTGAATGAAGAGATAAAATCACCTTCCATATGTGTCCCCGAGATGACCGAAGCTGTGTCCAGTCTAAGCTCCTCTATCGAGGACTTCCTCATAGGAGGGGCGTGCTTCAGGTTTGCTGACTTTACATTGCTTCCTCAGGAACGAACTATAGGGTCGAGCAGAACCCGATAAGCACGAGAAATCAGAATTAGTGCTGCGATCTATTTCAGCGAATACGTCAGTCCCGCAAGGAATACACCGCCTGTATTTCGGGGGGCGATTTTACCCTCGGGGATTCTTTGGTGATTGGCTCCGTCACCTGCATTTACGAAAAAGGAAACTCACTCGATTATTATATCAACAGAGCCTCCAGTTCAATGCAGATACTCGTCCTCGTCCCGTGTCCTCGTCTCAGGTATACACAGTCAAGATGTACTCTCCTTCCGCTATTGACCAGGCTGAAAAGGGCATCCTTGAACATGTTCCTTCAGAAGCCACGTTAAATGCCCCCTCACGTGTAGCCTCCAAGCCTGAGCTCTCAGGAATGACCTCGCAGGTTGAAATATTGGAGAAGGCTGATCCTGGCCAAATCGAGCTTCTCAAGCTATCGGTCAATACCGCAAAGCCGTCACCCAAGAAATTAGCCTCTCGAAAGGCCAGTCGCTGGCTTCGTTTCAGGCTGTGGTTCAACACATATAGGTAATGGTTCCTTGCTCCTCTTAATTAAGCCTATGTATTAATTTGTTTCAGGAAATTCTTTACATTCGTGGTGACGCTCAATGCTGTTGGGCTCATCCTCACAGCTGTGGGCGTCTGGCAATATCCCCGCCATTACCCCGGCGCTTTACTCCTGGGTAACCTGCTTGTGGCTATCTTGATGCGAAACGAGCTCTTTGGACGGTTCCTGTACTTGACTGTCAACACTCTTTTTGCCAAAGTCGGTATCTTCGTGACAATTTACCAAGTGGCCGCCTTATATTGAACTGATCTTTTCGCTAGTGGACGCCTCTTTGGTTCCGGCTCGGATGCACCTCGGTTTTGCAGCACCTTGGCGGTATACATTCAGGTTGCGCCACTTCTGGCTTCATGTGGATCTTGTACCACATGGTTCTTATTTTCATCGACCATAAAGATTATCACGACTCTGTTCTGATCATGGGTGTTTCTACAAATCTTGCTATTGGAGTTTCCATGCTGTCCGCCTTCCCATGGGTTCGGAATACCCACCATAAGTGAGTTAATCTTTTTGAGTACTGATGAGGTTCTTACACATTGCGTCCAGCGTGTTTGAACGCCATCACCGTTTTGTTGGCTGGTCAGTTCTTTAAAAACATCTTGTTTCTTACTATGCACTGACCGTTTCATATATCGCAGGTTCGGACTTTTGAGCAGTAAGAATCGTTTTTATTTGCAGCGCTGGTCTGACATTCCTACTATCAGCTTGGGTATTTGTCATCTTGGGTGACAGTTATGATTCCAATACCCACTCCTGGAATCCAAATGGCGTTCACATTGTTAAACAGCAAGATTTCTGGTTTGCTATAGGAATGACTGTCTTGTAAGTTTCTTCTTGTCGTCTAGCTCTTTACGTATTCCCACTCAACTTGTTGCATTGACTAGCATCATCATTCCATGGTTTACCATTCGCGAGGTCAAGGTGGAAGTTGAAATCGTGCGTATCACTCTCTACTTGTAGTCTAGAGCATATCCTAATCTTTTTCTAGCCGTCACCAAAAGTGGTCGTCCTGCGTTTCGAGAGAGGAATGCAGCAAGGCCTCTTGGCAAGAATCTCTCGCAGTTCAATTATGGAGTATCATGCTTTTGGAATCATCTCGTATGTCGCTCGATTCAGACTTCCGTTATCCAGATGTTGACATATTTTTGTACAGCGAGGGCGTGAAATCTAACTGTCATTACCTCATTTGTGGTGTTCAAGGAGATTTCACGAAAGGACTCGTGGAAAATCCTCCGACGCATTTATGGACTCGACAAATGAAGGTATAACTTCTTAGTCTTCGATTTGAAGCCTCTTTATGACTTACGCTACAATGTCGTCAGTTTGCGGGAGTTTCGAACACCTCCACCCTATACAAGGTACGGAGTTTGGTAGTGCATATGACGTTCAAGACTGATAAGAAATGTATACATTCAGAGGGGTATCCGAGTTTGTACCGGAACTGGGCTCGGGGCTGCTCTCTCGACGTGTCTTCAGGTGCGAGTTTAGTCCGCATCCTCCCTAATTCAGTGTCTGACCACAGTATCTGTTTAGTCACCGAATTGGTATCGCTCTCCCGCGAGATATTTTCAATTTAGGCTCACAAAGTCTGTAAATAGGTATCTTATATGGATTGGCTCAGACCAAGAGAAGACGTTTGGACCGACGATTGCAGGCCTCATAAACAACAACTTACAAGGGCGCGTCACACTCTGGGACTCAAAACAGAGAGGTTAGTTTGTGCGCATTCTAAGAATACTGGTCGTGTATTGAAGAATGTACTCAGGCGGACGACCGGATACTGGCAAACTGATCAGAGAAGTCTACGACTCTTGGAATGCCGAGGTTGTTTTCATTACCTCTAACTGGATTGGAAACAAAGAAATGACAGAATATTGCGCTGAAAATCACATTCCTTGTTTTGTGGGTCATTTATCCTTACATTCTCCCTTAGTCAACTCATGTATATACCCAGGGTACCTTATGGGATTTTTAGAATCTGCGTATGTGAGCTTCCCTCCCTGCTATGCGTTCTGTTTTACGAGTTTGTATTCAATTATGTCCACATCTCCAGGGTACTTCGTGTCAAGCATTTCTCCGGCATTGATTTCACGAATCAGCCTCTCAGACACCCTGGCCAGAGCCCTCGGTTACTATAATCATTTAATGGACAAACTTAATACACACTCACACCTGACCAGCGTCTGTCCGAGATTCAACCCTTTCGATAGTACCAGTAGTGGCGGTAATACCTACTATCAAAGAACAATATAGAATTTTGAATCTTGTAGAAACTCGTGTGATCGTAAGTTGAGGAAGCGCGAAGGTATAGAAAAATATCCAGCTCGTATATTTAGGGAGCGTGAGGTAACTGAATAGCTAAGGCGTTTGTGGAGGGCCTGTCCTTTTCGGGGGAACGAAGAAATGTTCACGATACCACTCCAATTCTGCAGAGGTGTCAATATATTTAGAATATTAGAAGGGGGAAAGAAAACTTGCCCTTGATCGATCCGTGGATATCACTGAGTGCTCTGGAACAACTTTATCAGTCGGTAGCTACTGAAGCGAAAAAATCCCAAACCGGTGGTCGCTTTCATAGAGCCTAGGTACTTTTTGAGCTGGGTCAGTGTACCATCGACGAGCCAGTTCCTAAGCACATATGAGCAACTTATTGGCCTTATTTGAAATATGCATACTTTGATTGAAGAAACATCTGAGGAGAGAATATCAGAATACGGGAGGAACAAGGAGATAGATATACTTAGTACTGACCTACAATCCTGTCAATGCGTTGATGCTACATATCAGCAAACGACAGAGAGAAAAAGGATGGATTGTACCGGTAATGAAGCCAATCCACTAGCTCTGGCATTTCCTTCACAAGAAAAGACCGATCAGCATGAACGGAGTTGCCAGCCAGAACAGCGGTCCGTGCTTTAGGGACCCATCGTTTCACGTATGCAAGAACAGCCTTTGAAACATAGTCCCGTGTATATGGAGAAGTTAAACAGGCTTCTGTGAGTCCAGACTATGAACCCGATCTCAGTCGCGTCCGGAGTTGCGGTCAAACAAATATAACCTACTTCACCGTGCTGTTTAGTGCACCACTCGTCCATTCTAGATGGCCCTTCAGTATCAATGCTATGCCAGCGGAGGCCTAACTCACTGGTCCAAATACGCTTTGTCGGTCCTAATAACAATGTTCCTGGTCAGTGACTTCGTGATGAAGTACTGTATACGCGACCTTCCTAATGACATATTCCAGCCCTTTATCCACTAGCTCCAGATTTCCGTTGGTAATAAGGACCTAAAGTCGCGTAAGAAGGCAAATAGATGTGCGAGAAGAGCCGCACGGACACCTATCTCGAGAATTTTATCTTTTTCGGGATTCAGCCCAGTCATTTCGCAATCAATCCACACCATAGGTCCAGCTGCGCCGTCTAAAGGTTTTCTGTCCATTGATACGGGTCGAAAGTGTGAACAGGAATGTTGACGTGCTAGAAAAATCGGACCTCTGCAACGCTGCAGAAATGAAGAACAAAACATGGAAGTGTGGGAAACTCACTTTCGATTCGAACATTCACTAGGAGTCTAGGACTCAGCAGTAGGACTCCCTGAGGACTCCTAGATTGATGACTTCTTCCTCACATCCCAGTTTTGACGATGGCAAAATTGTCAGCACTATCGCTGAAATCCTGAACACATTTCCGTAGGTTGGATGCCTAACTTTTAACTCCGGCGCACGCTCTAAGAGAGCTCACAGATCCTCGGTCGAGATACTACCTGGAGGAGTAGAGGATTGGGTTCAGACCGAAGCTACAAGCGCTGAGCCTTTCATATTCGTCGAAGGGAATCTTGGTATTCCTCAGAAGCTTCTTTATCGACTCTATCTTTCCACCCTTCCCGTGTTCAATCAAGCACGTCACGCATTCAATCATGCCTTGCAACATAATCGGGGAAGAATGTTGCTTGATTCTTCTTCTATTATCCTACTCGCGAACCCGGCACATCAAACTGCTCTCCACGTACGGAAGCGTCTTGTCGCGGCAGGAGGGTTGACTTTTGAACAAGAAATGTACTTTTCAAAACTACTCCTAAAATCCAGTCGAGAAGCTTCTAAGCAATCAATCATATGGGATCATCGTCGATGGCTGCTCCAATACCGTTATCCACCTACGCCGTACGAGAGTGATATCCCACTTTCTGATGTTCCAGCTTGGACGCGGCGAAAAAGTTCTATGTTATCTTCCGTACCTGCTGGTTTACTTCGCGAAGAATTGACCATCCTATCGCAATGCTGCGAACTATACCCTAGAAACTACTATGCATGGAATCACTGGCGCTTTTGCATCGATACGGCCTATTTCTGTGGTCTTGTCGCCAATACTGAAGACAAAGAACACCGTGAACTCATCATGCAGAGCTTTTCACAATTATTGCAGTGGGTGGACAGGCATGTATCAGATTACACTGCTGTCCATTATCTCTGCAATCTGGCTCAGAGACTTCAGCGTGGCCCGTTGCAGCTGAATCCTAACCTGGACATGGAATCGTTGTCGGAGCACGCACTGTCGCTCGCGGCGAAGTATCCAGAGCATGAAACGCTGTGGATGTATCTGCGCCAGGTCTGGGTTCTGGCGAAGGAAGATTTGAAGGATGAATTGTCGGTACGAATACAATCCTTACCTTCCTGTGAGTACCGGGAAAGATGTATGACTTGGCAATCGAGAATTTAATCTATTTCTGTTGAAATTAATTAATTTCTATTACATAACAAAATTGATAAGATATGATAAGGATCACGTGCTTAGAACTGACGTGTAATGCTGCGCGTGACGGTGTATTGCTCTACTTACAGTGACCACGACTGTTGTCGGCATTGACGTCGACGAGCTCTGGATTCCATTTTCTCATCCTCTACCCACATTGGTCTTATGCGTGCTTTCTGTTAAATATTCATCAATCATTATGGCCCTTCGGAAGAAGACCCATGCAAGGAAAGCGGCTTGGCTTGCTTTTGGTCTAGTCGCGTTGACCGCCGTGTCCTCCTACGCTCAAGATGCTCCCAGGGATGCTGCGACAGCCGAAATAACAAATGTAACTTTGAAAACTCTCTTGCGATGGTCGATGGCTTAACGTGTCGTGCATTCTAGACTGTAACGACAGATGCAAGGGAACAGCAGTACATACCACTTGAAGGTACTGGGGACAGGTTGGATCCTCCGGTAAGCCTTTTTTTTACTATCAATCCTTTCATGCAATCAATATCTCTCTAGGACTCGTCTAACTCTCAGGCGGGCGCTGATCAGGCAGCTGAAGGTTGGGCCACTTGTGCCAGTCTTTGAGGATGCAACTGACGTATCCTGAAACTTAGCTTCCAGAGCTTATAGACAAGCCATGTACACTTTGTCTACAATGACAGCACATCCACCTTCATATACTCATGAAACTTCGTACATGACCAGTCCCAATCCGAACACCAAATCTCTCTTTTCCTCTTTACTTCCAAGTGCTCAAGGGCGAGGGCCAGTCGGAAGTATTCTCCGTATTATCATGAAAGTGCAGCAGCAACTTTTCTCAAGTACCTTAAAGGATTCTGCAGGGCCGAATGGTCTCCGGAAAAAGGAAGACGAAGTGAATAGGAAAGCTATAAAAGTAGCAGATCTTCTACAACATTCAGCCGAATTGGGAAACATGGATGCACTGTACACTTTTGCCAAGATATCATTGGTGCGCCGTCACGAATATGTTTTCCTGTCTTCTTCTAAATTGCGTTCAAGTTTCCGCCGACGTCTCAATTCGT
Organism: Omphalotus olearius VT 653.13; assembly: GCA_000296255.1. Taxonomy (NCBI): domain Eukaryota; kingdom Fungi; phylum Basidiomycota; class Agaricomycetes; order Agaricales; family Omphalotaceae; genus Omphalotus; species Omphalotus olearius. Next base: position 393,227 of record JH814823.1, on the reverse strand, counting down.
GGCCGATCCTCATCTGGCCTTCAAATCGTTCGCAGCTCATGCATCAATAACCGGAAATGCATCTTCTCAAGCTTACTTGGCATTTTTCTACGCCACAGGATATCACGGCGTGGTACCTGTTGACCAAGCAAGGGCTCAACTGTACTTTACTTTCGCTGCTAATGGTGGCGATAAAGGCGCGCAGATGGCTCTTGCTTATCGCTATTGGAGTGGTATCGGAACCCTGGAGGATTGCAAGAGGGCAGTGGACTGGTACGAGCGAGCGGCTGAACAAGGTGCGCTACAGATATTTACTATACCTAGGTAATGCGGGGATCTTAGATCTTACAATCTAGCCATGGCCAAATTTCTTTCTGGGCCGCCAAGCGGCAGGACTCTTCCTCAGACGGCTACAAGACTTTCTGACCTCGCTGGTGGGATCTATGGCCCCGGAGCGAGTGTCGCCTCTACAGGTCCTAATGCTCAGCGAGCTGCTATCAAGGCTGGCAATTCTCGTGCATCAGGTGAAACCTGGGAAGACATTCTTGATTACTATTTGGTGAGGCACTCTCTTGAACGTCCCAGTCGGCTGCTCATGCTTTTCTTAGTTCAATGCTGCCCGCGGCGAAACAGATTTTTCATATCGTCTAGGGAAAATTTATTATCAAGGCAGCATCTACGCTAGCCCAGGTGGAATTGCTTCAGGAAGTGAAGGGGTCGGAGCCATCCCTCGGGATTTCTCTCGTGCAAAACATTATTTCGAACAGATTGCTCGGCAGGTCTGGCCACGAGATCCGACCAACCCTCTTCAGCATCAGCCTCAAGGTGCTCCAAAGGACGAGCGCTTACCTGTTGGTTATGCTGCAGCCAGTGCGGGCTACTTAGGGCGCATGTATCTCAGAGGCGAAGGGGTCAAAGGTGATCCGATAATGGCCAAACTCTGGTTCGAACGGGGAGAGATATATGGAGAACGCGAGTGCCATAATGGCCTTGGTATTATATATCGAGATGGTTTAATACCAGGCTCTAAGCCAGACTTGAAGAAAGCCATGTTTCACTTTGCAGCCGCTGCGGGTCAAGAGCTTGCGGAGGCACAAGTCAACATCGCTAAGCTACATTATGGTAAGTGTTTTGCTTTTCCTGTTCATCGAAAGTTTGCTATATTGACTCTGGTCTGAAACAGACAACGGCGATATTGCCTTGGCCACCGCGAATTTCGAAGTCGCTGTCCGCCTTGGTTCACCTTTCGAAGCTTACTACTACCTCGGTAAGGTTCACTCATCTCAGGCCACCAATCCTTCTCTCCCTTCCAATATCGCCAGTAGCTCCTGTGCTATGGCTGTTTCGTTTTATAAGATCGTCGCCGAGCGTGGAGTTTGGAATGACGATCTTTTGAGAGAGGCTGAAGGGGCTTGGATGAGAGGGTCTGATGAGAGTCGAGAGACTGCTATTCTGAAATGGTGGATGGCCGCAGAGAGGGGCTCAGAAATCGCACAAAATAATCTGGGTTATGTTCTAGATCAGGGTAAGCTTATCTCCGGCGCTTCCGGTTCGATGTAAATTGACATAGGGTTTTGAAGATAAAAGTATTCTTCGTTTAACACGCTTTGCGCCTATCACGCCTTCCAATGACACCGCACAACTTGCACTGACGCAATGGACGCGTGCCGCTGCTCAGCGCAACATTGATGCACTGGTCAAAGTCGGTGATTACTACTATCATGGTCTAGGAGTACCTGACGAGCCCGAATCGGTGAGATTTGAGAAGGCCGCGAAATACTACCAGTCTGCTGCTGATACTCAACTGAGTGCGTTGGCCATGTGGAATCTTGGGTGGATGTACGAGAATGGGGTGGGAGTAGCTCAGGTAAGGCCGACCTTGCCTGCACGAGTCGACATACTCACCTGGCCCTAGGATTTCCATCTCGCGAAAAGACACTACGACCTTGCGTTGGACACAAATTCCGAGGCTTATTTACCCGTGTTCTTCTCGCTCGTCAAGCTTTATCTACGTAGCTTGTGGCATACGCTTCTAGGTGGCGAAGGCGGACTAAGTATATGGTCTTTGGACGAGGATGAGATGCTTATTGGTAAGAATTTGTCCAACGACAATTTCAATGTGCTAACGACAGTCACAGAGACAAATTCACCTGATGCACCGCATCGAGAATTGGAAGGATCTAGAGAAGAGACGCGCAAAGATAGTTCACCGGATGAGCGGCTAGTGTACGAAGAAGAAGAAGGCCCGTGGTACATGGGCAAGGCAAAAGATGAATTTCACCGTCGAAAGAGCGGTCAGGCGCACACAAGGCACGCAGAGGACGAGGAGGATCCTATACAGTGGGCACGCGACCGTCGAGACGCGGAACGAGATAGGGATGCCGACTTTGGTCCAGAGGATTACTTCGATGCGACGCTAAGAGGCGCGCACCGGGGTGAGGAGGTGGAGGATGAATTTGCGGAAACGATGCTACTGGTCCTGTTGTGTCTGACGGTTTCTGTTCTGATATACGTTCGGACGCGTATAGTACGCAGGATGCGACGCCAACAGCAGCAGGAGCAAGCAGCAGCACAAGATGCAGCACCGCCACCACCTGCGGGTAACGGAATGTTCCCACGACCTGGAAATCCTGAACGAGAAGAATGGGTAGTTATGCGGTGATGCTGCTGTACAGACGATGTACACGTAGAATATTCCGATTCAATTCGAGCCCACAGAAAGAAATAAAAATGAGACACACACAGCAAAGGGACTTGGAGAGCTCTTAACCTGTTGTCATTTTATTTTCTCACGGTAAATTCTAACGGACACCCCTTTAAACACATATCAGTCTCTACCTGCTGTCACTTCCCTGTATCGCTCCTAATTCATGGCTTTTGACTTCGCGTCTCTGGAACCATTGGTTACACAGATTCTCTCGGCCCCTGACATTGATTTGACAACGATCAGTGCTAAACGCGTTCGACGCGAACTGTTGGCCTTGGACTCCTCGCTTACGCCGGAATTTCTGAAGGAGAACAAGCTAGATGTAGATGCAGTCATCACGAAAGTTTTTGGGCAGGTGAGCGGTGCTCAAAATGCTGATGAGGAAGAGGAGCAGGAAGAGACTGGTTCGAGCGGAACACGGAAACGTAAGTCCACGGATGACCGGGAGGAAGAGCAAGAGTCAGGGGACGAGGGGGAAAGAGAGGCAGAAGAGGAAGAAGAAGAAGAACGTGCACCGGCGCCGAAGAAGACGAAAAGAGCGAAGAAAGACGAGATGAGCGATGCAGAACTCGCACGGCAGATATCCAGCGAGCTCAACGGTCGCTCGAGAAGGAGCACAGGGAAAGGGAAAGGGTCAAATGGACCGCCGAAGAAGGCTAGACCGCGAAAAAGTGCTGCTGCCGTCGACTCTGACGGCAGCGACAGTGAAGGTGGGAAGAAGAAAAAGAAAAAGAGAACCGGCGCCGCGAAAGGCGGATTTGCTAAAGAGTATGCGCTGAGGTACTTGTCTCGTCTACTTATTCTATCTCGTTGCTCATTATCTTCCACAGTACACCGCTCGCGTCCCTTCTCCAGGCGGAGAAACTCTCACGTCCGCAAGTCGTGAAGGGACTTTGGGATTACATCAAGGCAAACGAATGCCAGAACCCAAGTAATAAACGCGAAATTGTATGCGACGGCAACCTCAGAGCGGTTTTCAACGTGGATAAGATTGATATGTTCAAAATGAATAAAGTATTAGGACAGTAAGTAGAAACGGCTCATCTACTCGAAACTTACTTGACAGTCAATTTTCTTCAGGCATTTGCATGAGAATGAAGCATGATTTTCGGAAACGGCCTTCATCTAAATTACCAATTCGCCACTGTAATTATACATGCAACCCGGAAAACGTGTGTTTTCGTACACCCTCGCTGGTTTTATCAGCAGCACAGTGAGAGAGGTGATAGATTATAG
>JH814823.1:355923-389279 GCA_000296255.1 Omphalotus olearius VT 653.13 | reverse complement strand
CCTGGCCGAGCCACGATCTCGTGTTCTTTCCCTTGCGGAGCAATCTAAAAAGATTATCATCTCGTTCGAGAAACAGGAAGATAACTAATCCCCGCACTTGTTATGACACTTGGACAAACGATGTCTATCACCTCGCAAAATCCTCATGTTCATGCATGAGTCATGCTGGCACGCATGGTGACTCACCGGCACGGTCGAGCAGGTGTCATATCATGGACCCACATGTGTCAGGATTGGATGAGCAGTAGGTAATTTCCGGACAGTTCTCTTCCCGGGAGAACGAAGGCCAGCACTTTCGGCTTTTCAAGCACCAAAATATTATCATATAACCGAGGACTAAGCACAAAGGGATACGAAGGACTTAACGATACAGTATGAGGTAACCAGCTTAAATGATGATACATCGCTCATAAAGAAAACAGCCAAGACAAGTGCAGAAATTGGAAATAACGAACATGAACTATGAAGACATGACTGTAGATAGTCCACGAAGAATGCCAATGAAAATGAAAATGAATCCACTAGTGATGTAGAAAGTAGGACAGAAATCAAAGCTTGAGAAGTTGAACGGAGGACACGGTAGAAATCGTTGAAAAAGCGCGAGTCAACTTCAGCTTATGCGCCGGCTCTTCCTGCTATTCTGGATTTCGTTATGTTCCGCTCGATTGTGCTTAGAGGTGTTCATCTTCCGCTTGCCGCAAGCCTCTGCATTGCTATGCCTCTTTCGAGCGTCAGACCGAGAGAGATCAGCATTGCAAACGGGGCACCTGCGACTCTCAGCAGCTTCCTCCTGCACAGCGAGGTCCGCATGTATCCTTGCGTTCTTCATGTGCCGTTCGGCGTCGCCTCGCCTTGTGAAGGTCTGTGAACATTTCCCGGTGGGAGCCGGGCAAGGAAAGACCTTTCCAGAGCGCTTCGGAGCAATCCGCCGTCTGATGCCAGGAGAACGTCGTTTGCGAGGTGCGGGTACTTGCTCCTCGTCATGGTCGTCGTGATAATCCGAGCCCTCATCCTCATCATCTGCCTCCTCAGTGTAATCGATCGCTCGCTTTGTCGAGCGAGTACGGGTTGATCGAATCCATAAGTGCGTGCCGCTTGAGCTATCGTCTTCATTGATAGCCTGGCTGACAGAAATAGCAGAAGCCAGAACATCAGTGCGTTTGATGGCCTCTGGCACCTTGTCTTCACGCGAACAGTCCGAGAAGACTTCAGCAGTTCGTTCAGTTGGAGTGTTTGAGCGTTTCTCAGAAGATTGAGGCGCGCTAGAGGCCCTCCGTGTATCACTGCCAGGCTCGTCATTCTCCGTGATAGGTGGGAACGAGAGGCGCGCAGAGCCTGAAAGGGGAGCAGCGTGGAAGGATGATACTGACGTCGAAAGATCGCTTTTTTGACCAACATTGTCCTTTGACAACGTGGTTTGTTCTGGGATAGTCGATGCAACGGAAGAAGGTGAATGAAGCTCCTTCGATGCTGCACGAAGTCTGGACCTTAGCTGAGTCTGACTCTCAGAGCCAAGTAATGTCTGTTGCGTTTGAGGAAAATCCAGAGTAAACCAATCTCCCTCTTCCAAGATCGGAATCTCGGAAGCTTCGGGACTCCCCGGTGAGCTCGAGACGCTGGTCGGGGAACATGTTGGTAACCAATCGGCTGGAGTCTCAAGGAGAAATGGAGAGTTGTACGACGAGGTAGAAAAGGTAGAGAGCGGCGACAAAGTAATTTTGTCGCTCGTTGAAGACGAGTAGTCCACGAGCTAAGCCAATTCCAACAGTCAACGGCTTTGATAAAGAAGTGTCACGAATGGAAGGCTTACAATGTCGTTGATGATATAGTCATCGATCACCATTTCACTGTCGTCTAAGTAGAGCAAGGGTCCATCATTCTGAAGTTTAAGGCCATGGGGGTTGAAAAGAAGCAAGTTTTCGTGGGATCGACGCGTCGGGTGTACTGAACAGGGGTCATCCGAGTAGCTGCTCGTCGCGAAGTCCCTGTTACACGAAATCGTCATGTCAATGTCAAAGCAAACGCGAAAAGACAAGCCACTGACCCTTCTTTTTGCGACACGATGTCGGACAAGTAGGTAAATTCGTGCAGAACGTCGTATTCTGTGATTTCTGCTGAAGGCATTATACCTTCAAGATATGATGGGATGTTTACTCATGTCATCGAGTTTTTCTATCGGCTTATAGTCTGTTATAGCTTCTTTGACGTTGTGGGCGCAGCCTCGAGTGATACATGTGGTTAATCGCCCGGGCGTCAATCTCGCTCGACATCCTTAGTATCTCGATAAAGGAACTATACACACCCAAGTGCGCGTTGCGCAGGCACCGTACAATTGTCACTCTGTTTTCGACGCTGTCGGTACCAGAGTTCAACGAAATATGGATGAAGTGGCTTGAACGCACCGTTGATTCAGTACTTCAGTATCGAGCAAAACGGAACAAGGTAACCAGCTACGACAAAGCTGGATGCAGCCGGGCTGGTCCGCAATTGATGATTTACGATGTTGAGAGAACCTATCAATTCAGAGTCCGCTTCCCTGTGCCCGATATGGTAGACTCTCTATCCGATAATAGATGCTGAGAAATTGAGAATATCATAATCAGAGAAAGTGGAAATCAATTTATTTCCTCCGTGAAGTACAAGACGCGGCGCTTTTGACACCCTGTTTAAATTCTGTCTTCCGCGACGCTGGTCAGAGTTACGCGTGTCCAATTACTGCCGCAGGTTTGTAGGGCTCTTCCAAAAACTTGATTTCGTCGGCGCCTAATACAACGTGTACACCGGCTACCCAAGGGACTTTAGCACCCGGTTTTCTAGAACTCAAAAAGACACCCACCGAGAATGTCCTCCAAATTGCGAAGACTCGTTGTACCAACGATTGGGGCTGTGACGCCTGTGCTGTAAATGAGTACATACATGAAGTCGGGTAAAGCCTGTGTTGCCTGCCTTCTTTACTCAAACTCCAGGCTATCGCTACCTGTGCCATGCTAATATTCTTTTTCTTTGCCACAGCTTCCACTCTGTTAAACGGCCCAGGTCAGTCAAAATATACATCACTTGGCATGGATGACCGACCGTTTCATAATCTCCTCGGTGCCAGGAGCTGAAGAGTATCTCCCAATGAAGCTGATTGGAGAAGTCAGCTGCTCAGATGTATTAACGGAGAGATGAGATCAGATACTCACAAATCAGTAGATCCTCGTATAGTTTGTTCACTCAAGGGACGCGTCAAGAGCCCTCGAGCAAGGGGCGACCAAGGGATGATACCGACACCAAAGTACTGATATCATATCATTAGGTGCATCTTTGGAGCTCGCGGAGTCAGCATACCTTTAGAGTAGGAAACATCTCGCGCTCCTCCTCACGATAAACCAAGTTATGATGGTTTTGCATGGAGATGAATGGGGTAAGTTTATTGTTGATGGCATAATCTTGAAATAGAGGGCGATCGGTATCTGAAGAAAACACAAAGGTCTAAATTTGGAGCGTACTCTGCATCGCATGGACTGAGCAAGAAGATTTTAAAAGGCAGCAGCACGGAGTACATCACAACACTTACATTGCCAAGCCCAGCAAGAGCTCATCCCGATGTAGCGAACGTAGCCAGCTTGTACGACGTCATGCAGAGCTTGCATCTAAATGGTTAGGACGCAATGTTTTGGTTTAACTCCGTTTGAGCAGATCTGAACGACTCACAACTTCAGGGATGGGCGTATCATCATCAAAACGATGACCTATAAACACCGTTTTGTGAATATGACAAGAGGTAATTAAAAAAGGTGCTACATTGCAGGACATCAATATAGTCCAATTGCAGGCGCTCTAGGCTATGTTTTACTGCTTGAAAGATATGCTAATATTCAGAGTCAGACCATGGACACATGAGTAGTACGAGTGATCACGGATACCTTGCGACTCAATCCATGTTGGTTCACGTAGCCTATCGAGTCGGGTTTTTGTCCAGAAACTAGAAGATTTTGGCCATATTCTCGCGCCACGGTGTTGAAGCACTGACGAAAATGAGATACAAACGAACCTGAGACTACAGCGTGCATAACACACCTTTGTCATGACCACGATCTCATCGCGTGGAAGATTAAGCTGCTTGATAGCCTTTCCCAAGATGATTTCGGAAAGCCCATTGGAGTAGACCTTGACACGAACATATGCATGTCAGATTGGATTGCGTATCGGGACAAGAGATCGCCTACATCGGCGGTATCAAAGGTTTGGATGCCTGCGTCGTATCTGGTTAATCAAGATGAGTGAAAAAAGGGGGTGAAGTGCGCGTTCAGTCCTACGCACGCAGCTTTGATGTGTTTTATGGCTTCTTCCTCTCCAAGAACCCATTTCTGCCAGTCCGAGCTCCCGTACTGCATAGTTCCCAGAATGATTTTGGAGACTTTCAGACCCGAGTTGCCCAAACGGACTATGGACATGTCAGATACGCGGTTTTCATCCAGAGAGCCCTAGAAGCCTACCATAAGACATCTTTTTGGGTGAGGACATATTGACGGTTATGACTTGGAGTAACTCTAGAGATCGTTCGAATTGAAGGCTTGGTTGATATATTCTCGAGCTTTGCTACCTTGGTCATCTTGTACGCAGAACAAATATAGTTTTGTCTGATTCAGCACTGTTCATGAGGACAGAATCGAAGGATTGCTCATGAGAAACGGGCCGCGTGCCAATACCTCCCATGCCGTCAACCTTCGCGGGAAGGCGTTATCTCACTCGAGTCGTTCCTTCATTGAATTATGTTCTCAAAGTTCTTTTGCTTTATCGCATTTTCGTTCGAAAAACCCTGAGCAAGCTGCATTCATACCTTGGGACATAGTTTCTTCCGCCGAGAGCTATTCAATAGAAATGGCAGAACAAGATTTCTAGAAGCAACACGCATTTCGTTGGTGGACTTTCTATCCACACAATTTCTATTCACTGGCCATAATAATTCAGCTCTGTGATCAAGTTGGTCGTTCTTCTCAGAAGACATTTACTCCAAATTGATTGCGCTGGTTCCGTTTTTTTTTCTTTCGATTGATATGGACCTCCGCGTCCACGTCCGAGCTGCCATCGCCCGTCCCAGTCGGAGATAGATGCTGAATTTCTTTTGGACATGCACAATACTCTGACAAGTGACCATCGAGACGAGAGTACTAAAGTCACAGATCCGAGTCCCTCTTGCCGGTGTATTCGAACTTCTATGTCATGTTGATTCTGATTTCAACATCAGACATCTCTTCAACAGATGATGATTCAGTGATTATTGGTATCCCTGTACATAGTTGGCTTTGGACTGTTTTCCCCAATTTTGCCCTGTTGTTGCTGCGTATGCAGACTACAGATGTACGAGATAAAAAAATGTGCTAAACCGCGCCAACCTTGGAATTTGTAAAACGCTATGATCCAGCCGGCGGCGTGGGCGCGGATGTTTTTCTTTTGAGAAAAAAAAGGTATTGGATATCATGAGTATCAGTCGAGAGGCAACGGAAAGTCCTTCGACGACTGCCCAGAGCTCCCCACTGAATACACGATGAGAACAGACCTCTTAGCACACTGTGAACGAACGCACGGTCACGGTCAGTCAACTTCATGTCATGATGCGTAGCTTGTCAATGTGTGGCACAAGCTCCTCCCATGCATCCATGTCGACTTCAACGAAACGGTCCTCCGCTGAATTGTCGGATTTGAACACAGCTTGCAGATACAATGGCGTCGTAGCATTCAACAACCCAAACTTGCTCTTGAGGTATATGAACGCGTTCTTTAATTGGATGCATCGTCAAAAATTCGATTGGGCCCGCAAAGATAAGTAGATCAATCACTGACTCTGCCCGACATGTTTGCCATGCGCTTCCTTCCCAGCGCTATCGTCCGATTTCCAAACTCGATCATTATAGGCGTAGCTGGAGAAGCAGACGCGGCAGCTATAAACGCTTGAAAGCATTCCCCTATGCCAGCAGCGACATGATTGTCGGAGGCCGCAAGACCAGCGACGATATCGGATGGCGAGCTGATACTGGTGTGTCGCGACATTGAAAGAGCTGTTTGGTTCAAAGTCGAGCAGAGACAGACACTCTGCCGAATAATGAAAGCAGACGCCTGACGACGTGAGCTGATAGCGTCAACTCAAAGTGAGGAGGGTGCCTATTTCATCATGGACCAACATCTCAGCAGGAGTCTTATCAGGGCTCACGCTCTTTTTTTCTTTTAGCGTTGTTCCCAGTCTGGAAGTATCCATATCACCAGGACAGATGAATAGTCCTTGACGACCATTCTATGAATCGTGCCAGAGTGATTGATGTCTGAATGAGTTATTGTGTAAACCCTGGACCTAAAATTTGAGTTCAGGGGCGATCATGTCCAATGGCTGAGATCTTACGCGGACAAGTTCATCTGTCGACACACTCACCTCTCGGATCGTCATTCTTGTCCTTCACACTGCTTTCTAGCATTTATAGCTCTCTCGATGGCCTGAGTTGCTATTAGGCTGACATTCGTCGACCCGGTACCTCTCAATGCAAGCTAGTCTTCTTAGCAGACAGCCAGAACCCAGCTGTTCGGGAGATATACAGCGAAAGATGGAGTGGTTAGCGCTGCTTTGACGTGCAGTTCGAGGCACACGTCACGCGTGGATCCATGCTAGTGTGCCATATGGTCGCATATGGCGCAAGCTGAAATGTTTCTATATCCGTTGATTTTCCGTCTCTTTAGGCATTTTTCGAGCGTTTCTGGTTCGCATACATACCGTCCGAAGCTCGTAGGTCTAATGCGTATGCCGACGGAGTCGATTTCAAGTTGAGCCGCTTACGGAGGTTTGGAGCACTTGGAACGCAGCGGCCGGGGGTGCGGAAGGACACTTTGAATGTGGAAATAGTGATACAACAAATACAACACAGTATGTACGTGTACGGACTCTCATCACGATAGGATCTCCAGCTGCTTCTTGATACCTATCCTCAACAGTCAGACTTGGGTATCTCATTTGAAACACGATATCAACCAACAACATACCGATATGTGCCATGAACTGATTGAAGTTCACTTGTCTAGATTCATCTACGGACAAGTCATAATCCTTCACCAGTTTCTTACTTGTCTCGACTGAAGGAGACGAACAGGACATGATCAGCCTTCTCTGTAGCGAACTCGTCACATCACTCACCATCATACGAGAATAACGAGATCAAGTCGGCTGGCCAAACGTCGCTCTTCTGTCCATCGGCCTTGAGCACCACCGCGAGAGGCTCGCTCTGAGACAGGCAGATATCGATGCAGCTGTTCTGCCTTCGAGCTTCCCTAATTCGAATCGTCAATGAATCAGTAGTTCTGATGGTACACAAGAAGCACTACCCACAAATTGTCGTATGCAATTTGGACAGCTTTGAGCTGTTCGTCGCAGTCTTTCTGCTGCTGCTCCAGGCTGATAGGAATGTGTAACTTCAACTGACGCTCGACCTGCTCCTTCACCTGTTTAGCAAGCTCGTCCTGTATGCTCTGCTTCATTTCAGGCCTGACAAATACGAGGTGAATCATTTGGCAACTAGAACACAGACTTGAGCTCACTTCAAGCTTTTCAAGATATCATTCTTCACATCTTCTCGAACCCATTTTTTCTTGGCATTCAGTTGCTGTTCCTGCTCCTTGCTATATGCATTGATATCGCCTCTGAGCTGGCTCACATCGCTTTTCGTGTCAGCCTAAACGCATGCGAGCATTAATTCGGTACGAACATGGTTCAGAATATAACTGACTATCTGAGGTCCAAGCTGTTGTATTTTAGATGTCTCTTTGTTCACCGACTCAAAATTTAGCTCTCTAAATGACATCTATGTGAGTTATCGAACTCGCAGCACACGATCACTTACAGGTTGCCTAGAGCAGAGCTCAGTGATGCAAGAGCTTCCGTTGTAAGAGGTTGTCGACCACTGGAGGTCGACTCACTAGATGTTGACTTAGAGCGCATCATGACTGGTGTAGTGGCGGGGACGAGAAGAAACACAGATTTCAAACCACTCACTTATTTATTAGACTTGGACATGCCGCCTCGAGGCAGGCGGAACTCAATCTGTAGACCCACGATGCATGTAAGCAAACCTTCGAGCGCTCGAGCCCCACCTTCCTCTCCACGTGTTCGTGCATAATTAGGAGAATAATTCAATGCATTTCTATTACTCACTACGAAAACCCTACAAAGTCACGTCTTTCATTTCAACGACTATATCCTTGCCACGATCAACTGTAAGGAAATCGCGCAAATTAGTGAGTGCCCGAACTTCCATCTTCCGCTGTGTGTCCATGGTCTCCGTGCCCATATGTGGAAGCAGAGTGATATACGGAAACTCGAGAAGTTTAGGGTTGACCTCTGGTTCGTTTGGGAAGACGTCCAAACCTACAGATGCGAGCTATTGAAGACAGAAGGCAGGTAAGAAGAGTAGGCAAAAGTGAGTGAAAACTTACATGTCCGTCCTCCAATGCACGAATCATAGCTTCTTCATCTATGACCTTCCCTCGAGCGGTATTAATGATGATAGCGCCCTTCTTCAACGTTCTAATCCATTTCTCTCCAACTAGACCTACAGTCTCTTCTCTCAGCGGAACATGAACGCTGAGAATATCTGCTTGGGCAAGCATCTCCTCGACATTCTCAAAGTATTCACACCAATCAGGCGCCGTCGTAGATTTACGACGCGAATGGTAGATGATGCGCATAGGGAACGCGTGTGCTAGCTCCGCGAGACGCATCCCAATACCTCCCAAGCCTAGAATAGCCAAAGTGCCACCAGTCAGATCATGCGAACGTCGGGCGAGTCCAGTCGGTTTCCATTTGAGATCGCGGAGAGAACGCTCGCTGATAGCATAATTACGGATGGTAGAAATCAGAAGATACAGGGCGGTGGTGGCAGAGGCATCATCAACAGCTCCAGGTGTATTGGAAACATAAATTCCTATTCAGGACAGATAGATGAGCAGAATTCTCCTTAGATCGACTGCGATCTAATTACCTTTAGCCACACAAGCTTGCACGTCTATCTGGTCATATCCAGCCCCATTATGGGCAATCCATTTCACGGACGAAGGAAGCCCTTCAATAAGGTCCTTATCGAATATCCCAATTTGAGTCGAGGATTCGTTGCCTCTGAACATCCCGACGACTCCTTCATACTTTCCACCAGCATCAAATCCTTTGAGAAAATCTTCGCGATTGGGTGAATCAAGTTGCTAAAACAAAGCAGAAAAATCTTGAGTGAGTCCATAGTGCAGCCAGCGCGATGGTCGGTATGAAAACCCACAATGACTTCAGCGATGTTTCCCAGAAGGTTGTTTGCGTCGTCGTGAGCCCAGACAAGGGTTCCTGTACTTTGAGTGAGTCGAGATAGGAAAACAAAGATTATCTTATAGAACAGACCACAGATCAAGATGCGAGGTGCCATTTCAGTGAATAGAAATGCTAGTTATCGCGGTTTTCATTTGCGCTGAAGCCATTATTTGTATGGGAGGCTTCGGAAGAAGATCGGACCCCCGGTCCGGAACCTTAAGCGTCGCTGCGCGTCATGGGTGCCAAAAACCGGGTCCATCTCAAGTAGCTGATACATCCTCTCTGCAACTTTCTAGACGTGATATTCAGAATTAGATTTATCAGACAAAAATGTGGGATTCACAAAGGTTGTATCTGCAGAACTGTTCATACTAAGAAAGTCATTACGTGCGTCACATTCCTAATAGCTATGGGAAAGCAGTCAAAAGCAGGCCACGAAGAAATGTCAGTTTATAGCAGCTACCTGTGAGGCAATGCGACTGAAGCCATCCAGGGTTTTACACTGCTCTTGAGCGTTGTACCCTTGACTAGTGTTTAATTGGCCTGATTCATGGAAGTACTTGATATATCTGCGCTCGCTTCTATCATCATCAGAACTCTGAGGAATAGACGCTTGCTCTCACCTTAAACAAGCCTCCTCTTTGAACTCAGCGTAGATCCTTCGATTGATCTTTCGCTAAAAGAATTCCTATGGCCGCTTTCAAAAGGAGTAGATAACAGGAAACCTACCTCGCTCTTGCGAGCTTTCTCCTCATAAAGATGGTTTTGATGCACGATGAAGTGGTCAGAGAGCACGTAATATGAGATCCCAGACAGGTACATTTCGAACAGGCAAGCGGCTTTGTTACCCCCATAGCCAACGAAACGTTCGTCGCACCTAGCAAAAAGGTAAGGTTCGTCCTCTGTCTCGTAGAACTGGCTCACCATGGAGGTCCCTCTTTCTTGAAAACAACGTATGGCTCGTAAGCAGACTGATATCTGGTCACTTTATAAACCTCTCCAGGGGAAGCGGAGTAATATCGTGGATAGTCAGTACTATTGTGTCCCATCTGCCAAGTAGCGTGGAACATATCAACGCGTCCAGAATTCACTAGTGAGAGAAGCGCCTGCGATGGTAAGATTCAGCGGTGGTGTAACACAACAGTGCTTACCTGCTTATTGGTTGGATAATCGGCCTGAGCGATCCTTTCAGAAGTGTTTACAAACTCAAAAGCAGGTATAACGAAAGCTGATCGTCCTTCTCTCAACTTCTTCATGATGGGTTTGCTGCTCGTGATGGCTCTTCGAAAGTTGGTGCAAATTAAAAAATCGATATCCAACATCATGACGTAGTCTGTGCGGGCGAAAAGGCGAGCAAGATTGCGCCAAGTATTGAATTGCCTGTCGAAAGAGTCTATGACAAGATGAACATCCACGTAGCGAGCCATGTTGGGCGAGGACGCATAGAGGTCATGTATCGAATCCAAGAGTTCAAACACATGCAGGGTATTATTCTTGACGTGAACGGTGACAGAGATTGGCCCTAGATAATAAACTCCAATCAGCGACAGCGAGGGCCCAGGCGCAATGAAAGACCTTGGTAGTGCTCTACTAGACGCGCAAACACCGGGAACCTGTTGCTTGTGATCAGAGTGGTGACTGTTATATCTTCTGAGTCAAAATCGCCAGACGCTCGGTAAAAGAACGGTACAATCTTGCTTGGATGAAGTGAATTTGAAAAGGCCTTGGACAAGAACAGATCTTCTTCCATCGCGAATGAAGCTTGCGACAAACCGTCCACGGTCACAGAGGTGTTCCAATAGAGTACGGCTTGCTTTGAAGGGTAAGACCGTAGAAGTAAGTCAGAGCCTTGCCCATATAAAAACGATGAATTGAAGGAAGCCGGGAAGAATCGCCAATTTCGTGAACTTGCCACATTGAACATCATTGAGACGAGAGCGTGAAGAGGTGAAGCGAGAAAGTAATGCGTGGTGTACAGGACAGAAACACAAGCATAGAGAGCAGCAAATAACTGCAGCGCTCTAGATAAATCCGACATAGAGAGGATCATGGCTCAAGTATTTGAACGATGTTTTGCAGGTTGTGGCGCAGTCACGACGGGTATGCGAGTCACAGGTCATGTGAGTACATTATATAAATGTCACAAATATTCATTCAATATCCCCTTCCATCAAAGCTCATACCGTGATTTCCTATATTTCATCGATAATCCTTTAGCACCGACAGCGGCAGCATCGTCTACAAACTCGACGTATCGGAAATTATGTCCCTTTGAAGCAAGGTGGTCCACAACCAGCTTCCTGTACTCTTCGAGGCCAACCAGCGAACCGCCAAAAGACACCACGCTTTCTGAAGCTTGGACAAGCCCAGGCGCTTCATCGGTAGGCACACCGAGAAGAAGGCTAATCTGCTCTGCAAGCTCTCCCGCACACGTACGAAGCACGTTGAGTGCCAGAGGATCGTTCTCCTCAAACGCGGCAGCAAAGACTAGAGGTGACAGCGAAGACAACCGCTTTTCACGGACCATCTTTGCATGTGCAGGAGTGTCGATAGTCAGCGAAGAAGGGTAATCCGGCAAATAGACTTCTGTCAGTAATTCCATGACATGCTTGATCCCGAAGTATTTGAGTATACGGGTCTTCAGGGACCCTTCTGGTGGACCAGTGCTGCGAACGGTATATCTATCCTCTTCCGCTAAGACCTGACGAATCGCCTCCCTTCCGACACTAAATCCTCCACCTTCATCACCAAGGATCCAACCCCACCCGCCGACTCTACCAAGTTCTTCTAAAGGCCCGTTCTTGTTCGTGAAGGAGACGACAATCGATCCAGTCCCACCTATAACGGTGACGGCATGGAACACATCTGGATGCATTCGAATCGGAGCTGCTAGAAGACTCGCATCGTTTGCCACTACAAGATCAGGTCCCTCCGGAACCCCAAGTAGTTCCGAAAGCGGACGCACTACCGAGGCAATGATCGAGGGGGAGTCGGCGCCTGATACACCAAACCAAGCAGCTGCGAACGCAATACTACCTGATGGTGGCAAAGGCACGGGGTCAACAGAGGCGGGGGTTATGCAGGTTTTCAGAGCATCTCCGACAGTGTCACGAATCGTCTCGACAAACGATTCGACCGTCAAGTATGCAATATTAGAGGGTCCACCATGTGCTCGGCCTATAATATTGCCAGATGCGTCGCAGATGGCGGCTGCAGTTTTCGAGCCACCGCAGTCGACGCAGAGGTAGAGAGACATGAGTTGACTTTGGTAGAAGGTTGTGGTAGAGTGCCAAATATGTAGCTCAGCAAGAGATGATATCAAATGGCAGGAGCGTTATCATTGATTGAACTCGGGCGATAATGAGTACATAACTGTGTAATTTTCGGATTGCTCCGTGAGGCCACAATGCTAAGACCAGTGCCATTAGTTACTTTGAGATCCTGCTGGCCGCAGAATCAATCTCGAACTTTGTGAAGCCATGCGGATTGGACTGTCAGCGCATGTCAGCTGGTAAACCTGCCCTAAATCTTCCCACGCTCAGACTATACAAGGTTGAACGCGTCCTGGTTTTTTTCTTTTCTTCGTGCGGCGACGCGGCCATGATTTTTCCCCATGTTGCTCGTGACTGTTCAGACCGTTCTTTGGATGGTCTTTTCCAGGCGGTCGTTTGAGTGTCAGGCCGCGTTCTGAATGACCGGACGTCTTAGTACCCACTATCGTGTCTCTTTTCTTGCTGGGGGGACGATGGGTCGGTGGTTCCGTATATACTTTGTTACATACGTATTGTAGAGTCTTGTAGAGTGCGCCGATTAATGCATGTTCTCCTTGCTACTGCAATAGTCTCATCGCTTGAGCCTTGCCCGGCCTTACACTGATAATTCAAGACCACTCACAGTAAACTAGGCGCCCATTCCAAAGAAGAGAACGAAAAAAAAAAAAATTCGGCGTAGAGAAGACATCCAGGACATTCAGCACGTAACAATCGTTTTCTAAACAGCTATCAAAGGGAGCATCCTTTTCTCTTTATCCCTCCGGACCGCCTCATCCGTTACCCAATCATCACTCGCTCTCAGCAATGAGTGCGACAATCATTCTACGTATTATGACACTGAGTAACCAGTTGCGAGGGGAAAAGTCAGATAATAAACTCACCTGTAGAGATAGTAGAAGAAGGAGAGAAGGTAAAACCCAAGCTTGATGAAACTCTCTTTTTTATGCCCAGGAAGTGTCCTGAATATTTCTGTCGCATCATACATATGATTCTTGTTCCGTATCCTAGGAGAAGAAAGTCAAGCAGACAGTGGGACAGTAGATGGTGGCGACATACTTGTTGACGTTGAAAGCCAGAAGCGGAGCGTTAAGCAAAAATGCTGTCCATTGACCAAAGATGAGGAACAACAAGGTAAGGAAGGCGTGTGCGATGTTTTCAGGTAGAACGAACTAATTTGCAGAACAGCAAAAACTTAGTATTGAACAAACGGGATATTTGCGTACTTGCGTACTTGGTTGAGCTTGTTGCACAGGTCTATAGGGTTGATATAGTCGCATTCCAGATCCGAGAACATGATGATCTACACAAAGTGGTGCCAGTTCATATCGCGAATTATTAAGTTATGAAGAATAAAAGGTAATGACGACACTCACGAAGAAAACCATGCAGAACAGCAGTGCTGCAGCCATAAGGACTGCGAACAAGAATAACCATCCTGTTCATCCCCAATTTCCATTGTGGAGCCAACAGAGACCCGTCAGAATCCAGTGAAGTCCAGACATAATATGACCGAATTTTCGAGCAATTGTGCGCGCCACAGCGTGAGCGAAAGAGAGAGGATATCGAGGGAGGGAAAGTTGGGAACGGTTGACGACGTAGGCAAATTTACAAGAAACCAAAATCGACAGAAAACAAAATCGCATTGCTACAGTCAGAAACACTGAACAGTTCGCAGAAAGCTAATCCAATACGCACCAGCGCCGCCCATCTTTATTTACACACAAGTATCGTCGAAAAACAGAGATATCTTCGTCTACCCTGTACTTGATTCCAGTAGTCAGTAAGCGCTCTTACAATAAGGCGCGTGCAGAGAAAGCTGCATGCACATGGCACAGCGAAAAAGCATACGTACTCAAAGGCGAAATAAAGCAAAAACAAGGGAAATGAAGCAGCGAAGCTGACGGAGGGAAGTAAGAGGAACTCGTCTGACTCTGAGCCGCGTATCAGAACGTACGCTCAGAGTGACACGGATTTCTGAACCAACGTGTTACAGGGTCTTCGTGTCACGGTTTATGTCATTGCTAATGACGTTTTCGGCTTTTTGACTCATATTCTGTTAGGTATCTACATATCTAACATTAACGAACAAGCATCTATCGAATATCGAATTTTCTATTCGTAAAATCACATCCAGCGCCAGAAACCCAGCAAAATGCCCTGATTAGCGAACCGACCCCAATAGCCTCACACTCTACCTGTTCAGAGTTTAGCTTTATTTCTTCTGCTTTTTGAAGCCAAAGCAGGATCACTCCCATCCAACTCCTTCTTCGCCCTCTCGCGGAGCTCACGCCTCAAAATCTTCCCAGCAGCACTGGAAGGAAAATGATGAGCTCGGTGAGGAACGCAATATGCATGAATGCCCACCTCTTTGGTATGATATCGATTACGACAACGCCTGTATTGCAGGTCACTGATCAGTCAAATGAAGATGAAGCAGGGATCGAAAACATATCACCTCCTCGCAAAAATTTATGCCTCGCGACCTTGCTCTCGATCCACTTGCCTACCTCGTTCGCAAATGCAACTTTGGCTTCGGGTGAGGAGATGCGAGATGGCTTCGGGTGTACGATGTATGCTCTGTATCAGAACCATCAGAAAAGATATCAGACGGTGGGTAAGAGAAGAATAAACATACCTGGGTAATTCAGTTGCCTCTGATGTGCTCTCTACCCCGATCACAGCTGCATCAGCCACATCCGGATGCGTCAACAACACGCTCTCCAACTCTGCTGGCGGAACTAGAGCATCGTAGTCAACCAAAGAGCACCTGGGCTTGAGCAAGGATGAGACGAACCTTGGAATCCCTTGTACTTGATCAACTCCTTCCTCCTATCGACAATATAATAAAACCCTTCCTTATCCCTGATAGCAATATCCCCCGTCTTGAACCACCCGTCGGGCGTAATCGCATTCTTTGTCGCCTTTACGTTGTTCAGATACCCCTTCATGACAGATGGCCCGCGGACCCACAGCTCTCCAGGCTCACTTTGCTCTTGGCCCGGTGCAGACCCAGCTGGTCGAGCATCGACATCGCCATTCCCGCCCTCAGATACGGGTGTGTCATCGACGACGAGCCGGGCTTCGAGGTTAGGTAACATAATCCCTATCGATCCGATTTTGCGCATAGAGTCTGCGGCTGGAAGAAGGTGAGTCGTAGGTGAGGTCTCCGTTAGACCATAACCTTGGAGTATAACGAGCTTTCGCGCAATGGAGGTGCGATAGGATTGTAGGCGGTCTATGACCTAGAATTCGAATGGCATCAGGTACAGGGATGATTTGGAAGAACCGGCTACTGACTGCTTTGACTAGAGAAGCGCCGAGCGGCGCGGCACCAGAGAATAACAGCCATAGCGTGGAAAGATCATATGTATCCACGGCTTCGTGTCTGGCAAGAACTACGAGGACGGGAGGAACAATCAACGAAGCCGTTATGCGGTATTTCTGGACGTTGGCGCAAAATGTAACGGGATCAAATCGTGCTTGGACCACGGTAGGGACACCGCAAGTGAACGGGAACAGGAGGAGCTTGACAGCGCCTGCCAGTATGAATTAAATCTTGACGTTCAGAAGGTAGTGAGAGGCATACCATAGATATGGTAAAATGGCAGGATACCAAGCATGATGTCTTGACCTGTCTGGATGCTCGGAAAGCATGTGTTCACGATATCGAGGACGGTGGTGAGATTCTGGTGGGTTGTCTAGGAGACATTGGTCGATTAGGGGGTAGAGGCAGGAACACGAGATGGATATACCTCTACACCCTGCAGTAAAGTTCCCATTCAATCAACCAATGTCGCTTGAAACGGTTTATCGTAAGCGAATTTACCTTGGGTTTACCAGTGGTTCCCTGTAAAGCAAAAGTTGACGGGGGTGCGGGAGACAGTAAAAAAAAAAGAGTGACATACGGAGCTATAGCACAAAAATACAGTTTCGTGGGCTAGTTGGCCGTCGAATTTCTCCTCTTGATCCAACTTACCTATGCTCAGAACATCTTCAAAGGTGATTAAACCCTCAGTACCCGGTTTGGTGGGTGCTGCAGGGCCGCCTGCCCACTGAAAACCATCCGGGAGAAGTATGATTCGCTGATCGGCCTCCTTCGGAGAGATACCAAAAACTGAAGAGAACATCTCCCGTACAGTGGGAAGGTTATCTGGCGTGGTGCACAAGAGCTGTGCACCACTGTCGGAGTACTGATGAGCGAGCTCGTTGGGTGTGTATGCAGTGTTCGCAAGCGTACATCTGAGACCAGCTGCGACGGCTGTGGTGGAAAGAAAAGAAAAATAAGAAAATTGGTCATTCAGAAGCTGGGGAGGTTAGTTTGTACGTACAACCAAAGATGACGACCGGCCAGACGATCGAGTTGGGAGAGAAGATTAGAATGGTATCGCCTCTTTTGGCACGAATAGCTGAGTGATTACGCAAACCATAGCCAAAAGAGAGAGCTAGAGATTTGAGTTGGGCACGAGAGATGGTAGTACCGGTGACGGAGTCGATAAATGCGGGGTAAGTGGCAGGAAGGCCACCGATGATACTAGGATCGTCTAGAGAGGAACGAAAGAGATGAGTGAAGAGAGAATGGTGACGAATTGGACGAGAAGGGATTGAAGAGGTGTATATGACGGAGGACATGGCAGCTTGAAAGGAAGTGAGCTGAATGTGGGGTCAGACATCAAACAAGATTCAAGTTGTTGGGATTATAACGGTAACAACGGCTAAGGTGAAAGCCGGAACAGAGTCTTGTAGTTCTGATCGCAGATATTCTTATGTTATTTTTTATGTTATGAAACAGAAGGAAATGGAAATAAATTACCGAGTATACCTACAGCGTACATAGTTGAGTAGCCACTAGCCGTCCCAGGAAGTGGTCACATGATAATCATCTGCTTTGACTCACCTCTTCGATGGCGTCTCTCCTCGACCGGCTCTCCGCAGGCACTGGCCCCGTTCGTTCCTCGAAGCCTGCGAGTACATCAAGGTCGACTACACCCTATGTGCGTCTCTCTCTTTTACTCCACGAATCATCTCATTTCGTTCCCAGAACCGACCGAATCGTACCCCCAAAGGCGACATCAACAGCTCCTGGTCGCATGATCTCTATGACCAACACAATTCTCTCTCAGCTCGTCTTAATCTGAAGCCTACAGCTCCGAAAGCATCTTTTAATGTCATCGCCCAAAAAGCTCTCCGCGACGCCACTTCTCCTTCCTCCGAGCTCTCTATAAAAGGCGCCGGCACGCCCTCTGGCAACGTCGTCGAAGTCACGGGTCTCGTTAAAGGGACCACCCCAGAGGACGTGTCAGCCATTTTTAAGCGTTGCGGTCACATAACCTCCTCTCAGGCCCTCCCGGGTCCTCAGCTGCGTGTTCGCGTCACATTTAAGCAGTCAAGCTCTGCACAGGAGGCTGTGAAGTCGTTCAACAATGTACCTGCCGATGGCAATGTGCTCTCGGTCAAAATTATTGGCAGCACGACTGCTGGCACGTCTTTAATGAGTCGTTTTGGCTCAGATGGGCTCGCTCTTGTCAGGCAAGAGGGCAGTGTTGATGTTCTAATGAACTCTGATGACTCCAATTCGTACGTTTTCCTCGTCCGGTCTCAGCATTCTTCTCACTGCGGTCCGCATTAGAAAAATGCGCTCAGACGCGCTCACTTCGGACCCTCGTGCTCAGGTCCTAGTCGCGCCACCAGGGGCTAATCCAAAAGATTACACCCAGGCACCTGCACGACGGGGTGGCGGAAGAGGTCGCGGTAACAGGAGAGGAAGGGGAAGAGGTCGTGAGGGCGGCCGAATGGATGTTGATTGATTGCACTTCTTCCTCTGTGATTCCTTCGCCGCCCATGTTCACCCATCCCTTTTCCTTCCGAGTTGCTTTTGAAATATCTGAACCTCCTCTCTCTCTTCCTCTCTCGCCCATCCCCTCTGCTTCTCGTTCAAGAACGATTGGGGACATTTGGTCATCTGTCTTCCGGTTGAATCTCTTTCCATATGATATAAACGCGTAACTTTATCCATACCCTACCGAGTACCCTGTCATGTTCACCGTATCTGCGCTGTCTGTCTTTGATTCCTTGTATCAACATGATGTGGTCTTATTGCTGTTGCAGTACTTGAAAATGCGAAACCACATGTGTGCCACAGATCTTCATTCCATCTTGGTCGTCATTCACTTGCAATTGGACTTTCATGTCAACTATCGTTCGTCGTTGAGAAAATTCAGAAATTCAAATTGAGGGCGACCTGTATCAACCGACGACTGATCCGGATGCAGCCGGAAAGCTGGAGGTCAGCCTCGGAAACGTAATGCACGGGCACATGGTGTAGTTGGTTATCACGCCCGCTTAGCATCTCATGCCTATGCGGGCGGTCCCCGGTTCAATTCCGGGTGTGTCCAATGTTTCTTTTGCCTAAGACAGAAACTCGTTCCGTTTTTTCTCTCACGTAATTACTTACTTACATAAGCAACGTTCAGAATCGCACGCTCCGGACACTTTTTCGTATGTGGTTTGCGTGAGTACGTTCTTATGCTGTTCTTATGGGCATTCAAGCAGTGTTCAGCATAACAAGAATTACAGTAGCAAGGCTTTTATTGAAATTAATCATAAACAAATACACAAATCCCAGTGTACCCAAACGAATCCTTCAATACGAGAACCACGGAAGCAGTATCTGAAGGTGAAAATCAGTCAAAGGCAGAGGCAACAGAAGAAAGCAAGGAGGTTCAGGAGTGTCAAATTGTGGAGCACGCCCTCACTAACAGACCAGCGAGGTATACACCATGAAGAAATTCAATCGAGATTGAACACATCATACTTAATTTAAAAAAAAAGAAAAACAAGTACAAGCGCACTTACCGATACTTCCCACCACAGTCGCATAGCAAGACGAACAGCAAAGTTCAATGCAGGAAAAAATAGAAAATGGTAGCCTCGCCGAGTGATAGTGAGCCCCATTGAGTTGAAGACTGGTGTTGTAGTCAACAATCGTATAACTATGTCTATGAGCAACGAAAACGCCTATCCTGCCACCAGACCACCCGAGCAACAAACGCGCTCGTATCTTCGCGCATTTGAGCCTTCACCGAGTAATCCGTGGTTGGAAATAGACAACAGAGTGGCATAGAAGAAGCTTCCAGTTCAGTCGAAAGGAAGCAAGACTTTCTGGCCGTCCAACGTCCAGTACCGTCGTGCTTAGGGACGGTCGCTTTCCATTAGTTGAACGAGAACATGCTCTGTATATCTCCGGGGACTTTCCCCACAGCTGAAAGAGAAAGCAAGAAGCTATCTGTGCGGGAGCTGCGACAACGATTCTTCAGACGGCGGAGGGTGCAAGAAAAAAATTGTGTCCGAACGGTTTTCTAGCTAGATTTAAGCGGAGTTCGAAGACTATCACGTGATAGCCTACTTCAGCTAAAGCTTACGTATGCGCGATACGTGCCGAATGCACCCCAAGAACTGCGAGGGCTCCTCACTGCGATAATGTCTTCAACCTCTACACCCACACAACAGAAAGAACAGGTCCGTCGCCCTGCATATTCAGACTGGCCAACTATCAAGATATTCATGCCACCACAAGGCAAGCAGTCTGCTCATCATGTTGTATTTCCGATGAACTTATCCGTGATTACAGGCCGATTTTCCACAAAGACAGACGAATGGTGTATAACGTATTGCTCACAGAGCGTATCAGGCCGCTACCACTCTAAACAACCCGCATGTCGCTCCTTTTGCTTACGCAAAGTCTTTCCCCACGAAATCAAGAACATCATCGCTTACAAGCGTCATCAGGAAGTTGATGCCAGTGGCAAAGCAAAGTACCCTTTACCTCCTGAAGGACAACCAGTGAATGTGCCACGGATTCTCGGTGGGAAGAAAGGATATGAGTCAGAAGACGAAGAGAATTTAAACTCGGATTCCAGCCAAGAGTCGAAGTGTTGGCAGGAAGGCTGGTACCTTTGGACGTCAAAGAGTTTCTCTGGGTCAGTGGAGAAGATGTTGGGCATGAGCATGGACCTTCAAAAACAGCAGGATTTCAGTCGGCAGCTAAAGGAGCGGAGGGCACAGTGGGTGGAGTATCAGCAGTATCTAGAGCGACACGGCGGTTTGGATTCAGAACTGCTGAATCAACCACCGCCTGATGGTCAGCCATCGAAGTGGTGGGGACTTAAGATACCTAGTCGTCCCATGCCAGATGACTCGTGAGTATCTAGATTCGTCTGTGTCTTTATTGTTTCTCAAATATCACTTTACAGAGCCAGGGCTCTTCTGCTCCACATTCCTCCAGATACGCCGCCATTTTGGGAGCGGATACACCAGCTGCTATCGCCCTCCGGGCGTGCACTCGAGATCACAAAAGAAAGTTTACTATCTGGTTCACACACAAAGTTTGCAGGGCGTATGTGGGAAGCGGCTTGGTCAGAACAACCGTTTGTTCTTGCGATGCGCTCATGGGAGAAGGCTTGTGAGGCTTGGAAAGAGGTTTCATCACAAGACGACGAAGAGGATCATAAAAGAAGGCGTTGATTCTTTCTAGTTCTATATAGAGGATTTCATTAGTATACTGTGGAATATATAATGCATGTCGAGCATGAGACTGCTGCTACGCTTACTGAGTCAACATGACGACATCATCTCACCTCTCCCTTCACCTTCATGGGCGTCCATGGCCTCACTACATTCCTTCGTGAAAACAGAAAATTAGCTACAACTGTTCTCCTTCCTTCTCAACTTTCAAATTCGGCCCCGATTCAGTTCGTAATAGACGGATGGTCGTGAGGTTTTCTTTCATGTTTTTCGGCTCGGTCGCTTACTTGCTTAGCCTTCAGATTCATCTATGAGATACACCTCAAATCGAATCTTCCTTGGGTCTATGGTGGAGAATACTTGGACTTTACACGTATCGTTACTCATGTAGTCCAAGCATGGATTGATGTTGGGATCAAACTCGTCTTTGTATTCGATGGTGAGGTTACCTGCTCTCCCTGGCGCTAGTTGGAGTCTGACACCTTTCCAGGTCCGGTCCCAGAAATAAAATTCACAACTCTAGTGTCGCGATTGGCAAAGTCTCATGTTGAACCAGCGCTGCTTTTTTTCAGAACATCACCTGTTTCTCGTGCTACAGCTCGATTCCTGAATGAATCTCGAATCATTCCACCCCTCTCCTACATTGCCGCTGTACATGCCTTACACGCTTTACGAGAGTCCACAGACGCCGTCGATCTCCATTTCGCAGATGAAGAGGGCGACCCTTATGCTGTAGAGCTTGCGGGGAGGCTTGGTGCCTATGTCGTCGGGAATGACTCAGATTTTGTCATACTAAATGCGGAGGGTTATCTGGGTTATGTTCCCCTCGATGACATGGTTTGGATGGCGCCTGTTTCAGAAGATCAGACATCCGTGGGAGACGCTGACGATTTCCAGCAAGTCCGGTCGGCGAAACACAGAAAAAAACCTCTGCGGGATCCTACTCTAGGCAAAGGAATCATACCCCCGGACTCTGCTTCGGACCTTAGTCTCTCTTTCACAGCTTACAGACCTGACTCACTTGCGTCCCTTTTGAATATCCCGATTACTATTCTTCCTCTCTTGGGTGCTCTCGTTGGCAATGACTATTCAAATCAATCGGCTTCTTCGAGCAAGCGCGTGCAAAATTTATTCTTTGACCGACAATTGCCGCCGGCTGCACGCATCAATAAGGTGGCGAACACTTTGCAGTCACTTTTATCTGCTAGTGCCCAAAAGAAGAGGTCTAAGCACCAGGTCGATAGTGTCATGGATCTCATCGACAAGACAGTCAGGGCGCTTTTGAGTCAGACACCTGCTATCATAAGCTCTGGCGAGGTAGATGCGATTGTGGACCGGGTTGTGGAAGCTACGTTGCAGTACGCAATAGCCAAGTACGAAGGGAGTCAATTCGGACCTGCAGGGTTATGGTCCTCACCTTTGTGTGCTCTGCACGAGGCCGATATTTGTCAGTTGTTGCCAATGTTTTCCCGGAACCTGGCGAGAGAGGAATGGCAAGATGAAGATATGGAGAGCGAGGAGTTCTTGAAGAACGATGATTTACGCAGGTTGCTTATAGAGGCATACAGAAATGGTCGTCTCTCGCCTAATATTATGAACAGCCTCAACACTGGGACTCTCTGGCCGCGACTTTTCCTTGAGAATCCAGATATAGAATCTACTAGCCGTATCACGAGGCCCATTCGGGAGTGGTGCTGCGCTATACTGGATGATGCGGTTGGCCTTCCCGAACCTATGTCTGAAGAAGAAGACGTTGATAATAAGCCGGCGTTGGAAAGTGACGAGGACGAAGATGAGTTGATAGATGTGGTAGAATCTGACTCGGAAGAAGAGAGCGGTGGCGATGTCCTTGCGCCGCTGAAGGGCGCATTGCAACGGCTGCGGAATCCTCAACCATCGTCCTCCTCTGTTTCCACTCTCACACAATCATCTCGTACTACCCAAATTACAGAGTACGTGAGGCGTGGTGCTCGTATTGTCGAGGAAAGGGTTTCTATGCGTTCGTTGGCTGAACTGGTTCAATCTATTGAAATACCAAGATTAGATTCGGCAGATCGCACACCTCTTCTTTTACAGTCATCGGATACGCGCTTGACTGTCATGCTTCGTGCACTGGAGTCGGATATACCTCACATCAGGGATTTGCCTCCAGACCAAATTCTGACAGCTATGGCTTTGCGCTGGGTGCTTCTTGCGTTACACAGCAAGGCTCAGGAAAGTGGAAGCAAAGAAAGCCAGATGGCTCGATGGACGAGAAGGGAGGCTCGTTGTTTCTTGGCATCTCTGGATTGGGAGCGTACGGGAGTTTCATCGCAGGGTATTCCGGACCAGACATATCCTCCCATCAACGATCGGCACGTCCAACTCGTCGCGCAAATATTGCAAAGCTTAGAAAGCGTTCATCAGTTTGCACAAGTCTTGTTGCTGTCAGACCATGTCTTTTCCCCCGCACCCCTGTTTTCTGGGAAAAGATTCCATGCATATCTTACAGGGACAGCTGTACTGGAAGACGGTGACTCGGTTCCACGTGCGGTTTGGGATGTTTGTACGTTTGAATTGGACGAGTGCTTCGGAGAGGAGCGTGTTAAAAAAGCCAAAAAGAAAGGCAAAGGAAAGGGTGAGCTAGTCCCTTCGACAGCATCTAAAAAGGACAAGACAACAGCTCAAGGAAGAGGTCTTTTTGATTTACTGGGTGATGTTGAAGCTTGAATATGTTGTTCATGAACAATGAGTAGCGACGAGGACGGACGGCACCTACCTCATTCTCCTTATATTGCTGTTGCATTAGGATTCGATGTTGTTTATTTAAGTTATTCATTTAGGCATGTGTGCAATTGTACTCAACCTGTACAATCATACTTATCAGTTCTTACAATAGTCATATCTTCTGAGCGTCCCGCCGCCCACGACGAGCGCTTGAAGGCGCCCTCAGGGCGTCAATCTTACCATATTGGAAGAAAGGTGTTGGTGGCACTGCAGGCAACCACTGAACCTGTCCTGTCCTGTCCTGACGCGATTTGCATGTTCCTTGGTGTATAGGATGGCGCACAGGTAAGCAGGCAGTGCTTGTCATAAAGTTCAGGACCAAGGAACGAGTTATAAAAGGCGTTGTCGACTCTTCCGTGGCATCCTTCAGCGAACACTCTTCATTCATACAAACTACAAATGGCATTGCACAGTACCAGCACGCCCGCTGACATCGTTACCTATCGTCTTGGAGAAACGCTAGTCTATGTGAAACCAACGGCAGATTATGAAGTACGTGTCTCTGTTCCCTCCCTCCACCGACAGGTAGTTCAATGTTCATTCTTCCGCAGGAAGCAGTCGATATCGCACAGAAAGAGTTCCCGGAACGTCTCTCTCACATACCACGACACCGTATCACGTTTACCATCCAAGCGACGATGAACGGCTCGAGACGGACAGTACGCATATCTTCGAGCGCATGGGCGTTCACTGTAACACGGATGCTCAGAGGCGAGGTTGTCACTATCGAGGTACTTCCGGAGGAACGCGAAAAGTCTATTCTTGGACCTGAGGCACCGCCAAAGTACCTTGAAGTCCCTGATACAGTGCAACATCGCAAGTCGTGGTCTTCTCCTCCTTCGAGAGCCTCGTCCCCTGGCCGCCGCGATATTTCGCCTGCTAGGAGTGAGAAGAATTGCGGAAAGACGTGGTTCAAGAGGTTCTGTTGAAGCTTTGAACTCGTTGTTTCCTTAGGGCTTGTGTCAGTTTGGTTGAACTTGAAGTTCTGGGGAAATACGCTATCATGCTACTAGACGATTCGCTGCATTCCCCCTTTGCTTGAGCCGTATACCTCGCGTTTCTTCATTCATGTACGACCCAGTGTTATATATCCTATATTGGCCCAACACTTTTTGTATCGATACATTTGGTTATCCTGTATATTGCTTAAATTACATATGTATATCTTCCTTATTATACTACTTGTCACACATGCGGAAATTCGACCACCGCGAACTCGTTCGTATTCACTCTCAACCTCGAGCTCGACACCAGTATCCACCATCTACCTGCCCATCGTGCTTCTACATTTGACTTAGAGGCAGGACAGTGTGAGTGTGCGCCGATACCAGGCCGATACTCCTAAACCCCAACATTCACGGTGTATTCGCTGAAGTAAAGGGGAACGTACGATTCGTAAATACTACTGACAGCGGCGAAATGATACGGAACAACAGGAAGAAAAGGCTTGAAGCAAGGCAGTGTGCTCCTATGTATGGCTGTACCGCACGAAGATTAGCATCGTTGAAATCGGGTCCAGTACAGGTCCAGTATGATCGGCCAAAGGTACGAGGAATATGATGCTGTCCATGAAGAGTGCTCTGCTCGATGGCACGTTCACGCAGGTACTGAACATGACAAATACACGCTAACGAGGACATACATAGACGCAGCAAGAATTCAACAAACGTTACTGCCAAAACTTCCAATGCTCCCCTACCCGGACCATCTCCAAACTGTACTGTACTCGAAATCCTTCAATATGCTGATAACAACGGAGAACCACAAAGTTCACTAGTCTTCCCGGACGACAAAGGACATTTGATTGCGGGGCAAATTTTGAACAAAACACATCGGATAAACCGCGTCAAGAGACGATAGCATTCTCAATAATGCCTCCTTCCAAAGACATCATCCAAGACTGCACGATTGTGTCCTCTCCGAGTACGCTACATCTAGTTTCACCTCCGATATCGAGAAAATCACTGAAAAAGCTGTTCAGGTGAGTTCATCCGCTCATCTCTTCTGAGTTTTTATGTCTGTTCAACGCCCCTGTCTTCCCATCCTGCAGATGGTTACACAGATGGGAACTCGTAAATTTCCCCTTGTTTTCTGCGTGTATTTGGATCTGCACCGTTTTTTAATCTTGCGAAAGAAAAGGGGGCAAACTCTATTCTGGGCTCAGTGCAAGGAAAGCTTTGATTTCGTTGACTATGTTATTTGGTCACTGGAGGCGTTGAAGGCCGTCAAGAACAAATTTGATCTTTATGAAGAGTACGCGTCGTAGACACCTGACTTGCAAAGATGTGAGTGCTGCCATCTCTTGAAAGATCTCCATATTTGGGCTCAATCCATGTCTCTAGCTGATTGAGTGTATGCATACTGCTTCTATCCACCATCATGACATCAGGCCTCCCAACGTCCACGTCAGACTCACTGTTGATGCAATGGCAATATTCGCATCATGGTCTCGCTGGAGTAGAGGTAATTGAATACTCAGGCTGCAGCGACGAGCTGGCATTTGAAGAACTGCGACAAGAGCTATATTTGAGGGACAGTTCACGATGACGACTGGATTGTGGTTGCCGTCCGGGAAGTCAGTGGCCAGATAGTGGCATGAGCAGCAGTGAAGTTTAAATCTGGCCTAAACCCCCCATTGAGAGCTGTTCACATACATCTTATCGCAGCTAATTATGGACGTCCCCAAGTAGGGTTTATCAATATCTCGGGCAATATAGAGGCTTATGCACATGATTCGGGAGATTTTTTGGGAAAGCTTGATATGATTGTCCGAAGGCTGACATATACAAGACAGACAAATCTATCTAAACGGCCTTTTTTTATTTTTTATTTTACCTTTTTACGTGCGACTATGCCTCAACAAAGCTTTGCTTCTGAACGTGGCATTGTACTGAAGCAAGTTATTGATATCTCGAACCCAATCATCTTCCTTTCCTGGTCCAGCACCTTCCCCTCCTCGTTGCATTTCTTCCGTTTGATCGTCAGCAATAGATGATCTGTTGATACACGGAACAGGATATGGCGATGCTTGGACTGTGATTGATTCGCCAGGCTGTAGAACGTGCGATGTTCTACCATCCATGGAGACACCCGCATGAGCACGACTTCGATCGCCAATCTATGAATCCGAGTTAATGGGGTAGTTCAAAAATGGTTAAAAGTAACGAACCCGAAGAGTAATAGATGATGAGGATGGGAATACGAGGGGACGGAAAGACAGGCTGCGTGGGCAGATTGGAGTTAGAACGAGGGCACTAAGAGACGGATGGACGATTGGGCCTCCAGCGGACAAGGAGTACGCTGTGGAACCCGTGGGGGTGGACACGATAAGCCCATCAGACTAGGTTTCATGGTAAGCATGTCGCGAATCCGGTTGCGCTGAGAAAGAAACTCACTACTGCTTCTGTCAAGTGTTGACCGTCCACGTAGATATCGATGGTGTTCAAATGCGGGCTGGACCCGCGATGTAGGGCGACCTCATTCATTACCTGCCAGTCTATATTTGCCTTGAATAAAAACATCCGGGAAGGTACAGAAAACGAAACATCACCATCACTGCTTTTCTTGGCGAGATCCTGATTGTAGAAAGTACACGCCAATCTCATCCGGTTGAGAATGGTAGCTTTACCCTGAAAGACACTTTCGAGTGCCTTGGCAAAATCGTCAATGTCTGGAGAGAGCCTTTAGGGGTGGGCATTGGCCGACGATCGCTCAGACTTACGAAAAGGCAGAAGAAAGCCTAGGGTGCCCATGGAAAAGCTGAGCACCGGAGGAACAGCACCAGCACTAAAAAGTGATGACGCATGCAGTATTGTTCCATCTCCACCCAAAGTCACGACAAGATCTATCGTTTCGGGTTTTTCTGTGGCACACACAATCGATGAAGACGAACGAGGAGACCAAAAGCATAAATGACGCACTTGAGTGCCAAACTTCGGCACCATGCGGAATGTCAGGTCTATCTTCGTGAAATACTCTTACACCAGGATACGTCCTATGAACGTGTCTGATACAAGAACCAAGAGTCAGTGTGAGCAACAAGATGGCGAGTGGCTACTGACTCGAGAAACGCATCTATGGCGAGAATTACAGGTTGCGTCCGGAGTTTGTTCACAATAAGGATTGACTTTGGAGGATGCTCAAAGTGACGCCATCTATCTTAAACTGCGATTTCAGATGCAAGAGATATGACAGTGCGGGAGACGCACGCAGGCTGTATAGATGGGATTTTAGGCGCAGTGAAGATGCAGCGCACTGAAGTACGCGGTACACGGCCGCACCTGGATGACGGTAGAAAAGAGAGCATAAAGGGCGGGCCGGGATTCCGGCAGGTGAATTTCCAGGAGCACGTGCCCGGGCCGCTTCACCGTTTCCCAATGAGCGGGGGATGTTCTCGAAGAGTCGGAATTCAATGATCTCGGTGAGACAGAAAACACAAGAATAAAACAGAGATGAGATGGAATTGGGGCAAAACATGTATTTCTCAGGATATGTCGTAACTGGACGCACGAAGAGATCTGAGTCAGCATTTGTCCTGCGCACGTGTGCTATGCACCAAACTCGGTTGGTCGAGGCAGGGCTGATATCATTTCTCTCTATTACGACCTCCTGACGAAGGAAAGGAAGTTATATAGACAGACGTAGTGTTCGTTACATTCCTGTTGCATTGTCTGTCTTCAAGTTTTTCGTTTTCTTTGTTCCAAGACATAGACCTGTTCTCTCGGTCTATGGGGTCTGCTCCTGAGAGCAAGCACGCCAACAAAAATCGTTTTTCGTTGTCCCCGCTCAGTTCGACATTTCCGTCCGCTTCGTCTCCGAATTCTGCTCCTTTACTCGCTGAATCTGCTGCGAAGCGGTCCAAGACTGCTCCTGCCACTCGTGTAGCCTCATCGTCGACTGTCTTGTTCCACAAATCAAAGGACGATGACCCCGATTCTGACGGCTATCTCACAGAGAAGACTACTTCCCAGCTCGTTTCCAGACGTTCGCTCAAGAGCGG
Source organism: Omphalotus olearius VT 653.13 (assembly GCA_000296255.1). Taxonomy (NCBI): domain Eukaryota; kingdom Fungi; phylum Basidiomycota; class Agaricomycetes; order Agaricales; family Omphalotaceae; genus Omphalotus; species Omphalotus olearius. Next base: position 360,403 of record JH814823.1, on the reverse strand, counting down.
CACCAAGAGCAGAGCTTTGACTCTTCCTCCTTCGTCCTCTGCCCTGAAGTTGCCTTCTCCTTCCAAACCAGTTCGTCCCCTTGTTCGGAGGGCCAGCTCCTCTTCCACCGCTTCCACTTCCTCCTCTTCTATTTCTGATGTGCCCCCACCTTCTCACCCCCCGATCTCCGGCATAGGCCGTAAAGTCGCTGCGAATCTGCAACTTTTCAAGGAGACTACGGAGGAACCCCCATCCAATGAAACTCCGATTCCGAATGCACATACTCGTTCGTCTTCGTCTGGAAAGGTCCCTGATGTTGCAGAAGCCAAGTTTGAGTTTGTCAAGCGCTCGGAATGGCCGGAACGCGAAGCCGCTGAGTTACGGCGAGAAAAGAGCGCAGCTACATTGCACAGGGTTAAGACACGGGAGAGTAATGCCAGCTCTGGAGCTGGTGAAGAGAGACGGACTCAGGAACGGAAATCGTTTACTCATGAACCTATGCTAGCAGATCTTGCGCAGTGGCGGAAGGAAGTTGACGCAAGCAACCGCGGTCGACGTCGGGAACGAGTAGAAGACGAGCCAGTTTTTGAACCAGACGAAAGATCACTATCTACCACCAAGTCTAAGCCTGAGCTTTCGTCTTCCAGACCCCGTCCTTCCCGCACTATTCCTCGTACCCCCTCTCCTCACACTCCATCTTACGGTCGGAAATCAAGCTTTGATCTTCACCCTCCTAGTTCCATCGACCTAACTCCCCGTTCCCTGCCCCCTCCTCACCCTCAACCTTGGTCACCTGTTCCTGATATATTACTCCCTTCTCCCTCGGAATCTCCTTCTCTTTCCCCCTGGTCAACCGAAGACGAATCTGGTTGGGACACCGCTTCTGGGACTACCTCCACCACCTCACACTCCGCCGCCTTTACCCATCACCAAGACCTCTCATCCACATTCCAAAGTCCGTCCGTCTTTGAAGACGAAGGCTCCCAGCATCCGTTCCCAACCCCCGACACAAGGTACCGTTATTCTCATGACGGAGATGACAGTACCTACCTGTTGGATATGGTTGTGGACCCCTCTGAAGGAAATCTTCCTCACATTCCCCTGCGTCCGTTTCGCAATCAAGTTGGCGGTCATAGTGCAATTTATAAGTTCACGAAGCGAGCTGTCTGTAAGGTTCGCTCTTTCATGTATCCTTTTCTGTTCCAACTTTACCCTTATATGTATTCAATTCATTCTTTAGCCTTTGGTCTCGCGCGAGAACTTGTTTTACGAAATGGTTGAAAGAGAGGCGCCGCCTTTGCTTGCATATATACCTCGGTATCTTGGCGTCATGCTTGTTAGCTATCGACGTGTGCCCAAGAGCACCTCATTGCAGCTTTCTTCCCGCTCCGCCGACCAGGCAGCTTCTACACCTCCAAACTTTCATCCCCGACATGCAACCGCAAACGGAACGCATTTGAACTCGCATCAACATATGGATGATGAAGCACGCACCGATACTGATGTAGACGAGGCCGAGCTGCCGGAGGTGGTCCTAGATCGTAATCGTCATATCATTCCAGAGTGGATGCTGAGAGGATCTCGAAGTCGATCTGCCTCTCAATCGACGACGGCTGGTACTCCTGTGCAAGAGTTCATGCGACAAACGTTACATCGAGGGACTGCGTCTAGCCCGAATTTGGGAAGGTCGGACAGTTCCACTTTACCAGTGTCGAAACCTAGTCCTTTATCTCGTTATCCACCTTTCGTCTCTAGTGAGATGGAAGCACCTACCCCTGCCAACTCTCCTATGATTGCTTTCAATGGACTTCCTTCTCAACTGTCAGAGAGTGGACCGAGGAAAAAATTCATCATTAAATCTGCTTCAGATGAGGACAATATTTCGCGTCCAGGCCTGCCTTCGTTCATATCTGATCAGACTATGCGCCACCCACAGTCACATCTGTTTGGGGGAAGAGGCTCGACGATGGTGAACACGAAACTGAAAGATCATGTCTTTAGTACTGTTCTGCGACGGATAGAGAGGCATTCAGCGGGACGCTGGGTGGGCGGGAGTAGGATTGATGAAGATGGCGACCTTGCTGATGGTGAAGGAGAGGATTCAGTTGGAGATCACCATATCAGGGCTAGAAGACGAACGCGCAAGCTATCGAGTCAAGTAGGACGCCTGACGGGACCTGAATTGGACCCGTTTGATGGTCACATGCGACGCGTGCAAAGTGAATCTATGATTGCGACACCTGAAAAGCTCGAAGCGCTCGCCCTAGAGAGGAAGCGCTGTGAGGATTCCTTGGGTATGTTCGACATGGACGAGGAGTTTAAGAACACACCAGGTCTACAGGCATGCGACAGCTCTGACTTGGCCCCTACGCTTGCCAGAAAACGAAGCAGGTCGCGGTCGTTGGACCTATGTCTACCGTATGATTCGCCCTCGTTGCCTATACCTCCGCTGCTCGAACGTGACTCTTCTGCGAGACTTGAGCTTGATCGGGAGTTGGGCTCCGCCTTCTCTCGCCAGAATCACTTCATCCTGATGGAAGACCTTACAGGTCGTCTCAAGAGGCCTTGTGTTATGGACCTGAAGATGGGGACGCGACAGTACGGGATGGATGCTACTCCTGCGAAGAAGAAAAGCCAGAGAAAGAAATGCGATCGCACGACAAGTCGCTCTTTGGGGGTTCGGGTTTGTGGCATGCAGGTCCGTCAATTCGTTTGCGTGCTCAACTGACTCAAACAGACTAACTTTTATTCACTCAATTCAATAGGTGTGGCATCCTGTTACAGAGTCTTACGTCACTCAAGATAAATATATGGGCCGTGAGGTTCGCCCTGAAGACTTTCCTTCTGTCCTAGCCACCTTCCTGCACGACGGGGAGCGCTTGCTTGTATATCAGATACCAGTACTGCTGCAAAAACTGTACGGACTCGCTCGCATAATCTTCCGCTTACGGGGGTACCGATTCTACGGGTGCAGTCTGTTATTGATCTACGATGGTGATCGGGGAACTCAACAAATGTATCGAGATTCAGTTCTCGAGCATCCCACTTCCACCAGTCGGCGTGGGGAGTCTCTAGAACGTGAAGCGACGCATTCCCCTGAGACTCCTTTCAGCCGTTCCTTGCGCCGCTCTCACAGTGAAGAATTACTGCTAGGACCGATCAGGAAACGTTCGAACGATCGACGCAAACGTGGTGAAGTTGACATTCGTCTTGTTGATTTCGCACATACGACTACCGGCCGTGACTGGTTACCTTATCCCGCTGACTATGACAAGTCCATACCGCACGAAGTGTCGTCCAGTTCGCAAGGATACCAGGCTGATATTGATCCTGATACGGGTCTCATTTACACAAGGTTCCCCCCGCATTATCCCAGTGAACCCGACCGTGGGTTTTTATGGGGACTGAAGAATTTCACTGGCGCACTAGAGCAGATCTGGAACGACGAGCGGAAACGCAGGATCAAGATTTTGCGTGATGATCCAAGGTCTACTCTTAAAAAGCTCCCTGCTCTTGTGACTGATGGGCGGGAGATATTTGATGAGATATTTGGCGACGGTGAGGAGGAGGACTTGGGGATGATTTCGACTTAACTGTTCGAGTTTGAAGCTTCGTTTTGTTTGGTGCTTCCTTTTTCCCCTCTGTTCGTTGCCCGTTGACTCTCCGCATTGTATCATCCTCCTCACTATTATTGCATAACACAATCTACCCATTGTATCTTCTACGTGCATGCATTCCATAGAGTTGACTACTATCCAACATTGATGTCGGTAGCCGGCAGTATCGCTACCTTAATTTGCCTGTAGCTAACTTTTCCTCTTGTAATGAATTAAAACAGGTTGCCTCTTTTGCTCTCGAAGTGTTTGAACCCGATAGTTCCTGTGCAGCATTAGTGCACGTTCGATGCGGCGGGGTAAGTAGCCAGAAATAGGTCGAGTCCTTTGACGGTTGCCTGCTAAATCTGCCAAATGAATATCTGCGAGAAACGTGACGATCGAGAGATCCCCGTTTCATCGAACGTTCTGGTCTTAGGTAACTGCGTATGACACTTCTGCTATCCAGAAACCGTCTTCACAGCCATCAGAGTCGATTGCGTTGAGAAAACAAATACTGCGTATACGCAAGTGGGTGAAAGTGACGTGACAAGGACCCAAACGGACTCCGTGTTGCTGACTAGGGTCGAAATATCTCCAATGGTCCTGTATAGATTCAAATGTCAATTGACACGACTAGCCTCCAAAGGAATAGAGCACGCACATTGAGGAATCGACGGTACATACCTGCGATTTGCATTCCAAGCTGGTTTACGCTCAGGGGCATCCCTTTTTGGTCGGTGAAGGAGAGAGGATATGTAATATCCAGGTGTGTATAACCTGGCCACTGGGAGTGGTGTTGAGTGCCGTTCACGCAACACAATTGTACGCGACTTACTTTGATCAGTAATCGTGCATCTTCAATCAAGCCAGAATCTAAACCAATATGTTTTGTTACTAGATCGTC
>JH814823.1:267533-351325 GCA_000296255.1 Omphalotus olearius VT 653.13 | reverse complement strand
CCCTGCCGCTACTCGAGCTACGCGCAATCGTCTTGTTACTTCTATTCCGGTGACTCCAGCAAGAGCGAAAGCTGCGCTAACCAAAGTTCCGTCTGTCGTACCTAACACGTTACATGCAAAACCTTCTCCGTCCAAACTGGCGAGGTCTTCATCGATGTTTACGACGAGGCGCATAGGTCAGTGGATAGTCCTTTTCTCAACAGCAAATTTTCAACGTATTTTTCGACAGGTAAAGTTGACAATTTAACCCACACGTTTGAAGGTGGTGTTGTCAAAGGCGATACTAAAGCTCTCAATGTGCTTGAGAATGCACTTGAGAAGCTACGTATGCCACCTCCGTCTAGGCCGAATACTAGCTTGGGCTTCAATCGGGATGATGACTCGGACACCAGTGTAGAACTGTCGGTCAAGAGTAAGGACGACGGAAGCATCGGACAGAGCGCACTCGGGCTTGGTCGTCCGAGTAATTTACAACGTGCTTCGACCGTCGGGTCTCTTGCACTCGAACCCTCTTCGTCTGGTGCTTCGTCGAGCTCGTCTACGTCCTCCAGACCCCAAACGCTGACTCAGAAGCCTATATCGATGTTCATGTCTGTGGGTACTGGGCCCGGACTGAATGGACCTTCTAAGCGTCCAGGTGTAATCATGCGTGGTGGGAGGGCTGGAGTTGGGATTGGGATTGGGAAGCGCTTACCCATAGGGCCCTTTGGCTCTGGCAGAGGGCAGAAAGCCAGCCAGAAAACTAGCCTTCCGAGTGTCATGGCCAGTCCTGTCAAGGGTGGTGGTGCAGCTGCTGATACGGATACTGATATTCCTCTCGCCGACGAAGACACTGATACGCCCTCTCTGGGACATGTTGACGTTGATCTGACAACGCCGTATAGTACTGTGTTTAGGAACGAAGACAAGGGTCCTATGGACTTGTCGGAACTGCAAACGACATCGACGGACAAAGGTAAAGAGAAAGCCAGTGACAGCGAGCCGCCTAGGAGACATGGTTTCAAGAGGGCTTCTCTGGCTGCTGCTGCATTCTCACAATCGATGAGTGCGCTGTCGACACAAACCCCTACTAGCACGGGCTCCATGGGTCCTCCCGCAACGCCACCACCTCGAAGGGAAGGCCTGAGAAGTTCAAGCAGCCACTACCCATCAACAAGTAAAACTGGGGCTTCACAGGACGAAGGCAGTTACAAAGCTAAGCCGAGGTCGAACATCCTACAAGACTGTAAAGTCTTTGTGGACGTAAGGAGCGAAGACGGCGAAGACGTTGCTTCATGGTTCGTTGATGCTCTGACAGATTTGGGTGCCCGGGTGAGCCTGTTTTATTTCTTTAGGCAAGTTTCGTTATTGATCACTGGTGCAAACAGATCATGACGCGAGTGGGTCCTACATGTACTCATGTTGTATTTAAGGATGGTCTACTGTCAACTATAAATCGTTATCGGTGCGTTGTTGCGACCAGTTCGTGACCCTTACCACTCAATGAAAGTGTTTCGTAGGACACTGAATGATCCTAAACCATCCGTTGTCGGCGTGTCGTGGATTGTTGAGTGCCTAGAGCAACGGCAACATGTCGATGAATCTCGGTTCTTGATTGACCTGGAAGATTTCAAGTTCTCAGCAACTCACAAGGTAAAGATGTCATTTCAGTCTGTAATTGCGTGTCTATTCACTGCGAACACTCGTAGCGCCGCAAGTCCATGATTCCTAAATTGATACCTCAAATGGTAAATGACAGTCAAAACACTGACGGCGACGTTTCTATGGATGGATCAAATACCTGTATGTATCTCAAAATGACTTTTGTTTTCCCATTTACATTGACGGGGTATCCTCTTTTCAAGCAATAACTGAGGACGACCTTCCACCACTGGCGAGAGCTCGACTCCGTCAGAGTATGTTATTACAAACTGCCCGGTCATAAAACTGGATTCTTTACTCGCGACGTTCTATGATCTTTGTGAATATCCCCTTGTTTTCATCTTTCACTCGTTATAATTCCACAAGTTGTATTCATACCATACTATACATTCCTCGGCAGTAGCTTTCGTATGGAGATTGCGTTGTATCCATATATCAAGTAGTTTTGTGAATTGTCTTTGTCTTCGCTGCACACTCAACATTGCTGGGCACAAAACAGACTTCATGCACTTGTGTCTTGGAAAGTTCAATACAATTTTAATTTCTATTCTGCTACAAAAACCCAGCTCATCTTTTGCTTGAATCCACAGTCCACCAACTAGCGGAGTGTGCAAAATCCAAGCAAAAAGAATAAGTGAGAGACCCTCGACGACACAAGCCAATACTGCAATAGCAAGGTCATCCCGCCTTCGTGTTGCAAGCAGAGCACAAAGGACAAGGGCGACAAAAATTAGATAACCAAATACGGAGGGCGGTGCCCTCGTAATAGTGGTTAAACTATTAAGAACAGATACTACACTTGATCTAAGCCAAAAGGCCAGAGTGGTAAAGAAATCAAAATGGCCGACAGTCGTTTTTATAGTATACTTCGGGGGTATTGACGCACGGGCCAGCTTGAGGGTAGGACACAAGAGATGAATTCTGGACATGATTGACAAGCGAGTACAAGAATTGTACAAGACTTGGAAGAATCCATACCAATTTCACGTGCACTATTGTAACTCAAATTCCAACTTCCATGTCCAGCAAAAGCATAGGTTCAAAAGCATTCCCTCTCGGCAATGTACTCAAAGACCTTGCTCTCCTCCGAGTCTCGGATATCCAGACGTCTAGCTTGCTTCCCACCGAACCATCTGAGGCTCCCGAAGGAGACTTGAAGCGCTCGTACACCTTCACCAAAGAAGCCAGAGCTGCGATCAGAGCAAAGGACCGGGATGCTGTGGAGGACCAAGCGGCGCGGCTAGAATCTGTCAGATCTGGTTTGGAAGAGCTTCTGATGGGTCTGGAAAATGCGTAGATATAGTATGTACATCTTGTTTCTCCCAGCGCAACGCCAACCTTGAAAAACTGAACAGACACCTGCGATGCAGATTGCGCAGCACAATGTCAACGTCTGTGAAGGACCTCATACCACCCCTGTCATGGTAGCGATGGGCACTCTCATAGCTTCACTCTTAACATGCGTGGCTCGTATTTACCGGCGAAATCATTGTCAAACCTGATGCCACTAAACGCTGAACCAAATGATCTCGAGTATATGATTGTATAGGACAGTAATTTGCAGAATACTAATTTACAGTGCAACTCGTCATTCGTTTTCCCTGCGTTCTCCAGCGCTATCTATGATTATTATGATATCCAGCATTTAGATAGTCGACACTGAGAGACACGTTAAGGTAATACCTCTCCATCCATACTGTACAAGTCGGCAGCAACCTTGTAATCATCGTTCCAAATCATCAAAAGCAGATCTAGATGCTGTCGTGTCGGCCGTCGGAGACTCGCGCATGCATCCCCCTGGTAACAGGAACTTGAATTTCTCCGCGTTTTTCAGAACATACTGTGGCAGTCCGACACCTGTGGATGATCTATGACTGAGGCTGAGTATTTTGCATGTGGAAGCGGAGAAAAACGATGCTTACGGCTCTAAACTCATCTGCGAGAGCAAGTCTGTGAACTAGGCGTTTGATCAGTACACGCTTCAAAGGTTTAAAACATTCAGATAGACGTACGCTGTAAGCCTCTGGTAGCATGCCGAATATGTCCTTGCCTTTACAGATGATCTGCTGGATTCTGTTTGGATCCAACAGACTCGTCCGACCTCCGATACGATCAGAATGCGAAAAACCTCTCATCTTCTGGATATATTCTGGAATGGTTCTGAAGCAATAACTGCAGTGCCAGCCAGAGTCGGCGAGTGCAATGTCACTGCTCTTCGAGTGGCGATAGAAGCTGGTGAGGGGATTCCAAACATGCATACTGGCACGCCAGCTATTCAGACCGAGGTACCACTCAAAACTGCATCAACGATGAGAAGAGTACCTTTGGTAGACAGCAAACAATACACACCTGTACACATAGTTTCGAAATTGTAGATGTATTGTTTCACCAAAGTCGCAATTCCTCAGCAATTCGACGGTGTGACCAAAAGGTATTTCGTCCACGTCAGACATCAGGACGAGAGATGTAGTACTTGGAGTGAACTCGGTCATATGTGAACGCAGGAAGGTATTCATGGCTGCTCGAGTATTCCTCTCCACGTCCCATGCAGCGCTCTCGTCATGAACTGAAGGTCCCGGAATGCTTACACACCTTCAGTGAAAAGGAAAGAAGAAGAGAGGTATAAAGGCTCACAAGCGATATGATATTTTCTTGTCAAACTTTGCGAATCGTGCTCGATGGTTTGCAAAGTACGTTTCCTTCGGTAACCCGGTAAAGGTAGCATTCGACTCAATGATGAAGAACCTGTCCACGACCCGGTCCAACTCATTCAACCTGATCTCCAGCAGATCCAGCTCGCTGCTCATCAGAATTGCGTCGAGAACTTTGGTGTTCTTGTTGTCCCGTAGCTTCCACCCGTGTAATTTACATTGGTATTCGTCCATTAGCATACCGTCAGCAAAGTAGTGGGGGAGAATGTTTGCAGGACCATCGGCTGTATCCCATAGAGGCCGTGTTGCATACGAGAGAGTGTTTCGGATTTGGTAGTGGTTCTGACTGACGAGATAGAATGCCGCAGCGGTGAAGAGCAAAGCCGGGACGAGAATCGTTTTGAAACGGTTTCGCCTGAGGAAAGCAGCCATGCCTTGGCTGTGAGCGTTGAATGTAGAACTATTGAAGGAGAATTGCTATACTCGTCGATATTTGGGTATACGTGTCGTGAAAGGCGCAGTGAGAATAAATTAAGAGTCACTAGTCAAATTTCAAAAGTGGCTGAACCGACGCATTCAACAGTAGTATCATTATGTACTAAATCTTGTATTTACAACTACATATACTCATATCCTGGCAATTAGAAAATCAACCTTCTTTCCATCAGATACTGACGCCGAGATTGGCAGCAGACAGAATTCAAGCTGGATGGGCCAGGGTAGTTAGAGATTGGTATACTCGGGGCAGAATGCACACGTACCCCAATGTGCACCATGAATCGGTTGATGTTTTGCTCCCTAGTACCAGTGTCAGCTCCCTCCACCAAAGTCCCAGCACTAGATGCTGAAAGCGGCGATGTCGGAGATTCAGGCACAGTAGCGGACTGTGTACGACTAATTGGCGAGTTCTGGATGCCATATTCATCTAGCAATCGTTTGGCATCTGTAGCACTGAGCGAGCATAATGCGCGAAGATCAGTTGGGAATATGTCGGAGGGTGTACGAGGAAGAGTCTTCTGGGATGGACTAGATTTTGCCTCGGCACTCGGGGTGCCCGTGTCTGTGTTCAGAGGACGCAGAAGGGGCCGAAGAGTGGCCGTCGATGATCGAAGGGCGCAGTTGTACGCTCGTGCCTCCCTTAATCATGGTCAATCCAATAGCTGATCATTGAATAGAGTTGTAGAAGACTCACGCGTTATGATTGCTAGCTTTTAGCTCCAGCATCTGTCGAGGATGATCTCGTGTTTGTTGGCGTAGTTCATCTGGAATCTGGACCTTCAACTAAGAGCTATTCGATCAGTGGGTGTCCATTCATATCGAGAATGGATAAAAACATGGTATCACTCACCTGTTGCGCAACGGCTTCTTGAACTCGTTCCGCTATGGATTTCTGAATCAAGGCCAAAGCCTGACAGCGTAGAGCGTCCTTGATAGCCTCCTTCACACGAGCTTCAAGTTCAATCTCGAGCGATCGAATCTTCTGATCATGCTCAGCCATCTGAGCTCTGAGAATTTCTCTCAGTTCAGCAATCTTAAAGACAATTTGAAGTCAATAATAATGTATCGGCGTAGTGCTTGAGACTTCAATGCCAACAGAACTTACCTGCTCGTTGGCTTTGATGGCCGGGGCTAGCTTCTCTACTCTCTCCGTCTGCCTTCCGAGCAAAGTCATTGTGCTGCCCAAAGTCTTGAGCGTTCGCCGCATGGTGCCCAAAAGCTCGCTGACGGCCAAGACATCGGGGGATGGCGTAGTAGTCATCGTAGTCATCGTGATGGTCTTGTTTGATTCTGGCGAAAAAATGCTGGTCCTTGTTGCACTTGTAGCGCGAGAATTATTAAAGTCGAATGAAAGCGCCGTAGACGCAGAGCTGGGAGCAGACTCTGTTGCGGGTATCTTTAAGGTTGGTTTCATCGGCTTAGGAGAATCTTTTTGTGCTCTTTTACCCATTTTGATATGAGGATTATTTTGAGAAGGTCCAATATTGACACGGGTTGTCAGCTGGGATGATGTACGGGCAAGTTGGCTAGTTCCTCAAAGGTTATAAGGATGATACCATCTATTGACACGAGGCACAGAGTTAGATACATTTATTGCGTTCCATTATTCAGAATGACGAATTCGTACCTTCGTTCCTAATCTAAGCTGGACATGCACCTTCAACGTGTTTTGATAGAGTTCGATGGAACGCCGGCGTGTAGGTACTAGAAGTTCGAGGTTGCATTTAAACCTTGTTCCCTCGATGTAAGTAATCGAAAAATAGATAAACTAGGGTACGAACCTATGGCGTAGCCGTGATGAGGAAGTATTCTGATACAACTCATGCTAACCAAGTGTGAGCGGATTTCTGGGTGTCTTCAAAGACCCGTGACGACTGATATCAAATTGTCAAAGCAGGAAAAATGGTCGCCTAACCAATCGACAGAATGCGGTGAGAATGACTGATGTCTGATAATCATAAGCGACGTACGTATGGACAACCATGTAAGTAGCATAGTACAAGATGTAATTTAATAGTATATCACGGAGAATAACCAGAGGACGAAGATAATAAAAACAATGAAAACACGAACGACATGCAAAGGAACGAGAGTAAAATTGAAAATATTACATAGATCACCCAGACGCTCGAGCTTTATTGACGTCTTCCTGCCGCTGCCAGAGTAATTCAGCCCATAATGGGTGAGGCGGGATATGTCCTACCAAGGCACGAAGAACTTCCAACCTGGACATCGAACTCAATTAAGCCAATGAAAAGGCACAAGAAACGTGTAAACTTACCATCTCGCCTTCTCTTCATCAGTATCAGCGAAGAAAGAAATCTCTTCGTCGTCTGGGAATATGAGACGGAAAGATCGCTCGACACCGTATAATCCGTTGTATTCATCGTAACGGCTACTACGCGAAGTAGTTCCGGACGCGGGACTTCGAGGATCGTTGCGGACATCTTGATCATCTTCAACAGCGATAGCGTTTTTAAGGTTAATAGTGGCGGTCACCCTCTTTGTAATGTCGTTGAAAGCAACGAGATTCGCTCCGATGATTCTGAATTGCCGACGCCGCCAAGACTGAGAGGACTTAGTATCATCGTACACAAAATGAGAATTCCACTCACTCGACAGTCACCTCCGTTCTGCGTTAAAGTGCCTTCAAAGTAGGTCACCTTGTGCCAATTGACATGGCGCAGCCCACGGTGACACTCTTCAAGACTTTGCGGTAGTTGGTCCGGTGGTACCCCAGGAAGAGGGGGTAGCCTAAACAGTTGCAATGCAATTTCACCGACCTGTAATGTAGAGAATTTGTTGCCCAGTTCAACCCTCTGACCTATCAACGGGAATGTTGTTTCAAAGAGCCTAGTATCGCACCGCTGGGCAATATCTTTGAACGACACAAATGCGCGCGCAAGAGTGCCATCAGGTTTAAGATAGCGAGCTAAATTTTCAGCTAAACGTTGAGCCGGAAGTTGAGCAGGAGGGGGAGGAAGAGGTTGCTTTGGTGTCTTATCCTTATGCTTCTTCGGAGAAGAGGAAAAGAAGTGGCGCATGCCACTGCTTTTCGAAGAGGATGACGACGGCTGAGAGACCATTGGTGGAGGCTGAGGAGGCGGAGGCGCAATAGCCTTAAATTGCGCGATGATATGTGGATCACGGCGGACCTTGAGAGTCAGGGTGAACTCAAGTTTGCTGTGTTCAATGCTGAGGTTGAACAAATCGTCAGACTTGAGAAACGTTGGCAGAAGTACTGGCAGCACTCACAGCTCAAATTCTTGTTCTATGCGACAGTCTTTGCCCAGCCGGCATTCAGGAGTGGTCACAAAGTGAATACCGTTATTGAGAGTGCAAGACATGGCCGTAGGTTCTTGTGGTAATGGAATATGCAGTCCTTTGATACCGAGAACTTACGAAAATCGTTCAGTCAAGCGTTCAGGAGCGCATGAATAATGGACTGACCTTTAACAAAGACCTTTCCATGAGTCTTTCCCGGCTTCTCCTGTGCTCTATACTCTTTGATTTGTTTTGAATATTCATTCTAGCAAGAAGTAATAAGGAGGTGCGAGAAGTTGGATCAAGAACAGGGCCTACCATATCAGATGGTCGTCGAACGAATCTCCAAGCTTTGCCGACATTAACATCTCCGGGTCCAGCCATGTGAGAGATCTTGCCGTCATCTGAAGATGCATAAATAGTACCCTCGTGTTCTCGGATGAGATATTTCTTCTGGTTGATACGATGAGAACCCGTAATGACTCGAGAATATATGCAAAACTAACCTGCTTCTTTGGTTCTTCCATTTTCCTCAACTCTCTTTCAATGGTATCGCCGAGCGGGTCATCTGTAGCAGAAATCGGATCAACGTTCAACGGCCTATCGAGTCCTCTCATCGCTGCGGCTCTCATCTTCGAGCCCTCGCCTAGTTGCTCTGCATCACCCGTGCTCATACTCCTTCTGCGACTCGGCCGGCCACCACCCGCACTTAGATATTTGCTACGCCCATAGAACGCATCCTCCTCCTCCTCCTCCTCCTCCATTCGCCTCATCTCTCGCCTCTTTTCGAGAATCATAGCTTCCCGAGTCCGAATATTGTCTTTGGGAGGAGGGGGAGGAGGTATAGAACTAGCGGGGGAAGTGTTTACACTTCTGCTTCCGGAGGCAGCTTCATGTCCCAAGGCACCGGAGGCATCTCCTATGAGCACGGAGTCAGTCGCCGCACGCCGCATACCGGTACTTCCTGCAGTCGTTGTCTCCTTCCTCTGATCGAGCTGCCCTTCTTCCGTAGTAGCCATTGAGTCATCTGGCTCCTCTAATGGACCACCAGCGCTCGCTACATCATCCATGAGCCTGTCCAAAGCGCTCCGCATGTCCATACGGACGTTGACCGAGCCCACATCCATCCGCTTTGTAGAATTAAGGGTCTCCTCGGAGTTCGCTTCATTTGCATGAAGCCTCGGGGAAGGAGCGTTAAGATCACTTGACATACTCGTAATCCCAAGCCGCCCTTGCCCGAACTTGCTACCAAAGTCTAGTTGAAGTTTTCCGCCTGGGCGAGGCGCCTGCAGTAGCCCGAATTCCTCATCTTCCTCCTCGTCTTCCTCCTTATCGTCGTCCATTCTATCGCCAAGTTCCTCGGCAACGGTAACAGCGATGGGCTCTATTTTTCCATCATAGCCTGTCGCTAGACTACGCTCCATATCCACTGTCGTATCATGAGTGACTTCCCAGCTCATATCCGTCTCCGGCGGTTCATGCTGGTGAGCGACACCCACCGCTACAACCTTCCTCTTCTCCGCTGTCTCAATAGTCGCCATTTCGGCTGAATTGTCCGTGACGGTTGTCAAGACAGAGCCTGCATCTTTATCCCTGTCAACAATGGAATCTCCCTCAAAGTCCCTGCTCATCTCAGAATCGGAGTTCAAATCGACGATCCTTTGTTGATCAAAGCTAGAGCGCATCCTCAAACTAGTATTTGGACTTCCCGATGGACTTAGGCTCTCAAAACTACGCTGTCGCAACAGGCGTCGGTGAATATCATCCCGATTAATCCTTGGTCGAACACCAGTGGGACTACTGCCAGGGCTTGCATTTCGAGATAGCGGTGAAGCGGGGCGTACAGCGGGAGAGGAGAAACGGGAAGGCACTGATGGGATAGGAGGTAGAGGGGACCGGCGTGCGGGGCTACTAGATCGCGTGAAGGAGGCGCTGGGGTTGAGATTCAAAGGAGATGCCTCCAAAGAGGTATTGAGTACACGCTGCAACAAATATTAGCACCGAACAGACGAAAACAAAGGGAGACGCACATCATTGTCTTCAACAAGCCGTTGTTCTAGAGCACTAATGTTGACGTCTGATACCTCAGCAAATACGTTAGAGACTATGCTAATTTCCAGAGATTCCTCAAGAGCAACTTGTGCTCCATCAGGAAGCGGTTCGTCTTTTAAATTAGGGAGAGCGAATGGGTCAGGGCCAGCTGTGTGAACGGCGGTTGTTGATGTATCTATCGATGAAATCAAACCGAATTAGAAAGTTTTACCGATGCACAAACAGATTCCTCACCAGCAGAAAGCTCGAACTTGGGAATCAGCCCATCCCCAGAATAATCTGCGGAAACTCTAGGTTTAATAGGAGAGGGCGATTCTGGAAGCATCTTGATATCCTTGTCGACTTCATCTTCTTCTTGTCTCGCGGCTTTGAGCCGTTCAAGGTGAGTGGTGCGTCCCAGGGGAGGAGAAGCAATAGATGAACGATGGGGAGGTGTCCCAGGGGGCGTTGCGGTATTATTGGCAAAAGGGAGATTGACATGTGGGCTAGCATGCGAATGCGGCAGAGGAGACAGGTGGATGGGATGATGGCTGTCTTGCTGCTGATGATGATGCTTCAAAGCACGTTCTGCGTGATGAGAGCGTCCAAATGGTACACCGTCCTCTGTTTCAAGATCGGTGGGCAGGTCGTTGTAACTCTTCTTGGGTGGGGTACTTGTCTGATGCGAGCCGAACATTTCATCGACTAGTCCGGTAATGCTGGTGTCTGGATCTAGTTGCAAGGGCCCAGCATTGATGTCGGACAACTCGATACTCTCGTATGAACCATCCGGCACAAGACCGTTCAGTTCGGGATTAGAGCTGAGACTCGCGACGGGTTGCTCAAAGAATGAGTCCGCGTCTTCATCTCTGTCTCGAACGTCAGCATGGTCTCCATAATCATCCTCCTCTTCACTCGCGAATACGTCATCGCTCATCTCCTCGTCACGATCGAATTCAACGACATCGCAGCGTTCATTAAAACTAACCGTCTTGCGCCTTTCCTTCCTGCTACCACTAAGTCGAGGACCGTGCATCCTCTTGGTGACAAGCGAGGAGCGAACAGGAGAAGTTCCCGTTGTCGGATGAGAGGGCGGGGATGCAAAAGATGGCAAATGCTTTCTAATGGGAAGGTCTACAGGCAAGGTAGAGGACGAAGAAGACTGAAGATTGGCTCTCTGTCGAAAAGGGCTCTTGGTAACGGGTTCCTTCTCCACGAGACCTTGGAACGTCTTCGACTGTTTCCGCTCGCGCTTGAGAGAGAATGGCCTGTTGTTCTCACTCTCTGCCTGGTCGTGGATTGATGGGGGTCTCGGGCGCTTCTCGCCAGATACTCGTCGAGTAGGAAGAGGAAACGGAATGGAAGTGTTGCGAGAAGGGGTAGAAGGCGTTGGTATCAGGGATTTGAACGGGGATTTCGATACAAGATTGTTATTCTTCATATGCCTGTAACTGGAAGAGGACCGCCGCGCTAAGTCTGCTTGAGTAGAGCGAGGAGCAGGAGAATCCCTCTTAGCGATGACAAGAGGAGAAGTCGAGCTGGCAGTATTGTCGGATGAAGCTGGGGGAGAATTCCAGCCCATGCCTGATTCCCGTAGAATGGAGGATTTAATGGGATCTGGAGAATTAGATAATAGTCTCTCCCGAAGGGAGGCTGCGGACGACTTGTGGGTCGCCATTGAAGAGAATTGGTCGCCGTCACCGACAACGACGACGCAGAAGAACGGGAATTGGGAGTCCAGGTAAACAAAACAGATCGTGGGAAGAACACATCAACCGGTTCAACGCGCCAGACACGTGATCGCATTCGTGACACTGGGTGACACTGGGTGACACTTGGTGACACTTGGGTGACAGTTTGTGACTACATTACATAACCAATTGGAAGTCGTCGTCGATCTGAGCAGTCTGAGCGCTTGAGCCACCCGCGCTGAGCAAATTTCAAATCTCTCGAGTTCCTTGGTCTGGAATTTGTCCTTACACATCGTCGTGCGCACCATGCCTCATAAATGACTGTATTTGCTGCCTTCCGCTTTCCTCTTAACCACTGCACTCCTACATTCATGTCAAGAAATTTCACCTCGACGATTCCACCTGAGAATTGGTTTGGGAGACGTCAGGGCGCCTTGTGACCCTTGTCCGGCTTTGAATACGCTAGCTAATCACGGCTTTATGTACTTCCTCTCTACAACATGCATTTTGCATTGAACTCACCCTGGTCTTGTGTACATTGCACGCTCTGGCCAGGGAATCACACCAAAGGAGTTAATTCAAGCTCTTCGCCCAATGTACCATCTTTCATTCCCTCTTGCAAGCACTCTTGTAGCAGCTGGCGCTCTCCGTTGTGGGAGCATTCGACTTGATCTTGATGCTCTCGCCGCACACAACCAAATCGAGCATGATGCTTCCTTGGTTCATGACGATGCAAAACCTGGTGCATCGTTTGCACCCATAACAGTCTATCAACGTCTTCTTACCCAGTTGCTTGAAGCAAATCCAAATGGCTTCACCCTGGAGGACCCTGCAAGGGCTCGTTTTATCAGGGAACAAAGTTCTGCTCCGCTGAGCGCAATTCACGAAGAAATTGGTCACAGAGAAGCCGCTATGACGTGGTTATTCTTGCAGGAGTCAAACGGCGTCGTACCGGTAGAGAGATTGAGGCAATGGTATGGTGAGAAGGGATTTCAAGATTCCTATATAATCCCAGAGGATGAGATTTCTCTCATTCCCGTGATTAAGACGGCTGCCAAAGTCACTGCTGCCATGACCAGTAATCCTGAAGAGACCGTAAGTGCAATTCTCAACAATGTTCCGATATACAACAATAGTATGTAAAATTGTGATATGCACACTGCTGTACCAAGTACAGTCTGACAGCTTGAATGGAACTATATCAAGGTGCCTCGGAAACTTTCTGTGTGCAATTGCCATTTAACTGAGGTTTTTGTGTCTACTGTGCCGCGCGCAGTGCCGAGACATCTTCGAACCGTTTTATCACTTTCTGCGCGCAAATACTTATTTAATTTCGAGTTCTTTAACTATTTTATGTGCTCATGACTCTTGTTCACCGATCCAAGACGTGGACAGACTCCGACTCTGTACAGACCCCCGATTCGGTAACAGATACTTCCGTACCACCTACGCCAGGCTCGGCTTCCGACAGTGATGCTCTGGACAAGCAGGAACTGGAACTTGCGAAGCATTTGAAGGAAGCGCGCAAGTTGAAGAAGAAGCAGGAGGTGTGTAATGCGAATCTTTTACTAGGAAACCTGAGTTTCAGCTGTTTCACAGTCGTTCAGTTCGCAGTCATTCTTCACAACCCGGCGGTTCTTGTTTCCGTTAGGGATTTTTTGTACGTGGGTTTTACGATATAAAACTGTAGCTCACATTCATTGTAGTTGGTATCCTGTTGGCGTTTGCCTTTGTCCAACCCAGTGATATCCAGGATATGCACGCTCACCTCACGCTGCTCCTGGACGAATACGATATCGCGCTCCCCCAATTGCCCGATTTCGATTTCTCACGACTGGAGACGGAATGGGCTCGGCTTCGTAGCAATATCCCGGAGGTATGGAAATTTAATCGAGATGGTCGAGAGTTCCAGGTGGGAGAAAGAATGAGTGAGCGTGGATTGACGGCGAGTTACCCCGTTGTTCTCATCCCAGGGGTCATCTCAACCGTGAGTGCATATATTCATCATCATCTTTGTCGCATACCTATGACCTACTCCCATAGGGGTTGGAATCTTGGTCCACATCGCCTGACTATAGGCCGTTCTTCCGAGAGAAGCTTTGGGGAGGACTGAATATGCTCTCTCAAGTTACCTTCAACCGCGACAGATGGATAGCCGCTATGATGCTTGATCCACACACAGGACTCGACCCGCCAGGCGCGAAAATACGTGCAGCTGAGGGTATTGATGCGGCAAGTAGCTTTATCCAAGGCTACTGGATTTGGTGTGTATCATATTCTCTGAGCCAATGGTACGTTCTGCTGACGGTACATATTATAGGTCGAAGATTGTCGAAAATCTGGCTGCTGTCAACTATGATACGAATAATTTACATCTGGCTCCCTATGACTGGAGGCTATCGTACTATAATTTAGAGGAACGTGATGGGTACTTCTCGAGGTTAAAGAGTACAATAGAAGGCTTCAAGTGAGTAAATTCAGTCGCTGTATTGCTACTACATGCTGACGAGGCCAACAGGAGAAGACAGAAGAAGAAAACAGTCATTGCAGCTCATTCAATGGGGGCGACAGTATGTCTACTCCGTTCTATACAATGCAAATGGGAACCATCAAATTCATTTGTGCACGTCAGCTTTTATTGGTAGTGTTCACACTTTTTTGAGCCGTACTTACTACTTACCTTTACTGGACATATCAATGCTAGTACTTGTGAGTTCTTCTCGACCGGCTTCAATTTCACGCTGATTCCATAGTACTATAGCTTCAAATGGGTAGAGTCCCCAGAGCACGGCGCGGGAGGGCCCGATTGGGTGGAGGTCCGTGTTTTGAGCTGAATACGAAGGCTCAGCTCAGCATTACCTGTAGAACCATATTGAAGCGTATATCTCCATTGCTGGAACCCACTTGGTCCGTCCTTCTTCAAGTTCATCTTTCATTTCTTGACTGCCTTTTTAGGGTGTTGTAAGTAAATCTTTATCTCAAGAATTCAACCCTGCTCAAGCGGCGACTAGACGAAAGCGATGGCGGCATTCTTATCGGGAGAAATGAAAGACACTGTTCAGATGAACCCCGCTGGGTCATATGGTAAGCGGGATAGTGCTTGTATCATGTTTGACGCTTTGTATGAACAAATCCATATACGTAGTTCTCGAGCGATTCTTCTCTCGTGCAGAACGAAGGAAGCTGTTCCTTAGTTGGGCTGGAAGTGCGAGCATGTGGATCAAGGTACCTAACTATGTCTGGAATATTTTGTGAAATCGTAACCCATTTTTTTTTTACTTTTCGCATACAGGGTGGCGACGCTGTTTGGGGCAACGCGACCTCTGCACCGGACGATGAGTTGATAGCTACCCACACTCACGGAGCACTCATCGCATTCAGGCAGTCAGAGGTGACTGAGAACGAGGACATGAGAAACTTGACGGCAGAAGAAGGCGGTACATGGATATTAGAACACACGCCATCTAGTTTCCAGGTATGTAGTTGGTTTAATGTGCTAGCAGTGCCACCCACTGATTCCTGCAGAAAATGATGGCTACGAACTATTCCTTCGGGTTTGAACGAGATGAAGACGCCCTAAAGAGCAACGACCTAGATCATACGAAATGGACTAATCCGTTAGAAGTTAGGTATGACATTTACCCCGAGAATTGTTTGTCGGGTAGCTATGGCTCTGACTTTACTGCTTACTAGATTGCCAAATGCTCCGTCTATGAAAATTTATTGCGTATACGGACATGGTAAAGAAACTGAGGTGAGTTGAGTTCCAATCCGGAATTCGCAATGCTGAAGTTATGTTCTCCGGGAAGCGCTCTTACTGGTAAGTTTGCTTGTATATTTTTCAAAGCTCTTGACGAATCTGTTGTAGGTATGCACGAGGCGACTTTGAACACGATGAATCCTCTGCCGATGGAATAAATTCCTCCTGTACGGACCCAGATGACAGTGACTGCTCTAGCGCCAGACCACCCCTCGACCTTCCGCTTTTCCGAAAGAGCTGGATAGATTCCGAATATACTGATGAGACCGTGAATCCCAAGGTAAAAACCTTCGTGCACGGTGCGAAGTGGAATGACTGAATGTGTTAACGTTCTTGATTTATAGGTTCGTAATGGCGTTAAAATCGGCGAGGGTGATGGGACCGTGAGCTTGATTAGTTTGGGCGCAATGTGTGTTGAGGGATGGAAACGTCCGAGGTGGAACCCTGCTAGGATCAATGTCACCACCGTAGAGGTTGTTTATATCTCCATCCAAGTCAAACTCCAGACTAATCTTTCCTCGGGTTCCCAGCTTCCTCATAGACCGATTCCATCAATACCTCGTGGAGGTGCAAATACTTCAGATCATGTCGATGTGTTGGGCTCGACAGCTTTGAACGAGATCATTCTTAAAGTGGCAACGGGGATTGGGCATGAGGTGCAGGAAAATTACGTTTCGAACATTCGCGAGTATGCTCGTAAAATACAATGGGACTAACGACATATACATGCTGGATACATGTAGACACGAATACAATTATCATACGAAGTCCCTGGACCCAGTTTCGTTGATTCGTACAATCGCCATATTGCGTCGCTAACCTAAGTTGGGGGTCAAGATTGCGACCATGTTGACAAGCCATTGGGCAAGATATCAGTCAGTTGCGATGAGTAGGGCTTGGTGAGTTATTGTACATTAATAGCCTTCTTTCCTCTGTTCGTGTGTGTTTTACTTGAAGAGGGCCTGTAACTCCTTCATTTGTTTCTCCACTACATAGAGATAGTCTTCGGTGTTACTACGCAATTGATCACGGTCTACGGTGCACGGATTTTCCGAGAGGCATTGCGCACTCTGTATAATATCGGTTAAAGTCTTCCTATAATGATAATGAATATACATCATAGGAGGTGCGGTAGAAACAAAGACTGACCCAAATTCTGAATGTTGCTTTGCCCATACTACTGTATCTCGAATGTACGCACAGCAGTCCTTTCCGGCATCGCGGAACTGCTCTATTTCTTGTTTCGACAACGACGTATGAAAGGCACGCTGTGGTACCTTATCCTGCCTGACAGAATGTATCATTGGAAAGTAGTCGGCGATTTTGTACGTTGTTACGCGTACATCCTTATTGGTAGCCCACGACTGACATATATCCTGCACAAAGAATTGAGTTGGTTACTTGAATGAAGATGTCTAAAGCGTACCAGCATGCAGTACTGAATTACTAGCACAATATAAATTTGTCGAAGAGATGCATGGTGCTCAATGACGCCAGTCAAGACTTCCCGCTGCATATTGCTTAGACTGGATGTAGAGCGATTCTTGGTGTTGTTGTCGCCTTCGACGGCCAAGACATGTTGCGCCTTTTCGACAACAGAGATTCGATACCGTTCAACATTCGGAAGAATTTCAAGCAATTCAGGGATCAGATTGAGCAACATAGTGGGATACAGGATATTCCGAGTTGCATATGTGAACAGCCCTATCGGTGGTGCTTTCATTTTGAGTTTTGATTCGTCAGATTGGATATCCTCGTCAATAAAGGCTGAAAGTATGTGTGTCAGGCCTCTGGTCAGCAGAAAGGAGATCAAGCCTACCGTATACAGTTTTCGTAGCCCGTGACAATTCAGAGTGGTCTTCATTCAGAAACACGATTTTGGAGACAAGTGTCTTCAACTCTTCTCGGGGTTGGGACATAATTATGCTTTGACTTGAAGTGACACTTGTTTGACGGTTACCCGCCAAGCTTACATAATCTGTTTTTCCAACCTGCAATCGCTCGCTCTCACCTAGGCTTTTTGGCAACCAACCGAATCGTGTGATCCAATCACCTCAAAACTATCTATTACAAGTTGAGCTAGCAAGAAATGTCTACTGCATTCAGGGGACCTAGATTACTTCGTTCTGGAATCTCCCCTTGCCTCTTTCCCATCGCCCCCTTCTCATCTTGGTCAGAACCTCGTCCGCTTTCAATGGACTTTGTCAAGCATCTTTTGCAATGTTTAAGTATAATCGTCTGAGTAGTGCCACACGGGTCTCTACGCGCAACACCAGTGCGATATCGAGGAGGATCAAGCTGTCATACGAAGCTTAAGACTTAAGTAACGGAGAAGAAGGATTCTCGGTATTTTCACGTGCGCCGCCGGGGAGGTCAACGGCGACTTTCAACTCTACTATTGCCATCCGCGCGCTATATCGACATCCTGCACACGAGTGAAAGCGTTTCCTGTGTCATTCAAGGCTTTTGAGACTCATGGCATCGTCGAAATACGTACCCCTGCCCAGTGTACGTGGATATCCTAGTTCTGTTAGATGGCTCATTCAAAATCTCCATTGATTTAGCACGTCGATGTCCTAATTATTGGTGGTGATTGCTACTTCTCGGCTTCAGAGAACGTATATGAAACACATCTGATTCCATTCGTAGGAGGACCAGCAGGAAGCTATGCTGCCTCTGTTCTTGGCCTCGAAGGGATAGAGGTTGCTGTTTTCGAAAGTACCAAGTTTCCTCGGTACGCGTTCTTCAAGGTTTGCTCCGCTTTTAGAATCTCACTTCTACTATTAGATATCATATAGGTGAGCATCCCATCTTTAGTTCGTTGTCTCTTGATAACTTACGTCCGGCAGGGGAAAGTCTCATTCCTTCCGTTCGACACTACTTGCGCTTCATAGCTGCTGAAGAAAAAATAGCCAATCATGGCTTTTGTTGTAAGGTAGAGCTACAATTACGCGCATATATTCACTTGTGACGCTGGAAATTTGAATTCTAGCCCGGCTCTGCCATCAAGTTCAACCAATTTAAACGCGAAGGCTGCAAGTAAATTTTATTGCGATCGTAGCTTCACACTTACGTCTTCTTACAGACACAGATTTTGTTGCGCTTGGCTGTAACAACAATGCGTGGAACGTCGTACGTACCAGTCTTCTTATGCTACACGTCTCTCAGTTCCGTCCTAGATTCGGTCTGAATTTGACCACTTGCTCATGAACCACTCTCGGACGTGTGGTGCCACGGTGTATGAGCAGACTAAAGTCACATCGATCTCGTTCTCCTCTGATGATCCAACGAAACCTGTATCAGTCTCCTGGAGTCATACGCCTTTGTCTTTGCTATCTACACAACCTGCGGTTTTGCGAAAAACAGAAGATCAGACCTCTGACCAAAGACTCACTCAGTTGACAGGAACCACTACGTTTGACTATTTGATTGATGCTTCTGGACGAGCTGGTGTAATGTCCACTCGGTATCTCAAGAACCGGCGCTTCAACGAATCTTTAAAAAATATTGCTGTGTGGGGATACTGGACTGGAGTAGGTACTTACGGTGTTGGTACATCTCGTGAAGGAGCTCCTTGGTTTGAAGCGTTAACTGGTACGAGTGAGATGCTTACACCTTCAAGTGTGATGAATTGCTCATGACAAAGTTCGTCAGACGAATCCGGATGGGCATGGTTCATTCCTTTGCACGATGGGAGGACGTCCGTTGGCGTTGTCATGAGTGAAGAAATGTATAACGCGAAATCTAAGCACGCCTCTCCGCTGGTGTCGCCATTTGCTCCTGCAGCGGCTCCAAACCCATCGAAATCCACGATGACGTCCCGCTACCTTTCGAATCTTACGCTAGCACCGGAACTCGTGAAACTTATCTCCCAGGACGGAAAATTGGAAGAAGGAAGCGTAAAGAGTGCCAGTGATTTCAGTTACTCCGCTCCGAGCTATGCAGGTAATGGCTATAGAATCATTGGAGATGCCGGAGGTCGGTCCGCCGATGTTTTCTATGTCATGCAAATATTGAGGTCTGTTGTTGCAAGCGTTCATTGATCCTTTCTTCTCGAGTGGCATTCATCTTGCATTGACCGGGGGATTGTCCGCGGCCGCCACGGTTTGCGCATCCATTCGGGGCGATTGCTCTGAAGCGAACGCAGCACAGTGGCATACTAAGCGCATCGCCACAAGCTATACCAGGTTGATGAGAAAATTCCGGAAATATGAGCGCTGCTGATACGCCATTCCTAGATTTCAGATCGTCGTACTAAGTGCTTACAAGCAGATTCGTGCTCAGAGTATGGACATATTGTCGGACATCGATGAAGATAACTATGATCGCGCATTTTCTTTGTTGCGACCGGGTTAGTTTCAGAGTTTTTAGTACTCGGACATTTATTAATATTCTTCCAGTCATTCAAGGCGCTTCCGAGATGGGTTCACAGCTGTCTGAAACAGAACTTCAGAAATCGCTCGATTTCTGCGTCAATCTTTTCAATCCTACTACTCCTGAACAACACCAGCATCTCTTGGCTGGAGGAAAGATTAGGAAGGAGTTACTTGATGTGACTACCTCTGTGGTAGATCCGGCCACGTTGGAGAGCGCTCTTAACGCCGTATCTATCTCTAGGGACGAGTCATCAACCAAAATAGATGAAATCAGTGAAGGCAAGGTCAATTCCTCCTCGCCGGAATATCTCAAGCTCGTTTTGGACAAAGTCAATGCTCGCCGCCTTGTTCATTCTGAATATGATATCAACAACCTAGAGTCAGAGCCTCTTGACAGATACGTCGTGCGCTTGGAACGAGGAAGACTAGGTCTTGTTCAAGTCTAGTCTTCGCCGTCCTATCGGTTGTGGGGGGTTTTTTTTGTGAGCAAAAAGAAAGAGATATACCTTATGACAGTGTCTAGTAATTCGTACCGGGTATAATATACACTAGCCACAACGGACAACGTACGCCTGATCATGATCTGCTACTGAAAGTTTGCCACTTGTCTTTTCGAATGTGCGCTTATCGGTTCAAAACCCGTATGACAAAATGAACTACAGAAACCGGGCTACTCCATGGAGCCTCAAGAATCAGACATCAAAGTGCGGCGTATTTTAAGGCTAACTTCTTGACATAGGTAGGTAAGACTCTGTGCCTCGAGCCCAGTGATGAAAGACAGAACCGTGCTATATTGAGTCGACTGTCGCTCGCAAGGGGGGCGCACGGTTATCTTGTAAGGGTAAGCTCCGGCCCGGGACCGTGCGCGTCCGGAATATGACCGAGCTAGGTCTAGTATACTTACAACTGTACTCTCCGTTCATCGCCATCGCACTCAAACTAGCATTCGCTTATTCTTGTTTAATTACACCAAAATCATTGCTCCGGGGACCAGGGACTATCACGCGCCCAGATTTTGAGTCATGACTAGAATGCACGCTCACCAACTAGACGGAACATCGCAAAAATGAATCTACATATTATCTGTTCTAGTGGTCGGACTTTATGGTATGTTTCGGATCACGGTTCGTTTGTTTGATTTGAACTCGAATCGTCTATACCACACAGGAATGAAGATACCTGCCACCTGAATATCGTGCAATTCCGCATTATAGTCTTCAACGGGTGTAACTCTTCATTCAAAAGAGAACCCAATTCGTACGTATATAAGCCACTTGAATCTTGAACTTTACTTCATCTGCATTCTTACCATGTCTTCAGAGTCTCCTCTCGAACTTCCACCTAAGGTGTGTCCAACCTTCAAACTAGACCGTGTCGTGGTATAACCCGAAGTTCTTTAGGAAATACAAGTTCTCATCGTCGGTGGTGCGTATTTTTCTTCATGAGAAGACAGTCGATTAACGTTCTAAAAACAGGCGGGCCAGCTGGAAGTTATGCTGCATCTGTTCTTGCTCGTGAAGGGGTATCTGTGGCCGTCTTAGAATCTGCCAAGTTTCCTCGGTTCGTTCCAGTATAGCTTTCCTGTGCCGGAACTCATTGTCGTCTTCCAGCTACCATATTGGCGAGTCTCTTCTGCCCTCGGTACGAAACTTCCTTCGTTTTATAGGAGCAGAGGATAAAGTAGCGACACATGGGTTCACCCGCAAGGTCAGGAAATATATTTGTTATGGGCATGCGGAAGTTCATTGTATCCGACGGTGTGCAGCCAGGTGGTGCTATCAGGTTCAACCATCATAAAGAGGAGGCTTGTAAATATCATATCTACGTGCTAACTGGTTCGGTCTCGCTAACGAGCTTCTTTCACAGACACAGATTTTGTTGCTATTGGCCAAATGAACCATTCCTGGAATGTGGTATGTTTAGCAGAGGGTGATTCGTGTCCTTCTAATTAAAGTTTGATACTTGGCAGGTCCGCTCTGAGTTTGATGAGCTTCTCCTTAACCATGCACGATTCTGTGGTGCTGCTGTCTTTGAGGAGACTAAAGTAAATTCCTTTGGCTTTTCCGACGACAATTCAGGACGCCCAGTCACTGCTTCTTGGACATATACACCCAGTGCTTTGAGTGATATAGAGCAGAGACATGGTACCATCACCTTCAAGTATCTCATCGATGCATCTGGCCGAGCGGGAATCATGTCTACGCGATACCTAAACAATCGACATTTCAATGCGTCCTTGAAAAATATTGCAACTTGGGGATACTGGAAAAATGTTGGAAGCTATGGGATTGGCACCACACGGGAGGGCGCACCCTACTTCGAAGCACTTCTTGGTTCGTCTTGCTTGACTAACGATGGGTTTGTTAAGACTCATAGTGTCTTCAAGATGAATCTGGATGGGCTTGGTTTATCCCCGTCAATAATGGGACCACTTCAGTGGGTGTAGTCAGGAAGCAGGACATAGTCAACGAGGAGGCAAAGCAGCCTGTCTGCGAGTCAATACCCTTTGAACCTTCAGCCGTCCCAAACCCTTCCAATTCTACAATGGTATCACGCTATATTGCCAGTTTCAACCTCGCCCCCGGAATAGTAAGACTTATCGCAGAGAATGGATCTATGATTGCGAATAGCGTCAAAAGCGCTAGTGACTACAGTTACTCGGCCCCTGTTTATGCTGGTCCCGGATTCCGTATAGCCGGCGATGCTGGAGGTAAGCGTTGTTTCATGGAATGGTATTGAACACAGTCTAACCCCGAATTACAGCTTTCATCGACCCTTTCTTCTCAAGCGGGGTTCATCTCGCGCTCACCTCTGCATTGTCTGCTGCAACAAGTGTCTGTGCATCAATTCGTGGTGATTGCTCCGAAATAGACGCTTCAGACTGGCACACTGCCCGATTTACTACGAGTTACACAAGGTTCATTTTTATCCAATGTCGGACTCAGGAATGCTAAGAGACTTCTGCAGGTTCCAGCTCGTCGTCCTTAGCGCTTATAAGCAATTGCGCGCCCAAGATGTGGATATTTTAACCGATGTTGACGAGCATAACTATGACCGTGCCTTTGCGTTCCTGCGTCCTGGTAGGTCCCAGCCACTGTTTAACTCGAAATTCCCTAAATTCGGCTCTTTTTAGTAATCCAGGGTGGAGCTGACATGGGCGTACGTTTATACGAGCGTGAAGTGCAGGAATCTCTGGATTTTTGTGTGAAGTTGTTTAGTCCCACTTCACCGGAAGATCATGCGCGGCTAGTTGCTAACGACGAGATTGGTCAAGAGCTTCTCGATCTCACCGCTCCTGTCCTGGACGAGACTGCTCTTGAGAGAGCTCTCAAGATCACCTTTGAATCTACCGATCGTTCACAGGATGGTGTTTCGTCTCAATCACAAGCAGGATCGACCGAGCTGTCCTCGTCCAATTTGAAGCTGGTTCTTGAGAAAATCAATGCGAGGCGGGTGCTCAATTCTGAGTACACTATGAACGGCTTTGAATCCGAACCACTGAATGAATATTTGGTCCGTTTGGGACGAGGGAAACTGGGTCTCGTCAGGAATGGATCCACCATGTAATGCGAGTGTTCATCGTAGACACTCGACGCTTCGTAATTAATAGTAAATCTTCCCGTTTAACTTTTGTCGTGCATGTAATAAGAATATTAATAAGATTGTGATTGCTGCAAAACTAGTACGGTGTGGGCGGCCCGCGCCCGGTCCCGCCAAACTTTGGCTCAGTGTTTGTCCCGACGTTTGTCAATTCAAAAGATGGTCACTGGAACTCATGGAACTCAAGTCAAGTGAGTCTAAGTGACTTCTATGTATTGGGTCCGACGATTTTAGCGGGACCGAAATGGACGCTGGGTGGCCATGCCTACTACTTAAACCGTCATAAATTCTAGATTCCAACCAGTACTCCAACCATCGTTTCCTTAGAATAACATGGCTCCTTACACCATGAACTTTACGCTGAATGACGGGACTGTGATGCCTTCTGTTGGAATGGGGTACGCTTTCGTTATGATATACTTATCAAATCTCATCGACACTCAGATGCTGGATGGGGACTCCAGGGGGAGGCCAGCGCGTGTACGACATGTGTTTGAAAGCTCTGAAGGTACGAGAATGTGATCTTTTTAAATTTACATACTCGATAGACTGTCATCAGAATGGCTACCGACACTTTGACACGGTGGGATTTCTTAACATTGAGGTCACCCGCATTGAATTTACTGGGGCAATATCTCTCCGCATTCATATAGGCTGCAGGATATGGTAAGCTTTGCGCGATTCATGAGTACTTCTATACCAACGGAAGTTATTAGGCAATGAGCGACAAGTTGGTCAAGCTATTCGAGATTCCGGAATCCCTAGAAGCGAAATATATCTCACTACGAAGCTTTTGTAGTTATTTTCTAGCATCCTGGTTGCGAGTGCATCTCATATAATTTACAGGAATTCTGACCATCATAGAGTCCGCGAGGCATTTGAGGATAGCCTCCGTAATCTCGACTGCGAATACGTGGACCTCTATCTGATGCATTGGCCTCAAGCACATCGACCAGGTATGCGAATCATAGTTGATCCTGGAATATATCACGTATCTGCGATGATTTAGTCAAAACCGATGGTCTACCCGATGTCCTAAGTCCGGACGAGAAGCCGACAATCGTTGATACATGGAAAGACATGGAGAAACTCTTCGAGTCTGGTGAGTTCAACTCGCGATAATGTTGGGCACCAAAAAAAACCTACATTTTTCGTCACAGGCAAAGTGAAATCAATAGGAGTGTCCAACTTTTCCATAAAGACGCTCGAAATTCTCCTTCCTCACTGCACCGTCCTTCCCGTCACTAACCAAGTAGAGTTGCACCCGTGTCTTCCGCAGAATGAATTGAAGCAGTTCTGCGACACGAAAAGCATTCTCCTGACGGCCTATTCACCTTTAGGTGAAGCCTAGAACAGTTTCTTTCTCCGAAAGTACTAACATGAGCATTTTCTAGGACGCCCTGACGGCAGTAGCCCTCTGAATCTGATCACTGAGCCGCAGGTGAAGACAATCGGTGATCTATTGGGAATGGAAGCTGGTCAAGTTCTTCTCAGTTGGGCTGTTCAGCGAGGCATTGCCGTTGTTCCGAAAACAGAGAACGAAAGCCGTATGATAAAAAACATATCGGTGAGGATCATTCATTCTGATATGTATGCTGGCAAATGGCTAAGTTTTCGTACTTTTTTGTAGTTGATTGAACTCTCAAAAGACAATATGCAAACACTGGATGACATGCATCGCCAGCCAGGAATGCACCGATCGCTATTATCCTACCATAACTACAGTCAGGACGGAACACTTTTCGGCTGGACATATGAGCAGATGGGATGGAACATGACCAAAGGGGGTATCGTAGTGTCTAACTAGTTGACACATTGGAGGAAATGGATCTCAAAGATTCACAATGTAGTTCATAAGCTGTTGCGAAAGATTATGTCTACAAGTACGCTAGTCCAATAAGTAAATGATTCACCCGTTAACCAAAAGATAATCATTAAGAGCAGTCATTAGGGTCATATCAGGATCGGCACTTGGTTCGTAATGTGGTTCGTTAAATGTCATGACCAAGGATCTTGGTCTGGGCAGTCCTTGTTATAAATGGTGTCTTGGGTCCTACCGATATGTTGTGTATTCCAATGGTTGTCTTGTGTATGAGAAGAATACTTGTCTGCCGTTTGAGCGGTTAGCATGCGAGGTGAGGGAAGGGTATCTTCATTCAGCGTCTTTGTGGGAAATTCGGAGCAGTTGCTACTTCGAGGATGGATATCAGAGCCTGAGGAAGACGGCTGGAAGACGTTACTGTTCATAGCCTGAAGGGAACACAGGGTACTGGAAATAGGACGCAGGTTGATACGATCGCTCTGATAAATGTTATCGGGAGGGGTAATTATCGCTTGGGGCCCTCCTGAGCCCTCAGGAGTTGATACGCAGCGGTTCGAATGTTGCAGCTCATGTTCATGCTGAGGAATCTGTGCGAGAGGTTCTGACTGCCTTCGCAGGGGTGAGTGTCGGTCCCGGGACGAACGTACTAGAGCGGAAGATCTTCGAAGCCGAACAGGAGTAGATGCATGGTCTTCAGCGATGTGTGGGGAAGGCCTAGAGCTGATGTTCGTGGAGACTGGTGAAGTGTCAATTCGATAATATTTATTTGACGAGCGCAGAGCTCCGTGGAACGTGTCAGTGCCAAGACTATCATAGTGATCCCGTGTACCGGTGCGAGTCGGTGAAGCCTCGGAAAATATGGGTTCCTCGGGCTCCGCTGCAACATATGCTTGCGAATAAAAAGCGTTTCTCTCGCCTGCCATCCCAATCTGGTATCCATTCTCAACCGACTGCAGTGGTAGGCCAAATATATGCGTGCCATCCTGAGCTCCGCGTGCAGACAGGTGTGCGTCAGAGGACTTGGAGGGAAAAACGCGCCCAAAAAGGCTATCATCAGACCGAGAGGACGAAAAGTATGTCGGGGGCAAGAGCGACTGTGGTGGAGGGCTCGCAGAAAGGAGGGCTGGAGCTCTGGCATCTGGATGAGGCTTTCGCCTAGCTTGCCGAGATTGCTTCTGATGTCTTTGGGTATGAGCATTCTGGCGTTCGCTGAAGACAGACAGAGGAGCAAGCATATCATCTTCCGGGGCGAGAGGAGAGTAACTTTTCTGGTGATATCTTTGGGTAGACTTATAGGATCTGATCAAGCTAGGAGGAGGGGGTTCGTCCAATTCGCAATGATGACCGGAAAGGGCTCTTTGGTCGGCCCCAGTGTCTCTCGAAGCTTCGCGAGAACGTAATTTTGAGGGCTGTCCCGACTTCTGTCTACCGACTCTCGTGAGGAAACCTGGAGCCCTTTCTTCATCCTCCTCCACCTCGGGGCCACTTTGAGAGATGCGATCGTATATGGATCGCCACCACGACCGCTGTGGGCCATGGGTATGTCCAAAATCTTCGTCTGTGTTTGCAACTGACTTGTTGTGTCCTCGTCCAGGTACATCTGATAATTGCGATTAGTAACCACTCGAGTTCCCTATAGATAAACGCACGACTTCCATAACCACGCCTCTCAAGTTCCTTTTCGATCTGCGCTTCCAGACTGTCACTCTTCTCCCTGTAGATACCGTGACCCAGCCACGGGCGAGTGCCATTTTTCTCAACTACCTCAAGCACTTCTACTTGCACAGTTGGGAAAGTGGCAATTTCCTCTGGTTTCTCAACAGCAGCGGAACGGTCACGCAAATGAGTTCCGTCCATAGGCGTCAGTCTAGATCGTCCAAACGCACGTTCATAATGAGCAGTCCTTCTAGCGCCTATGTCAACAGTCGGTTCATGTCGTAGCATCTTATCCCATAGATAGACTACGCCGACCCAAAGCTCACGGAACGTTTCACAAAAATCCATGGCGTGTCCGAGAGCGCGCAGACGTGACATACGAATCGGAGGGAGCTCCTTTGGATTGCGTGCACTTGGATGACTGTAGAGCTTGTAGGTGAAAGCTCTGAGGTGAAGGAAACCGAATAACCTGGAACAAATGAGAATATAGTTTCAATTAATAGAATCGCCACATACATCATCTCAAAGGTCTCCAGTAAGGCACCAATGCCGATGTTGATGTCGTCTGCAGTCATGTACTGAGTCTAAGGTAAGAACTTTAGACAATACAATCGTTACTTCAGCCCCGACCACTTACGTCTTTGACGACTCCAAACATTGACAGTACGGACAAGAACGTAGCCTGCCAAAATGTCAAGAAGACTGATGTTCGTGAGCACCAGGGATATGTGTTCAGCATGTCTGTTGAGTCTTACCAATTGCTTTGATCGCAAATAGCTTCAGAATAGGCTTTCGTGGCGCTAAATATTTAGCGACAGGAAAGTAGAGTTGAAGCAGGCAATACATTGCAACTGTAACCGAAATGGAAACGATGACAGTAATCTAACACACTTAGGATTGTCATAAACTCTCAGGACGCAAGCCACTACTCACATATACATGGCCCCATCCGAAACCCCAAGAGTCTTCACAGTATAGACCCACGTAATTCAAGATGACCGCAGCAAGAGTGGTTCTGCAAAAATGTTTTCATGAGCTTCGTGGTAAGGGACCGATATTATGGTAGACTGACGTAGGCCGAACGACACAATACTGTAATACACCCCATTTCATCAACTGGAGGAAGTAGAGACCATCCTGTGGACACGATTGTATTAGTCAAAGTATCGAGTGCCCATAGCCCGCACTTACGCTGGGTTTCCACTTGACAAAACTGAGAGGAAACATCCACCTCACGGGCTGCTCTCCTTTCTTGAGGGAAACTGCATCGGTCTCGCGAGACAATCCAGCTTTGAGAAAAATACCCCTCTGCTCGTCTGGGTCGTGCGAGAGATAGTTGAGAAGGAGATAAAAGAAGGCTGTCAAAACAGTGGATTCGTATCCGTCTCTGATGAGAAGCAAAGGGGTGGAATGATTCTGAAGAGGGGGCATTAGTATTGGTTTGCCGGTGTTGTAGGTTGCAATTTACCCAAAAAAAGTACGATGCAAGACTGATCACAGCATAAATCGGGACCATAAACAAGATACGAACAATGTCTTGAGGTTTCGAGGCGTCATGAACGTGCAAGAAATAAAGCTGAATCACTGCTTACACCGCTGCTCGCGTTTCTAGCGAAAAAATCAGCACTGGCACAATTCGTGAGGAGGAAGAGCGCGTACGTCTGTGTACCACTTGAGATGTTGATTGACAAGCCAGAAAGAAGTGATCATAGCGACAACAGTGAAAAAGGAAGCCACTATCCACCCAATCTATAGACAACGGTCAAGCGGCTGGCATCGAGGATGCTCTAAGATGCGTACATGATGCGCTTGAAGTATGGTCAGATTAAGTATACATGAGCTCGTAAAAATCATACCTTGAATTACTAGTTTGCCGTTTTGAAACAGAGACGGTCCATCTGGTGCCACCTTCTTGAAACATCTATTTCCCGAGATGACTTCCTCCGACATTTATGTGTACAAGGTTGTAAGGAAGGAACGAACAGCGAAAGAGAGTATATGAGCAGAGTATTCTGAGATTGATTGATTGTCGTTTCAACTCATGAGAGATCGTCAAGAATGTCGTTGGGGTAATTCCCAGAGGATAAATTGGCAGTAGTCAAAGACGGGCCAGTGGACACTGAGTCACTGACAGCGACCTGGCTTGACTGCAAGAGAAGGGAACAAGGTTAGCGGACCCCTGATCCGGGCTAATAGTAACGGCGATAGCGCCGCTCACAGGCAATTTTGCAACAAGCCATACATGACTCTATGCTAGGCCGGCATGAATATTCTGAATGTCCACTCATGATAAAGATCTTGACCTACTGAGCCTTTCAACTAGGAACGATGGGAATTGTAGCCTAGGTTTGTCAATTCGTTGGCTTTCTGCACATGTATGCTAATTATGATAAGCATAGCTGTCTATCAGTGGTCTAGCTGAGACTCGTTGAAGAGTAGGTCTATTCGCCAGTAGTAAGTGTCTTCGGTTCTGCACTGACGTTCAACGTTCAACATTCAGTTCCAGTGTTAACGGTGATGCTCACCACGAGAAATACAAGAGCTAGAACGAATCTTTAATGAACAGGACATCCCCTCCATGTGGATTCTCTTCCAACTTCTGCTTCTGAAACGTTGCTCCGTCAGGTGATGTCAGCATCTCAGCCTTCTTGAAGTTCTTCAATCCGGGAGCGCATGATGATTCTTCTAAAATAATATTTTCCTGCGGTATTTAACTGGGCGCAATGGATGATAATCCTGAGTGTACACCATGAAGAATATAGCCCTCTTATCTGCTTGTATCTCTCTGCTCTTTCCTGGTGTTTTCAGTGCCGGAGGCGCGATTCAGGGCATGGAAGATGCTATGGATATCCAACGTGAACAGATCAACCGTTTGCGCGAATTCCTCGGGCCTGTTATGGACACTTCGTCGTTGGCGAAAATACAGGCTCCACCTGCAACTATCAACTTTGCTAACCCCGCTGCGCGGAAGTTCTTCGTCGATGGTACTACTATTCCTGATGGTAAGCATCTACATTCTCTTGTCAAATGTGCTTGTTAACGTTGCTCTTGTGTAGTCAAGTTTGACCCTGGTGAGTATTCTGTTCGTAGAATTGTATTTTTGTCTCATTTGTGATTCAGGACCTTCGTGGAGTGGTCTGATGCCTATATCTGGTGACCCAGATGAAACTCGCAAGTTGTTTTTCTGGTATGTGTTTTTGTACTATGACCGGGCTTACAATGAGATCTGAACCAGGTTCTGGCCTACGAACAACGCTTCAAACGCCGACAAGCTTCTCTTCTGGACAAATGGTATTAGCGTTTTCCTCAACTCTGTGGTCTACACTTACGTCGTTGGCTTTAGGTGGACCAGGCTGTTCTTCTTTAGAGGGATTTCTGCAAGAAAATGGTCCAATTTGTAAGTGCGATGATATTCATTCGACATCATTTTCTCACCCGAATTCAGCTTGGTCTTGGGGACAATCAGCGCCTACACTGTAATAGCAAATCTTGTCCGCAAAGCGCTGCACTCATACACTAATGACCTAGAAACCCTTTCTCGTGGACCAATCTTTCGAACGTTGTATGGGTCGAACAACCCGTCGGAGTATGTCTTCCGCTATAAGTTTCATCATATGTATATTTGAATGAGTCTCCTTTCAGACAGGGTTCAGCCAGGGCACTCCAAATATCACTAATGATGACGAGCTCGCCGCCGAGGTTGCGGGCTTTTTGGGCCAATTTCTTGACGTCTTTTCGGAGTTGAAAGGAAAAGATTTTTACGTGTCTGGTGAAAGTGTAAGATAAGTTCTTCTATATCTTTTGTTCTACGCTGATCCTTCTTTCAGTATGCTGGATTCTGTACGAAACGTATCTTGAGTGGCAAAATGTCATTTAACAACTTTGACAGATGTTCCCTACATTGCCAATTTCCTTTATGAGAATCCCGGATTAGTCGATCTGAACCTGAAGGGTGTCTGGGTCGCAGATCCATCACTCTCCTATGGTGTAGTTCAGCAAGAAATTCCAGCACTCCGCTTCGCACAGGTGGGCAAAGAATGATAATTTGTAGCGCTTTTTACTAATATGAGAC
The DNA here is from genome assembly GCA_000296255.1 of Omphalotus olearius VT 653.13. Lineage (NCBI taxonomy): Eukaryota > Fungi > Basidiomycota > Agaricomycetes > Agaricales > Omphalotaceae > Omphalotus > Omphalotus olearius. Next base: position 320,263 of record JH814823.1, on the reverse strand, counting down.
TCATAATAGACAAACAAGAATCTTTTTCCATTCACCACCGAACAGTGGGAATCATTCCAAAATATATCTGACACTTGTGGATATACCGATTATCTTGATCAATTTGTCACGTATCCCCCCGCTGGACAACTTCCTTTCCCTGCTGGCGTCGTCAATGGCACATTTGGAACGCTTCAACCTGGCTGTCGCTTACACAGTCCTATTCAACAAGCTGTCGGACTGTAAGATCAGGTTCCGAAAGTGAATCTCAACGGAAATTTGACAAATCTTTCTTTTGTAGTATCAATCCTGTATTCGATGTCTACAGGTACGTTGATACAACCTTTATTCACAAACACTTTCTAATGGTGTTGCCTACAGAGTATCAGACACATTTCCTAATCTATGTAAACTCAACTTCGATATTCTACTTCTCTTCGTTGATCCTAATTCTCAGGGAGTGTAATTGGTTTCCCTCGGTCAACTCAAGAATTTATATACTTCAATCGGTATGTCCGAAATCTCTCATTTACGGAAAAAGGTTACTAGATTTACTCATTTAGGACTGATGTAAACGCATTCTGATTCCGCGTATCTCAATACTCATTTCACATCAGGTTCAAGATGCCATCCATGCACCTCACATCGTTTGGGAGTCTTGCGCCGAAAATTCTGTCTATGTCAATGATCAAGGTGCACCCGGACGCGATCAATCAATACCGTCCATGCTCAGCATTTTCCCGAACGTTATTGAGAAGTCAGAGAGAGCGGTAGTCGTTCATGGTCTTGCGGTATGCATTTTTGCCCCTGCAGTGCAAAGAGTCAGCTAATCTGTCAAAAGGATTTCATCCTTGTTGCTGAAGGAACTCGTATCGCAATTCAGTGGGTTCAACAAACTTACGCTTATATTGAAGCAACTCATTTCCCCATCTCACAGAAATATGACGTGGAATGGCCTGCAAGGTTTCCAGACCCCAATACAGAACGAGTCATTCACCGTTAACAATGTTGGCGTTTTTGGTAACGAACATACAGAACGTGGCCTTACATGTACGCGCCCTCCTCCGCTTCTGGGTATACAATAACTTCACACTGTAGCTGACTGTCTGCACTCCAGTTGTCGAATTTTACTACAGCGGACATATGACACCCCGTGCGTTCATCTTGATAATATCCTGTTACGATGTCGTTTCTGATCGACATATCTAGAATTTGTCCCGTGGGCCGCATTTTCAACCATGTCTTTCCTGTTGGGCCTTCAGGATTCGCCATCGTCCTGAGGATCGAATGCCAAAGGATTCTCGGCATTTTGCGAGCTCACGGAGAAAAAAGTTTGTACTTAGTGAAAGAGTTATTGTTCAATGAAGACGTTGGCGTACTGAGTTGTTACGAGTCTTCACGCGAGAGTGATTTGAATACATGATGATATTGGGCTGAGAGGTACTTACAATTGTAAGACGAGCAAACAGTTCTGGTCAGAAGTTACACGGCCCCTAGCCAGACCCGGCCCGATCCAGCGAAATGTTCCAGCGGCCTCATTTTTGCGTCAGCTTTCAACCTTCGACTACTTACTTACACCGAGAGAGAAGTCAGGCCAGAATTTCGAACCTGTGACCATGTTCATGTGGTTCATGTGGCCATTTACGGTGCTATGTTATGCAATTCAAGGACGCAACACGCTCAAATCTTCATCCGCAAATTATACAAGAACCCAACCATGAAATTCGATTCGTCAAGCGTCGTGCAAAGGGCTTCTTCCTCAGGACACCATGAATATTGTGCTATTATCTACTGCTTTACTGCTCTTTAGGCCCTTCTTCGTCGACGCGTCGCATAAGCCAAAGGTCTTCGTTTTGACAGGTAAGCAACCGTCCTAGTATTTGCGTTTCTTGCGTACCCAATTCTAACTATGTGCAATAGATATTGCTAACGAACCGTCCGTTCCATTCGTTTGCCCTCAATTCACCTCATTGACTTTGTTATGACTTGCTAGTGACGATGCCATGTCTCTCACTCGTTTTCTACTCTATTCAAACCAGTTCGATGTTTTGGGAATCTGTGCCACAACCTCGATGTGGCTTCAAAACGCGACTCATATTGAACAAATTCAGTCACACATTGCAGCTTATGCTGACATATATGACAACTTGAGCGTTCATCAGCCCGATTCTGAAGGTTAGTCTCCTCTACTATTCGTCAAGGCAAAGAAGTCAGATTCAACTTGCAGATCCTTGGCCCACTGCCGACGAGCTTTTTTCCAAGACGTTCAGTGGCACGCCTCTTTATGGACTCAATGGTGTTGGCGAAGGTCATTCGACGAACGGAAGTCGGGCGCTGAGAGAAGCGATTGAAGGAAGTGAAGATACGACTTGGATTACCATTTGGGGTGGGGCTAATGTACTTGCTCAAGCTGTCTGGGAGGTGAATTGTTCATAAACTATTCATTAATACCGATTCAATTCGTCTTTTAGTATGAACAACAGCATACACAGGAAGAGATCGCCCATTTCACTTCCAAGCTCAAAGTGTATAGCATCTCTGACCAAGACAATGGTGCCGTGACTTTTCTTCTCTGGTAAATGTATCTGCTGATTGTTTTGCAGCTGGCCCTTGGCTACGTCTGCACCATCCTCAAATATTTTGGATAGCATCCATCCATGCCTTGAATGTGTAAGTAACTACCATTACGTGGACACCAGTTTTCATGGTCTGAAGCGTATTTTCAGCTATAATGATGCTACTTGGACGGGGATTTCAGGCGAAGTGCTCTATGCATTTGATCAGGTAGGTCTTGCCATCGATATCAAACTTGTTCTTTTAGCATCATACCATCGTAGGGAGGCCCAGACACTAGCCTTGTCACGAATGAGTGGCTACAAATCAATATTCGGGATGTCAGTTCCTTTGGTACCACGTACCCAGATTTTGAATTCATAATGGAAGGTGCGTGAACCATTGGTGCTGTAAAACATCAAGTTCATGACGTGGCGCAGGCGATACTCCGTCATTCCTGTATCTTATTCAGAATGGCCTCAGCGTCCCAGATCATCCGTACTGGGGAAGGTAGTACTTGCTGCTTTCAAATTTGCTACTTCATTGACAAATATCAGCTGGGGTGGTCGATATGGACGCGTTTCTACGCTCGATAACCTATATGTGGACACCGTCGACACAGGTAGTGTACTCTCTCTCAGGCGATTGAAGTAAGATCTAATCTATTGAATGTCAGTCCTTGGAAATAATAGTGACACCTTTATTTCTTCCCATGCCACTGTCTGGCGCTGGCGCACTGCCTATCAATGGGACTTTTCTGGCCGCATGCATTGGACTTCCACGTCCAACTTCTCGGAGGTTAACCACAATCCAGTCGTCGTCGTGAACGAGTCCAGCGTCGTATCTGATGCATTATATCTAAACGTATCTGCAGGAGAAACCATCATCTTGGATGCGAGTGCATCGTATGATCCCGACAGCAAGCAAAAGACTGTGCACTCCGAGGAAGACGAGATTTCCGGCAAAGGATTCTCGAGTTTCAGCTTCTGGCAGTACGTCGATGCGTCTGCGCCACAAAGAGATCTGTCTACCGCGCCGTCGGTTAATATCACGCAAAACGGCTTGATGGCTACTATCAAGCTACCTTCTACAGATGAGATTCCCGCTGAGTGGCTAGCCGGTTTGGGAGCCAATGGGGACGATAGAACTGTGCATGTCATTGTTGAAGCTTGGGACGATGGCACACCGAGCATGGTAGGGTACAAACGAGTTGTATTGAATTTACAGGTATGATTGGGTGAGGTTAATCGTATGTCTGTTTATCCAAAGAGATAGTTGGTCTGGTGCCGTTAGCAAGTAACGGTTCTGATCTCCGGTAAGGAGAGTATACGTACATAATTCCTGTTTCCCCTGCATCTCAGTTGACACCCTGTAGTGGCATCCTCTCGTCCGTCCCGACTCTTCAGATATCGGAGTGGTTGAGATCCGGTGGACTCATCTGATATCCATAGCACAACAATGGGAGCCAGATCCGTTTGACGGTAAGGTACATGTGTGGTGCTAGATACCAGCTCGATACGTGTCCGAGCGGAGGTAGACAGAATCACGGCCACATAGCTTACATACTCAACTCGGTTGAAGGAGCTAATGAATGACTTGAATATTTATCTCGATACCGGTTTGTTGCTTGCTTCACGGGATACCGCATTGAACTGGTTGACTTGACCTCCTGAGTCATTGTAAACTCAACTCCTGAATCCTGTAAATTCCATGGCTTACATCAGCTTCGACATTTCTTTACTTCGCGACTACGGACTCATCGCTTCAGCCCAGCTTCACCGCCTGATACTGGGGCTCGGTATAAAGGCGGCTTCCCTAGTCACATTGGTTTCCCAAGTTCCATTATGACGACCACTTTGCCTGCTTTTCTATCTGGCCAACTCGATGTTCTGCTAATTGACAACTTTGACTCATTCACTTGGAACCTCTATCAACAAATATGTCTGCTTGGCTCGGAAGTGACGGTGATACGGAACGACGCAATCTCTCCTTCGTTGTTTCCCCAGTTGAAAATCAGATCGCTCATCATCTCTCCTGGTCCTGGGCATCCACAAACTGACTCTGGCATATCAAAAGCAGCCATCGAGTATTTTCAGGGAAAGGTCCCTGTTCTTGGAGTATGCATGGGCTTAGAATGCACGGTCGATTTATATGGCGGTAAAATTGGGTAGGTATCAACACTTCCTATTACAAATGTCACTCTAACAATTTCGATCCACTTTCAAGGTATGCAGGCGAGATCATGCATGGGAAAGTCAGTCGCATACGACATGACAATCGAGGCTGCTTCAGAGGTATACCTCAAGGGATCAAGTCCACACGGTATCACTCCCTTAGTGCTGCTCTTACTACCCTGCCACCTGAGCTGGCGGTGACTGCTGCCACCGAAGATTCCAGTGTCATTATGGGTGTGCGTCACCGAAAGTATACATTGGAAGCCGTGCAGTATCATCCTGAGAGTATCCTCAGTGAGGGCGGAGACGACCTCATACGCAATTTCCTTGCCCTTCGAGGAGGTTTTTGGGAGGAGAACCCTGAGGCGAAGGTTTCAGATACAAGCCTTCCTCCTTTCCATCTTGAAGTTCTCCACACAACGAACGGGACATCTAAATCAGCAGCTTCAAAGGTACCATCAATCCTTGAGAAAATTTACAGCCAGCGTCTTGCCGACGTAGCGCAAGCTCAGAAGGCTCCTGGGACAACACTAGCAGATTTGCAGACACTGTTGGCGCTCAATATCGCCCCACCCTTAATTCCTTTCCTACCCCGACTCAAACAAAATACTGAAGAGCATCTGGCTCTTCTAGCTGAGATAAAGCGTGCTTCCCCTTCTAAAGGTCCTATCTCAGTGGCTACCTCTCCTGCAGCCCAAGCATCTATTTATGCACTCTCTGGAGCGAATGCTATATCTGTGCTGACGGAACCCAAGTGGTTCCTTGGTTCCTTGCAAGATATGCTACACGCGCGCATGAGCGTCGCGAATTTCCCTAACAGGCCAGCAATTCTTCGCAAAGATTTCATTCTTAGTCGGTATCAGGTTTTGGAATCGCGTTTGTGGGGTGCTGATACTATCCTGCTGATTGTGAGCATGCTTCCCGAGGCACTACTGCGGGATCTGTACCAGTACAGCGTGGAACTCGGCATGGAGCCACTTGTTGAGGTTAACAACGCGAAAGAGATGGAGTTGGCGCTTTCTCTACCTGCGAAGGTCATCGGCGTAAACAACCGGAATCTACACGATTTCCAGGTGGATATGTCTACTACTAGTAGGCTCAGCGAGATGGTGCAGGGAAAGGATGTTTTCCTGTGTGCACTGAGTGGTATTTCAAGCTCGGATGACGTCAAGAAGTACGCTGCCGAGGGTGTTCGTGCTGTTCTTGTTGGAGAGAGTTTGATGCGGGCGAAGGATCCGTCTGTTTATATTCGCAAGCTCCTTTCCTTCCCCGAACCAACGCCTCCTGTAAATACCTCTTGTTCTGATGCACCACTTGTGAAGATATGTGGCGTCCGTTCCAGAGATGAAGCGCTTTACATTGCGGAAGCCGGCGCTGATATGCTTGGGCTGATGTTCGTCCCAAAATCGAAGCGCTATATCGATCTTGATACGGCCAAGGATATCTCAGAAGCAATCCGCGCTTCAAGACCACCGCTGGCATCATCTACGTCGATCAATGATAAGTTGCTCAACGTACCTTGGTTTACCTCTCAAGCTACGCGCCTAGCGTCTACTGCCTCTCGACCACTAGTTGTTGGTGTATTCCAGGACGCTTCTCTCACTACTATTCTTCACGCGGTCTCATACTGTCAGCTCGACGTCGTTCAACTGCATGGCTCGGAACCGACTGAATTAGCACGACAGATACCTGTACCGGTAATACGTGCGTTCCATATTGGGAAAGAGGCTGGAGTGGCAGGGATTACCCTTGGCGGGTATCACGAATTCATCCTACTCGATTCATTGAGAAACGACGGGAGCGGTATCAGCGGTGGATCCGGGAAAGTTATTGACTGGTCGTTCGCGAAAAGGGTTGTCGAAGCGGGAGAGATTGTTACTGATATTTCAGTGTACAAGTCGACTGATCATTCTTTGGTTACTGCTACCGAGTCAGTCACTCCAGAAACGGATGCTTCTTCACCGTCTGATGCTGTAGCTTCTAACGGAGTATCCTCTGAATCGTTGCCTACGCCGACTGCTCCTGATGTATCGGTTAATGGACATGCCAAACATGGTGTAGTTGCAGTTTCACCTTCCTCCTCGGCGCCGAAATACCCTCTTCCGGTGATCCTTGCCGGAGGGTTGACATCAGCCAATATTGCAGAAGCCATCGGGAAGGTCCATCCTTGGGCGGTCGATGTCAGTGGAGGGGTTGAAACAGAAGATGGCAAGACGAAGGATCTGGAGAAGGTTAGAGCTTTTATTGCACATGCTAAGGGTCTCATAGTGGCGGAGAAAGAGAAGGAGAAGGAGAAGGAGAAGGAGAACAAGACGGAGCAGGAGATAGAAAAAGAAGTGGAGACCACTGCATAATACCCCACTATGTACGAGCAGCGGTATTTATTCATATTTCAATGTAAATTGATACATAACTTATAGGATTTATGGCCGTGAACATAATGAATCACACTGTTCAGATCCAAGCTCCTGTCTCGCATATGGTATATACTACGTTTCACAGAAAGATATATTTACACGCTTGTGTACAAATCCTGTAGGTAGAAACAATAGGAACGAATAAAGTATAGATTGCGGGGAAATGGTCGTAAGCAGTTGCGAATAGAAAGACCTGCGGACTGAATCCACTGAGAATAGGATAAAGGATAAGGGGGGATATAGGGAGAAAAAGCAGAGGTGTTACATCGCAAATCTACCGAGAGCCCAACAAGGAAATATATACAAGCAACGCCCGCCCGCCCAACTACTACACTTTGCCTCTAGGGAAATGAATGGATAGGAAAAGAAACAAAGTGAATTAATCAGTTATCCGAACACCAGACCTCAAGCTTTCCTTCCGGTTTGCCCTTGGAGCTTTCGCGTGCAGTCTCGATGGCGAGCTCGTAGTCAGACTCGTCTTGGAGTGTGACTTTGCCGCCATCTTCGTCTTTGAATTTAAGGCCAAGACCACCAAAGCCCTTGCCGAACTTGGTGGTAACTTTCTCCATGAATTCTTCAAAGGTTGTATCGGGTGTAAGTGCCATGCCTCGCACGTCATCCTTATAATGTAGCTACATTCGAAGGAACCGTTAAGAAGAGACATTCGTAGTATAGACTGAAGGACTGACCTTGACTCTGATCTTGATTAGCTCGAACGGTGCGTCTTCGTAGTCGCCACTGACATAACCCTCCTCCTCTTCCTCATACGAGCTCTGTATACGACTACTCGCAGCACGACCTGTGTTGCGCCTGGTCAACTTCCTCCTCATGCTACCACCCCCATACGAACTCGGGGCATAGTTGCTCGCAGGAGCACTTCGGGAACCAGATCGAGTAACGGGGGGCAAGTTATTAGGATTCGCATTCGACCGTGCCCATGCAGCGATACGGTCAGGCGGGCCTCCGCCAGGAGTTAAGCTGGTAGGAACCGGTGGAGGGGCGGACGATTCTCCGTAAGTATCTAGATAGTCATCATAGAACTCGGTGAGTCGATTTCCGGCAGGATCTACAAGCAAGAGACAAAAATCAGTTTTCGGGAAAAGCCATTCAAAGGAAATTTCGATTGACCTTTCGCAGGCAAGGTGGGAGGCGCAGAAGTGGGGTTGATAGGAGAGCCTCCGGGTTTCCTGACACTGAGTCCACGAACGGGGCCCCCTATTGACGCACCAGGCGAAGGTCTGCCGGGAGTGATAGTAGTGGCACTCCTCGTAATTCCGGGTAATGACGGTGAATTATTTTCACCAGATATACGCTCACGAGCATTTTCAGGTACATTGAGAGTGGTCTTGGCTCGCCCAAGAGCTGGAGCCCTTCCAATGTCTGCATCAAGTTCTATGGCCAGAGTGTTTGAACAAAGGACGTCCGCAACAAAGAAGAAGTACGTACTGGACACGGAAGGATTGGGAACAGTCACACTTCGGCTAAGCTCTGCTACTGGTTGCTCTACGAATACACCAGACGGTGAAATACCTTGCCTCAAGTTTGTGGAACCAGTGAATCCAGTAAATGCGTCTCTAGAGTCGCTGGCAGCGATGAGCACCTAAAGAGAGTGAAGACATGACTTTACAACCGATCGATACACATACTGGCGTTCCCATATAGCTTTTGGCCCCGGCGTTCTTCAGTTTCTTCTCTGAAGGGCGATACAGCACGCCAACAGGCTGGATGGATTGAGGCTTAGTAGGAGATAAGAGGGCGTGGATAAACGACAAACAATACTGAAGACCGTGTAGCCTTCCCCGCGATCAGATATTGCATCGTCAATAACGTTATGTTCGTCAGTGGCCTTGTCTTTCCTTGCTTCCTGCATGTCGGCCAGACCATCTTCCATGCGCCCCATATAGATCTGCGAGAGACCTTTGTTGAACAGTACCTCCGCTGAGAATAGTCTGAATTTAAGGCCCAGCTGCTCATAATTTCTGTAGTAGAAGAATTAGCAATCAGAGAAGTGTTCAGTACAATAGCAGCGTACATAGCCTGGTTCCCTCTCAGATAAAGTAATGCCTCTTCGAAGTCTTTAAATGCCAGATCGTACCGAGCGAGCAGAAAATTAGAGACTCCGCATTGGAAGTAGCTAGTGAACGAAGATGAGATCCATCTAAGTGGCAGCGGTAACACCACTTACGCAACCGCCAAGTAGTTATCCAGTCCGGTCGCCTCGATGAACTTCTCCACAGCAGCTTCATGCTCCCCCAATGTCGCGTAGATAAGACCCATGTTTGTCAGTATCTTTGATGAATCAGCAATACGCTAGATCCTGATTGACAACCATTCAAAGCAGAACACAAGGACGAGACGCACAGAGAAGAGGTCGAGGGCCTTTTCGAAATCTTCCTCATCATAAGCCTTGAGGGCAGCAGCCCAGGTTTCGAGTTCAGCTTTGAGAGACATCTTGAAGGTTGGCGAGCCGGCCGCAGAGAATTGACTTGGTAGAACGAAAAGAGCGAGAAGAGAGTCAAGGATTAAGAAGAAAGTACAGAAGAAATAAAAGAATGAGTGAGAGCCAGTCCCAGGAAGACAGAGGCGAGAAAGGATGAAGGAGGAATGAAAGCGAGGGATATTTAATTGACTGGCAGGTTTCAGACTGATTCTGTTGTTAGGGGAATCTTTCTCACGTTTCCCACGCTCCCTCCCGCAGTCCCTTTCTACTTGTAACTTGTTGTAAGTACTTGTTGTACTTCTTCTGAACATGCCGTTTCTTTAATATCTAGTCTTTTTCTCTTCCGTGCCCTTGCTTCTGAACCTTGTCTTTCAATTCTTCTTGTCTTCCTGGAAGACCCGGCCTCAATACTTATTATCACGGACCCGCTACTCCCACGATTCCCATCTGCCAAAGGTACATTTCACATCTACCTGATCTACACAAACTGGCATCCGGTAGCCCTTTTTGTGCGGAATGGCGTCGCTGAATGATCCAAGTCAATCCACAGCACGCTGGGGCAGTAATCCCAACCGTTGCTTGGCGTACCACGGGATCCTTTGATGATGATGCCGCACATTCAGACGCGCCTGGAGTCATCTCGATACTTCATTTTCAGAGAAAATCTCATTGCCTGGTTCGGGCTCGAAGAGGCTCGATGCCGTCTCATGGCCTGCTCATGTCCCATCCATCAATTCGGCATGGTCCGTTTGTATTGTGCGGACCAGGCTATCTGAGGCTATCTGCCATCACCTTCACCGCGAAACTCCATCATGATTCATCTCGCTGCTACGGAATGTAAGGATGTTCTTTCGCATGAGCTGTGGACTGCAACAATTCTTGATGTCATTTGATCGATCAATTGCTCGGTTCCAGGCAGCTTTTCATGCTCGAGAGTGCTCGAGTATCACTCTAATTCGCGCTCTACGTAGCAACAGCACTGGCAGGTGAGAACCAACACATGCATATGTCCTGTTCATTTTGCCCAATGATAAGTCATCCTGACGTCTTAGGCAATCAACGTACTGACGCTATTTTGCCTTTTCAAATATTCATAGAATGCGCCGCGCATTCACGCCACGCAGGCTCGCTCACTGGTTACAGGTTACCCTAGTGTTACCCTCTCGATAACACCGAAACAGTGGGACCAGCAATGTGCCAACGCCAAGGTCCCTTTGGTTTCCAAACCCTGGCTGTTGATGCATTCTTATTGATGATTATCCGGGGGCCGTTTCGTAAGAACGCAACATCTGCTTGACCCATTCGACAGCTATAAGGATTGCAGCTTTCACAGCTTCGTCTTCATTCTACAACTCCCGATTAGCTTTCACAGAAAGCGCCTAGGAGGACGCATTCGCGTTTACATCCCCATGACGTGCATGAGAAGATTCAGAGGGCAGCTAGAAAGTCCCAGCCAATGGTATGCGAGGGTTAGGACTGTGCCGCAGTATCCTTATGCACTATTTGCAAAATCGAGCTGCAAAGATTGTTACATATGCTGTCATGGTCCATGGGGAGGAAATGCGCTGAACAGACGTATGTAAGAAAACAAGTTCAATGGAGAAAGATCTCAACCAGATGTTTTCAACTCTCACTTCACCTTCAGCCAGCACCCGACCCACGATACTTCAACTCATACAGTGACTAAAGAACGTCCTTGAATTTCACAATTGTACACGCCTTCAAGAACAAGATTACGATATTGTATAGCAGTGAAGATCGAATGTATATAGTATGCAATAATAAAATACAATTGTCCCTTTGCATATAATCTAAAACAGCACAGTCGCGAACGATAAAGGAGCGTAGTCGCAGCGTTGTGCATTGTCGTCCATTAGAAAGAGCGATTTAGTATCCTGAGGGCTTTGCGTTGGACTTGGATGTATCGTAGGCCCGAATGAGCTTCGCCTGGTCCTGCTTGCCATTCTCTGTCTGACTGAAAGCAAATCCACGATTTCGCCGCATACGTTGCACAGCCCGGACTTTCTTGATAGCTTTCTGGAACCTGATCAGAGTGATCAACGAGTAAGTATGGCAGCCATGGACCAATAACAAAGAACTGACTGCTCCTGTCGGGGTCGGTAATCGGGTATATTGTATTTTTGCAGCTCCTGAGCAATATGGTAAGAGGAAGGATCATACGTCCTTCGGTAGCTAGAAACCACGGAACCGATCAGACGGATATTGAGGTGCAAGTCAACGGAATTGGTTCACGCACTATTTCCAAGCGAAGTCGCGGCTTAAACAGAAAATGGGGACAAGAAGGATCATGAAGTAAAACACTGCGTCAGTCCAAAGACGTGGTACGATGTTTTCGTACTCCATGGAGAACCCAATGGCGGGAGCGACGACTGCATATATTGGAAGAAAAACCATCGTGAAGGCGAACGATCCGGGAATGGCTGTATGCCATAATAGATTTGTTAAAATCTGAGAGTGATCACACAGTTGGCTACTCACCTGCAACAGTATATTTAGTCCAGATACTAACCAATCTGTCAGCATATAGGGTCCAGTATTGAAGGTGATGACAACGTACTCAGATATCAACGCGGCCTTCCCAAGCACCGTCAGGAGCACGGCAAGATATAAAGTGGTACCCCAAAACCAGTGTCCAGTGTCGTATCCAGTGGCTTGTTTGACATCCCCCCACCATAAGATCACAGAAAATCCAAACAAAATCTATGCAGACCAGATCAGCATACAATTTTTTTTTGGAAACACTAGTCTTACTAATGAATGGTAGAGGGCGTTTGCTATCCACATCCAGAACGCTGTTTTCGTGAAGAACTCGTTCTTTTGGCCAACAGTGTACAACTGAGGATATCGATCCAATATCCGAGCCGAGACGAATTGGTCAAAGATTCCTATTACTAGTGGAGGCAGAACCGTAAACACGACGTTATACAATGATAGCGTCCATGATTCGTATGCAATTTGTCCGGAGAAATTATTGAAAAACGAAAACTAGGCATGGAGATGTCAGTTTTAAGCACAGTCAGTCCACGTGGAGAACGACCTACCCAGAACTGTGTCATGTACAACACGATGTTCTTGTAAAAGGAGTCTGCATAGCAATTCAGTGTCTACATTTCCAACGCAATGAGCCCCGATAGTACTGACAGAGAATAAGCTTTGATAGTCTGCGATAACTCCAAGCCCCATGAACCAACAGCAGCTTTTTGAGGTATCTAAACTGTGAGATAGCCACGTCTGCAGAACGAGCAGCTTGTAGACCCTACAACCATCATTGATACCTGACAACACAGAGATAAGAAATCCGATACTGACCTCAACGCCAGAAATACCAACGCCAACGTGTGCGGCCTGAATCATGCTCACATCATTAGCACCGTCACCAATGGCAAGCAGGATAGACTTCTGATTCTTCTTGACAAGCTTGACGACAAGAGCTTTTTGTAAAGGAGAGACACGACCTGCAGCGAAGAACATGAGATCGAAATCCCACGCTCACAACTGCAAAAAAAAAAGACTCACAGCAAATGACAGCTTTACACATAATCGCAAGTTCCAAAAAGATCTTCGACATAGATTTCTCCAACGCAAAAGTTAGACTTTTGCCATCTAAGTGTGATCGCGTCATAAACATGGAGACAAGTTAATATCGTGACCGAAATACTGACCTATTACCAGCGCGAGATCTTCAAGTTCTCCTGTACTTCGTTGACTCTTGATGGCAGCAAGTCTCTTTGAAAGAAACTCCTCGGTCCCGTGGGCAGATTCTTCGTTTACGATCACCTGACGTGCAAACATTGACGAACGCCTAAACCATTGCTCAATCATACTCACCAGGTTCATTGACTCCGAAATCAGTCTACAAGACATTCCAATGTTGATAGCAGTCTCTTGTCGGTCACCAGTCAGAACCCAGACCTGCCAAGAAAGAGCAGGATAGGCATCAGTGTTGTCAACGAAGTCCACAACCTGCGAGATGGGGGGTCACCTTGATACCAGCCTGTTGCAATGTATGAATAGTGTCCGGTACACCCTCCTGAAGTTTGTCTTCAATTGCCGTGGCACCCAGCAAGAATAAATCTTTCTCGATGAGCTCCGCTGCCTGATCAAGAGCTTCGCCGCGACCGTTGATTGTTGCGGCAGCCTGGTCGTAGATAGCGACCCACTGTCGATATTCCTGCTCTGGGATGTCGCGAGAAGCAATGCACAATGTTCGAAAACCATCTGTGGCGTAGTCCTACGTGACGACAAGTGTTAATGACCCTAGGAACGTCAGGAAATTCGTGGGCACCCACTTCCAAGTGAACCAGGGTCTTCTCCGTATACGGCTGGTTTTTGCTCAGGCGTTCCAAGATAACCGTATCAGCACCTTTGCAAAAAATCTTGATCTGACCGTTTGGCATTCGAACAACGGTGGACATTCGCTTCCGCGTCGAATTGAACTCGCACACGTTCAGAATCTCAAATTCTTGCGACTGGCCTGATGTGTTCACAAACACTGACTTGGGCTTTCGTACCTGGGCACATCGAGTCAGTCAACACTGTACAGAAACAAGCGACGAAAGACAGACATGAAACTGGTATCCCAACAACTCTGCACCAGCCACAAGAGCAGCCTCATCAGGACTACTCGCTTGATAAACCAATTTTCCATCTTTCTCTTCCGGTATAACCGTATGACAGACCGCCAGCAGAGTCAGGAACTCCTTTACTACTTCCCTCTCCCTATCTCTTCCCGAAAGCGTGGAGTCAGACGAAGTAGGATCAACAAATGGATTCATGGTTTCCTCCAGAAATGCCCTCATCTCCGCAAAAGTCTTCCACCCATCAGCATCTGCCTTGCCATCTTCACCATCACTTCTCTTATTCTCATCTACAACATCAGCATACGCCACCCCAGCGATGCTGCACATCCGGAATTCCATTTCGTTTCGAGTGAGGGTACCGGTCTTGTCGCTGAATACATATTCAATTTGCCCTAGTTCTTCGACGAGAGAGGAGGTACGGCAGAGGGCAGGGGTATCGGTCTTCGCGTAGTACATGTCTAAATCGGAGTTGATGAGTTGTGCTTGTTGGAACTTTACAACTTCCATTGTCACAATCAGAGAGATGGGAATAAGGTTGTTGTAGAGAATGATGAAGGTAAGGATGTCTGAAATTGGGTCAGTTATTGACACTGTCGCATGCATGAAAGTATTCCTGACCTTCAATAAAGCCTTTTGCTGTTGATAACCAATTGAGTAAGTAAGTAACCTTCTCTAATGCAGGAAACGTACCTCTTCCACTAAGGGAGGTTGTCTCAAATAAGTACCATTGTTGACTGGACAAAAACCACGTTCGAATACTGCTCCCAATCGTAGAGCCCAACGACAGAAGCAACAAAAGAATGAACAAAAAGACAATTTGCACATTAACTTGTCTTTCAACTGCCGTACGTTTGATCGGCGCAGCACTTCATTTGTTCGCGTCAGCCAGCTAAGTATAGAGATAAGACCAAAAATACTTGCGTTGCGTTTCGCATTAGCTTGGTCTCGTGGCCTGTGAATACACACAACCCATAAGCCCATGGCGTGTTCCGTAGCTGCGCACCTCGAAGCAGGAGTTGGTCCGGACCTAAAGGTACCTGTTTCGGTGTCCCCATACTGGTAACAAGGTCCAGAGTCCCTTCGTATGTGTACAAGGAATTATTTGGGTGTTCGGAACGGAGAGATCCGCGAAGGGTAGAGACGAGATTAGGATTTGTCAATGAGGAGGTCTGGGGTGATGCTTGCTTGATTTTGAGATTTGTCTCACTAAGAGGGAAATGAACACTTGTTCGTGGACGGAAGAAATCGCAGACGCACCCATCTAAATTTGATGTTTCAATATAGCACAGTCCTTCTGGTTCACTCGAACTGAGAATAATCATGTCCGCTGGGATGAAGTCGTTGTTTTCAAGCCGCACGACATCGCCAACACGGATATTTTTCCACTTTCTCTCCTCGAAAGTCCCTTGAGGACTCAACACCTTAGCTTTCCGTGCGTTAAGCTCTGAGTCAGATTGATGTCGTTTCTGGATGAGAACATATTTGTGAGACGTTCTATGAATCAAAGGATGAACACGCACCAAGTCTTCCTGAACCTCCTTAAAAGCAGAAGCTAACAGTACAGCAGCCAGCGGAACGATAGTAGTCCAGCGATTAGTCGGAGAAACGTCAGGGATTTGCTGGATACAAGCGGTAAAAAGGAAGAAAACGTTGGCGTATTTGGAGAATTGTTCTGTTTCGGAGAATGAGATGATAGATATCTTTGCGGAGAAGTCTCTTACCGTAGAAAAACTTTGGAACAAAAGTGGCAACGTAATATTTACTCGTAGACACAAAGTTTGAGGAAAATTCAGCGTTGGCGGTGGGATTATTGAGTGCAATGACCCGTTCCTTGCCCAAGACTTTCTCCCGCTGCCATGGCCATTGCCATTCTCGTTTCTTTAGTGCTTTTATACCATTCTCGGGAGATGAAGATCCTCCAGGGAATAAATGTGAGCCTGGAAACGAAGGTTGTCCTGAGGGCTGTAGTTCATCATCGTCAAAATTCCAGCCTTGGGGTATCCCGACTCCTAGACTGGTTTTAGACACACCAGCCGGCGGTGCTGCAGAGCGGGCTAAAGGTAGGCCACTTTCTTGCGATTGCATTGGTCCAGGTCCTCCAAATGCCGAGTCGGGCAAGTTATCGTCGTCGTCGTCGAAGAAGGGATCCAGCATCTGAGGATTAGGCGAGTCGGCATATGGTGAGGAACCTGAAGGTGGGTATCCGTTACTTGCAGGCTGATATTGTCTCGTTGCCGGATTCGCCTGCGAGACAAGTCGTAAAAAGTCGTCGCTCATTGTCGCGGACGACGTCGAAGGTGAAAGTGGTAAGTATGTGAAGAAGAGACAGAACGCCTGAGAAATTAGCGCCGAACTGGCTACCAACGTTACGATCACCACACAAACAAATTTTATCTGCTCCAGCTCTGCTCTGTCTAGCATTTCATCATCTTTCCTTGCATTATCTTCATTTCAAGAGCATAACAGCCTTTGCTGTTCATAATGTATATATATTGGAATGCTGAGAGAAATCTCAATCGCTAATAACATATACATCGGCTCATGGTAGCCTCACTGCCGTATCCACTGTAAATACACAGCAATATTATAATCTCTAGTGAAAGTCGTACTTCACCAAGTGTAACCGTTGAGTCAATAATTACGAGCCGGGGCCAGTCCAAGCCGCGACTGGCCAGATGGTCTATCAAATTGCGCCGGTTAATTGTTAACTCTCGACAAGTTGAAGGGGGGCACTGGTGAAGGCGGCAACGATATGCCCTCACACATACACCTTCGTTCTTCTTCGTATGCTGCTGGCCGACGTCCAAGTCGTGCTTCAGATGCATTGCCAAAATTCTACCCGTACGACGACAAGCCTGGGAGGCATCACCCTCGCGCCCGTACACCCTGGACAATACCCTTCTTTCTAGACATTCCTGGCATCAGACGTAAATTATATCTATGGCTACCTAATGCCCAAGGCCTTCATCAAATATCTCTCTCTCGTTTTGGCAGAAGAAGAGGTTCTTTCCTCGTATTCCTCGCATACCTCGCCCTCATCTTCGCCGTCTTCGCGTTTGCCCAGCGTTTCGGTTCCCGAAAGAAAACATGGCCGGGGTCAACCACTATGCCGACGTTGGTATACAAGCAGGAGGATCTGCAGCGAATATGGCATTGGGAGATAGCAAGCGGGCATCACCCATCTCGTCGCACAGGTACGTCTCTTCGCTCTTCATCTAGCACCGTTCTGTGCAAAAACGTTTTATCCAATAGCTCCAGTTCAATTAGGATTAGAGCCTGTCGGTAACCCTGCACTCCCTTCCAAGACCCCCATCGATCCGTCAACCAATGCTATAGGCCCTGAGCGGGTATATCTTGACGTGCAGAGCCAGCCTCCCAATGTCGCCTATCCTCCACGTCCATTGCCAGGCAGCATCGCCGACTTGGACGTTCTTATGCGACACTGTGATTTCAACACGAATAAGGTAAGTGACCAGGTTTTACTACCCAGCTTGTGCCTATTTATGGAACACCGCATCACCAGTATGTCCGTGACTGCCTCGAGGTCCTCAGGGTAAGCGCCGGACTCGACAGCGGGAAAAGAGTGCGTCGGGTCGTTCCCGACGACTGGAAATACATTTTCGTAGAAGACAAACACACCGTCGACACCACGCAGGCTGTTCCGTCAATCCCCACTGCGCGCCCTAATGCACGTCACCGGGGCATTGTACGCAGCGAACATGAAGCCGAGGCTAGCGGTGGCTTCACCAAAAGCAGGCGAGCTGCATGGGAGCCATCACCTATTCAGCTTCCGATAGTAAAACACCCTCGCCCACGGTATTGCGATGCAGACGAGCCGCGTATCTTCCACATGTTCTGGTCCGGAGATTTCACCGACAAACCCTATTTAGCCATCCTATCCTTCCTGTACACTCAGAACCTTGGTCTGCACGAACTCGAACACTCTGATGACAGCCTATTCTGCTCACCAAAACTTTGGCTATGGATCAACCCTGGTTATATTGTGACTTTGAAGAAGCCGGCGCTTAGCCGAGAGAGGTTCGAAAAACTCAAGGACAATAAGTGGGCAGCACCATTCCTACACCCTCGATTCAAGAATATCATTCAGTTCAAGTTTTGGAACACAACAGAGCAGCTTGACGGTGTTGCGGAGCTTCGAAGTGAATGGAGATCTGCTCCTACGCTATTCAATTCCGGAGGACATACTATCCCCATTCCAGGCCGGCCAAGAACTTGGTCACGCAACGAGGACGCGACGAACACTGCCGCCAGTGGCTCGGGCGACACCGCATTGGATGACTCGGAATCACTGGAGGAGCCCGAGAAGATATCCGTCGTGTTATCTGATATGTCACGATTTCTCCTGTGTCACCGTTTTGGTGGTATCTACCTTGACGCGGACACTCTGTTTCTTCGTGATTGGGAGGAGCTTTGGGGGTGGAAAGGTGCCTTTGCTTACAGGTGGTCATGGCACGACAACTACAATACCGCGGTCCTACGATTGAACAAAGGGTCCGTGCTGGGGACTTTCTTACTGCGCACGGCATTCAAGAACGACTTTGACTTCCATCCAATGACTATTACTAACTATATGAAAGAGGCAAAGATGGAGGAGCTTTTGTACAGGCTACCCGATGCGATGTTTGATGCCGCTTGGTTGAACATGGAGGGATATCAAAGAGAAAGACCACCTCAGCCATCATTCACCAGGTAATTCAGCGCCTTTCTTCTTCATCTTCTCTTATCAACGGTTTTTTGTTATAGGTTCGAAGAGTTCTTCGAAACACCACAACAAGACAGTGCTGCTCCTCAAGTCGTCGGCTTTGATGGATTCTTCAAGGGCGCATTTTCGTATCACTTCCACAACTCTTGGTGACCCAAAGACCCGTTCTTGTCATCAGACTAGGATTACTTACTTTCACTATTTTTCAGGGCGAGACTTTCAGATCCCTCGAGAAATTATCCTGACCTTGGACCGCGTTTTCCTCAATCAAATAACACCATCATCCCAAACCAGGACCAGCAGGATTTGAATTGGTCAACTGTTTTAAAGCGGACATTTGAGTCATATCTGCGTGGCGAGACGCCCAACATGTATGGAGAATGGATACAATATTGATCAGAGCAGACTTACGAATTTAGTACATGATATTGACGATACTATATTCTATTCTATGTGGATAGTTGAATCGTTGTTCTTCATCATTCGTTAACCCACTAATCTTTTATTTTGCTTCGAGTTCTGTGTAGCTTAAAATTATCCTTACAGAACGTTACTTACCCCTTTCTTCACGTATACCCATTGACGAGTTTATGTATATGAATCTCATCCGTCAAACAGCAGAAAACATGAGCTTCTAATTGACGTATTCAAGACCGTACACAACCAAAAGAACATAAGGCGAACATGCACCCCTCAGGCATGAGAGTATCCTGAGTAATTATACCGTCCATTTCCCAAAGAATATTGTTCCTCCTTAGGCGCGACGACATAACCTGAAGCAAAAGGATATAATGGTTCTGGCACTTCTTTGCTCTCCAGGTACCTGACACAGTCAGAAATTATCCAGCACCCATCTGAAGGGGGAAAAACAGGTTAATTGATCTCATAAAATCAGGAGTGTATGCAGTCGACATACAAGCTTGGATAAGCAAGGGTACAAGCAGAATAACCAACACAATTGCGATGCCTGCTGCTTTTGATAGACCCTTCGCTTCATCACACGTCCCATCACTATTGACCAAGACACAGTTGCTGTCGTTCTTGTTCACAAAAAAAAATATAATGTTCAGGACAGCGGAGGCGATGTGGAAGAGTAAGAATGCGTTCATGAACGTCTTGAACGTCTTGATCCAACGAAGTTTCTTAGAGAGCACTCCGACAAGCCTATACACATTGCGTTAGATGATCACCTATAGTTACAGAATGACGCTGAAAACAAACCCAAAGAGCGCAGCGAAAAACATGAGGGAATACCCGGCTCCCAGTATACCAAATCCTATATACTGCGACGTTGATAGATGGAAGTCGGAATCTCCACGGTTGATTAGCTGAGAACTCTATCGCGCACGAGAAGGGTAGCTCGTACCTCTCTTCTCTTTACTTATATATATTGCATACCAGCAAATAGCGGCAACAATGAACGAGATAGGAAGCTCGACCAGAGCAACCAGAAAGGCGCCGAGACGTATAGGGAGACAACAGAGGAAGTGAGGGGACATTGCTGAGAATCAAGCTGAGACTTGTGGAGTTCCAAGATGGACGTCCTGTTCTTTATATGTGCCTCAAGTCGGTACCCCAAGTCGGTACAGCCCCCTGCGCCCTTCGACGCGGGCAGAACAGACACGAGACATTGAGGTGATCCGATTACGAGAAAGATGTAGGGTTGGGCCAAATCGAGATTTCGCTGCACAGACACATTCGTGTGTAAAAATCAACCTAAAAAGTTGCGAAAGAACGTATATAAGTAGCAAGACCAGACGAAATGCAGTCACCGTCAACCGATGATATTCATCCATTGGTGTGCTGGACCCGCAGCTGTAGGGTGGCTGTGAAGTTAACGTTCAACCTAACCACTCCGAGACCCTGAGAGACCGCTCTGTCACCCACACGGTAATGGCTGCAAGCTTGAAGGGAAAGATATCTAATTTCGAACATTTCATCTCCTCAGTGGTCCAGAGGTCTCTTGGCATCAGGGTCGTCGTTAACGTTAAAGTCGCTATGTCTGCTTTTGGATGTGGCTACACCCGACTGCTCAACCGCCGTACATAATGAACGAAGTCTTCTGTATGTCTCTTGTCCATGCTGACCGGGACTACGTATACGCTCTCATTGATAATTCTGCACTTAGGATAGCACGGGTGCTCCTATTGCCGCCTGTAGACGTCCTTGGCAGGTTTCTGATGAGGCTGTAGAAGCCCTGCAAGGATTTGAAGCCTGCTGCTTCTGCTGCTTCTTCCTTCAGTAACTTATCCTGTGCGTCCTGTGCGAGACTGTCGGCAACGTTTTTTATTTTGAATGATGAGCGCCAGGGGATTCAATTTAGTCTGGTGTAGAACTCCGCAAGCGCCCAACCACTGAAGTTGTGCCGGTCCGGCATTTGCACTGCTCAACGACAAAGCGCCAGGCTGACGATGGACACCGAGGTGAGCGCTATGAGGTCGAACTCTGGGTGAATATGTACATTATATCGAGGCAAAAAAAGTTCTTCTGAGCTGTTGCCAATCCACACCGCAATCCATGGCCAATTGACATGTCTGGATACGAGGTGAAATGATCGTTCTGAAACTTGAAAATCGGCGTGAGATACTAGTGCCAATGGAAGATTTATTAATTTACAGTGCTGTGTATGGCGATGTTGTGTGCTGGTGGCCCCATCGATATTCAAAGTATTCCCCTGTATCTTCACTTCAACTTATATCTTCTCGTTCATACCGGATCTCCAAGGTCGTCCTCTTGATCCAGCACTCACAACTATGCAGAGGCACAGTTTCACCGCGCTCAACTCTACCTTCGTGGTCGATTCCGAATATCAGTTCGTCAAGGAGCTCGGGCAGGGTGCTTATGGTTGCGTAGTTGCTGCAAGGCATCGTAGGACTGGGGATGGTTGTGCGATCAAGAAAATCACCAATATCAATACAAAGGTGCGCGCCCGATCTTCTCGTTGAAGTTGGGATCGTCAAGTGAAACAGGAATTATCAGCGCATCCTGACCAAGCGATGCTTGCGGGAGATCAGGTGTGTTTCTATGTAGTATCAAGCGGGTGAGTTTTGACATTGGCACCCACCAGGCTTTTGCATCACTTTAGAGGACACAAGAACGTTAGTGAGGTTCAAAGTGCTGTGACAGAAAGGTTGCTGACTCTTGGTGAAGATAACATGTCTGTACGACATGGACATTGTGTTCCAAGCCAACGGGAACTTTGACGAAGTGTATCTCTATGTACGTGGTACCTTCACACGTTCCGGGATGGCTATGCTGATTTCAATGCGTAGGAAGAGCTCATGGAAGCAGATCTTCATGCCATCGTAAGCCTATACTCTTTCCGTACTTGAATAGAATACCTCAACTGCTCAAGATTCGTTCTGGCCAACCATTGACTGACGCCCACTTCCAATCCTTCTTATATCAAACCCTCTGTGGACTCAAATACATCCACTCCGCCAACGTTCTCCACCGAGATTTGAAGCCCGGTAATCTGCTCGTCAATGCCGACTGCGAACTGAAAATCTGCGATTTCGGTCTTGCAAGGGGATACACCCCCGGCAGCGGCACCTCGAAAGCAGCTGGTAATCAAGGTTTCATGACAGAGTATGTAGCTACCCGATGGTACAGAGCGCCAGAAATCATGCTAAGTTTCGCGAACTATGTGAGTTCATAACCGCTCTTGCTCAATAGTCCTCGCTGACTAGCTACCTAGACGACCGCCATTGATGTGTGGTCAGTTGGTTGTATCTTGGCGGAATTGTTGGGTGGAAAACCCATCTATAAAGGCCGAGAGTATGTCAAAGTTACCTAGATATCATCGTCGAAACTGATTGTTCTACAGCTACGTCGATCAACTTAATCAGATTCTTCACTACCTCGGAACACCCTCTGAAGATACTCTTCGCCGTGTTGGCTCGCCTCGTGTGAGTCGAGGCAAGGATCAAATTGACCTATCACTGACAACTTTACAGGCGCAAGACTACATTCGGTCCTTACCGATCAAACCTCGCGTCCCGTTCTCTACACTCTTCCCACACGCGAATCCACTCGCAATCGATCTGCTCTCTCAGATGCTCTGCTTTGACCCTGCTAAGCGAATCAGCTGCGAGCAAGCCCTGAACCACCCATATCTCCAGGTATGGCACGACCCTGCCGACGAGCCAATTTGTGAATCCGTAAGTGACACAGCGATACCCTCGTTATATCTGATTCGCTCATATATCATGTTGGCGCACAGAAATTCGACTTCAGCTTTGAAGAAGAAGACAGCATTGATGGAATGAAGAAGTTGATTGTAGAAGAAGTCAACTCTTTCCGTGCTGAAGTACGTGCTCAGGCGCGCGCGGCAAGCCAGATCCGCCGACAGGATAGGTAGGTTGCATTTTTAATGTATCCGTTCGCGATCGTTAACGCGTTGTCGTTATCTAGCCTGCCAATTCCTTCCAGGGACGACATCCTCAACTCGCCGATGCAAGGGCAAGAGGGCACGACATCAAACTACACCGCTCCTCCTCAGAGCGAGCGACCGCCCAGCCCGATCATGGACGATCCGAGCGCAAGTCTTGAAAGAGAACTGGCTGGTACGCACTTGGGAGGAATGAGATGAAGGGTGTATGTAGTTTGTAGAAGCATTTCTTATGTGATTGATATAATGTTACTATACCCAAAATATGTACTACTGGGCACTGCACTTTTGTCTTCAATCTTACATAAATTCTGAACTGTTCGCGCAGATATAAGTATAAGGGCTGGCGCTGGAGAGTCAAAAAAAGTTATTGAGTCTCGACGTCTTCAAAAAAAAATGGGATAGTATCAGGATAGTGTTTACTCTCGCGTAATTATTCATACTTACTGGGATTCTCGAAAAGTACTTTCCATAGGATCCGAGACTTTCCTCTAATTTGACTCTAAGCTCTTTGCCCAATGCTTTCTCGCTTAGCAGCAGCAGTAGTATTATACACGGCTCCACGATATGCTGAATATCAGAGGCCAAGTCACGCCGTGTACGTTCAGTTCGCATATAATATCCAGTGTCTCGAAATGATATCGACTCGAAGGCAACATAGAACTTGCATGGACCTTCAGCTGCACCTATCTCAACTGTTATCATTCAGCTTGCTGACCCTCATATCTCTGCTTCCTACCACACTGGTGCGGACAGGCTCTCCCGCAGCTGCCTCAGTTGTGTTCATCGGATTTGGAATCTGGTCTTCAGGCTGTATGCCTGCGAGAGAGCTGACTGATATGATGAGCCTCATCAATACCCTTGAGACAGTGATAGAGGATGCGAC
This sequence comes from Omphalotus olearius VT 653.13, assembly GCA_000296255.1. Classification (NCBI taxonomy): domain Eukaryota; kingdom Fungi; phylum Basidiomycota; class Agaricomycetes; order Agaricales; family Omphalotaceae; genus Omphalotus; species Omphalotus olearius. The sequence goes on along the minus strand of JH814823.1, from coordinate 296,100 downwards.
GGAGGATAGGTTACTGCCAGTCCACGCGAGTACCTTGACAGGTGGCAATCGTTCATACACAAGTATAGTCGATTATCCTGTCCTGCGGTCGAGGCTGACCGACTTTGAAGGCGGACTACACTATATTCGATGCAAGATGGCACGTAGATGGTCTTTAATCTCGGCTCACTTCAGCGTCGGATCACTCACTCTCGTTGGGATATTGGAAGTTGAGGTATTCCAAGCGCAAAGAGCTTTCACGCGATATTGAAGCGCGCAAAGTTCGCGGGAGTGTTGAACATTGAGATCTTGGTAAATCCAAGGCCTTTCAGATAATAACCCTTGAATATTGGAGTGAATCCCGATTAGAGTGTTATGGAGGAAGATGTCAAAGTCGGCCCGCCTCCCAGATATACGGGATGATCCAAGTCGTCTATGTTGGTGGTGGTCACCTTGGGGTCAACGCTGGTCATTGGAGGCTACTCCGTCCAGGAACCGGCCCACAATGCGACCACAAATCTCTGCTTTCGTTTGTTCCGTTTGTCCATATGTTTTGTGTCTTGCTGTCTTTCCGCTGTTCATATATTTTGTTGAACTTGCTGTTCACATGTTTTCCTTTTTGTATTTTTCGGACGTCCGTCTTTTCTTTCTTCCACAACTGCCGCTACGTAGTGAGTACATGGTCGATCTTTGTTGTATGTACTTACAAGTTACTGTATGAGTTTAGAATATACAGTCACATCCAATTTTCCAAAGTGTGCGTCAGGTGTGCGTTACGGTTCAATGAAAAAGCTGCATGTATGACTAAGCCAGTCACTTTTCTGCTCTGAATCCCGTTACCCACTCCTACTAGCTCCTACTAGGAGGTGCTCTGCAACTCTTCAAGCTTGAACCCGTCCTCTCAGTGATCACTTCACAATGGGTCTCTCCGGGCGCAAAGTGAAGCAGCGCATCCAAGCAGACCCGAGGAATCTGACCTGGGCCGACGGTGCGTAAATTCTTTGAACTAGTCCATGTACATGGCCTGAACAGAAGGTTCACCTCACGCAGACGCATCGAAATTCGGGGCGAGCTACCTTGCAAAGTTCGGATGGGACTCATCTCAGGGACTGGGTGCATCAGGAGAGGGCAGAACGTCGCATATCAAGGTGTCGCAAAAGCTTGATATGCTGGGTATTGGTGCTGCGCAGTCCAAGGACCCGAACGGGATTGCGTGGAAGCAGAATAAGGATTTTGAGAGCTTGTTGAGGAGGCTGAATGAGGGTGGGGCAGAAAGTGAGGCGAAGGAGGACGGTGAGGATGCTGAGAATGCGGATGAAGATGAGGAGAAAAAGAAGAGAAAGAAGGAGAAGAAGGAGAAGAAGGAGAAGAGAAAGCGTGAAGAAAGTGAGAAAGAGAGCAAAGAGGAGAGGAAGGAGAGGAAGAAACGAAAACGAGAAGAAACAGAAGACACCGAGCAGGACAAGAAAAAGAAGAGCAAAAAATCGAATGACACTGTCGTTGTCGACGTCGTCGACGAACCGAAACGGCCGGCTTTACCTCGCCATCGAGCGTAAGTAATCTCATGCGTTATTTCCCGTTCGAAACGTTTATATCTTAACAGACATCGCGCACGGGCTATCGCAGCTAAAAGTATTGCCTCCAAGTCTGCCGCATCGATATCTGAAATTCTCGGGATTGCATATACACCTTCCTCTTCAACGACTGCAGCACCTACGCCTTCGGGATCTCTGACGCCTTTGGACGATGATGTTGGGCTAGAGAAGCTAACGACGTCTACGAAGAGTGTAACGGATTACTTCAAGGAGCGACTACTGGCGAAGGCATCTGGAAAGTCGACGCCTGTGGTGTCTTCACCTTTGAATGACGAAGATGGACCGTCTCGAGCTGGACTTGGATCCAAGTTTGAGGACGATGAGTACGATGTGCCCCGCGGGGGACTTGGATCCCGGACGTCTTCGACATTTACGACAAAATTTGCTTCAATGTTTACATCGGCAACTATAATACCTTCTACAGGAGATGGAAAGAAGGACGAAGAAGAGAAGGAAAAAGACAAAAGTGAGAGAAGGAAGAGAAAGGAGGAACGAAAAAGAGAGAAAACGGAGAGAAAGCAGCGGAAGTAGTCTAGTCACGTGTTCGGTCTCAGATTTCTGAATGTCGACTGCGATTGTACGTCCTCAAATTGCAAGTCACTCAAATATCTTTTCTTTCTCTGATTGCCATGTAGTCTACGTCCATCCATATGTCGTCGCGTGCTCCGTCTCCTACAAATGTTTCTGCCTCTGCAAAGAGAGCTAGTATCGTCCTAATTGGCATGAGAGGCGGTGAGTATTTCAACATCATCCGGACTTCATCCGCTAAGCATAACATCAGTCGGGAAGACTACTCTCGGTACAATTGCTGCCAAAGCCTTGGGATGGGAACTTCTCGACACAGACATTATCATCGAGCAGCAGCAGCGTCTTTCAATAGCCAATTTCATATCGACCTATGGCTGGGACGAGTTTAGAAAAGTGGAAAGCGAGGTTGTCGAACAAGTTCTCACTACCAACCTCACCAGCAAAGTCATCGCTTGTGGCGGCGGTATAGTCGAGCTCGCGCAGAATCGAGATCTTCTCAAACGATTTAGAGATCATGGCCCAGTAATACACGTTCACAGGGAGAAAGACGCAGTATTGGCCTACCTACGCGACTCACCCCAATATCCTCCTTTCCTACACGAGACAGCCAAGGAAGCTTGGAGTCGCAGAGAAATTCTCTTCAGAGAGTGCTGTTCGTTCGAGTTTGTCTCCCTTACGGTCCCTATTCCCCCAGCACCCCAAGGCTTCAAGGATATAATCACACCCGATCAGACCTTCGCTCTCAAACCCGTAGAGGAAGATTTTTTTCGTCTCCTACGCTTTATTCATGGTGTCGATACAAATAGAGTCTTGCTGCCTCCGTGGGGTCCCCGATCATATTGCCTGTCACTCACCTTTGAGGATGTTCGCCATGCCATTCCTGTCCTGGAGGATCTCTCGTTAGGTATAGATCTATGGGAGTTGCGCGTCGACATGTTATCTTCGTGCGAGCCTACCTTCCTTGCATTCCAAATCGCCGCTCTCCGCCATCACTCTACTCTCCCCATTCTCTTCACCATACGCACCCTCTCCCAAGGCGGTAGATTCCCGGATGTATCGCCGAATGACGCAGAAGCCGTGAAATCTCATGCATGGATACTGAATCATGCCCTTCGCCTCGGCGTAGAATATATCGATCTGGAGGTGGTGATGCCTGAATCGACTTTTGCAGATGTGGTAGAAAGGAAAGGCAATACGGTGGTGGTTGGCTCGTATACAGATCCGAAAGGCAATCTCAATTGGCTCAATCCGCAGACTTCACATCTGTATGAGAGAATGACGCGGATGGGGGTGGACATTGTCAAAATTGCCGGCACGGCAAAGAGTTTTGAGGATAACATGGCACTTAGGCAGTTCGTAGGTTCCGCAGAGAAAAATTCTGTACCATTGCTTGCTATCAATATGGGGACAGAGGTAAGGCGCGTTAATTCGAATCTGAAAGGCGCTTATCGTTGTGATAGGGTAAAATATCGCGTGTGCTCAACCCCGTTCTCTCTCCATTGTCACACCCACTCCTTCCGAGAATTGCGGCCCCAGGACAACTCTCGTTCTACGAAAGTCAGACGATCCTCTATCTAACAGGTCTCCTACCGCCTAAAAAGTACTACGTCTTGGGACGTCCTATCGGACATTCCATGTCACCCCTCATCCACAACACCGCCTTCGCAAATCTAGGTCTTCCTCACACCTATGAGCTTAAAGAGACATCAACAATCGATGAACTAAAAGACGTCATTCTGAGCCCGTCGTTCGGCGGTGCGAGCGTGACCATCCCATACAAAGTCGATATCATGCCTTTCTTACAACACATTTCGCGTCACGCACGAATCATTGGTGCCGTCAACACCGTGACGCCTATACCCGGCGGCCGGGGTGGGTTGAGCGGGGACAACACAGACTGGAGAGCGATCAAGACCTGCTTATCGCGTTCACTCACCCCGGCTAACGTCGTCACGTCTTCAACGACGGCACTGGTCCTCGGTGCAGGCGGGACATGCCGCGCGACACTGTACGCTCTGCATCAAATTGGCGTCATCAACATTTTCATATACAACCGCACACGCAAGAGAGCAGAGAAACTGGCTGAAGAGTTTAGTAAGCTTGATCCATTGTTGAAGATACGCGTGTTGGATGAGCTAGACGGGGGTGACCTCCCTATTCACCCTTTGCCTACGATGATTGTGTCGACGATTCCCGCCACCGCGCCGACGTCGTCCGCGTTGATTGACGTCGGGCTGCGCCTAGAGCATCTATCTGACGCGGGGGGTGTAGCGATTGAATTAGCGTATGAGAGGCGGATAACGAAGCTTTTAGCGTTGGCTCAGCAGAAGAGGAATCAGGGGATTGCGTGGGCGGTGGTGGAAGGTATTGAGCTGTTGCTTGAGCAGGCGTATGAGCAATGTAGGATATGGACCGGGAGGAGAGCACCGAAGACAAAGGTAAGAGAGAAAGTTTTGGAGGTATATGAGAAGACGTGGAGGAGGGTCTGTACGCCTGATTCGATTGTCCACACTTGAATTTCATTTGCAGAGCCCGATCTGTGGGGCACCTCTCTAAGAACTGCAGATTGTAGTCGTCACACACTGTTCCTACCATAAACTGAGTTGACCGCTCATCTCGAGACACTAAATCATGGCATTATAAACTAATTTTATTGTTGAACGTCATTAGAGACAATTAGCTTGCGCTCGCCTTTTCGTCGACAATGCGGCAATGCAGCAAGTCGAATTTCACTGTCCTGAGTTCGACGTTTGAGAGTTCGACGTTGTCACGGGGTACAAACTTTGAACTCCTCTTTCATGTTCTCTTACCACACTCGGTGTATAACATAATTCGTTTAATTGGTCTGTCTATCAATCTACAAAACGATAATTCTCTGAACTTGAAGTTGTGCTTTCCAGCTGCACAACACAATTTCAATTTCATCTTTTCGCCCTAGGAATTAGGATGGCTTGGGTACCTCTCATTGGTCGACTCTCAGTCAGAGAATACGTCGCACTCGTCCTAGGATTCCTCTTCATCGCCTTCGAAGGCATAATCCGTCTCGTCATCCTCCTCTTCATCCCGAAACCCATCATCAACTGGTTCTATGCACGCTCTCGCAGTCTATTCCACTACCTCGGCGGACGTGGAGTTGGTCGAAACGCACCCACACCCCGCGATCCGCAAACAGGGGCAAACCGTAAAGCCAGGCGGACCATTGCAGATCGTATCTTGCGCGCGAGGGACTTTGGGGAGTTGTGTGGGTTGTATGGGTATACGCCGGAAGAGCATGTCGTGTTGACGAAGGATGGGTATTTGCTTGGCTTGCATAGAATTTCGTCGAAGAAGGGGCAGCAGAGTGCACATCCTGGGACGAGTACCGGAAATCCTGTGGTGTATCTGCACCATGGACTGTTGATGAATAGCGAAGTGTGGGTGTGTTTGACTGACGCGGAGCGCTCGTTACCCTTTGTGCTGGTGGAGCAGGGTTTTGATGTCTGGCTTGGGAATAATAGGTGTGTGCTTTTGTATGACTCAACTTTGCGGCGAGCTTAGGTTGGTTTTGCAGAGGAAACAAGTATTCGAAGAAGAGTATTCATCATGGTCCCAATTCTACGAAATTCTGGGACTTTAGGTCCGTAATGTTCAATTCTCGTATATACGGGTAGTATTGACAGGCGACAACTAGTATCGACGATTTTGCTTGGCACGACATTCCTGATTCAATTCAGTATATTCTAGACATCACCAAGGCTCCCAAACTTAGTTACGTTGGATTTAGCCAGGGCACTGCTCAAGCTTTCGCTGCCCTGAGTATACACCCGCAGTTGAATGAGAAGATCAATGTCTTCATTGCGCTGGCGCCGGCATTGAGCCCAGCAGGTCTGGCCGCACCTATTGTAGATGGGCTCATGAAAGCATCGTAAGTGTCTTGATATTCGCTCAAGTTGTAACAATCAGTGAACATTTCGTAGACCAACGTTAATGTTCTTATTCTTTGGCCGCAAATCGATCTTGTCCTCAGCCACTATGTGGCAGTCCATTCTATACCCTCCGATTTTTGCAAAAGTCATCGACATCTCTCTGATCTGGATGTTCGACTGGCACAGTCGCAACATCAGTCCTTCGCAGAAGATCGCGGCCTACGCCCACCTGTACTCGTTTGCTTCGGTCAAGTCGGTGGTACACTGGTTCCAAATCATGCGCAACAGAGCGTTCCTTATGTATGACGACGACGTGATGTCGCCCGTGATGCGTACGTCTGTGAGCTCGTATCGGCCAGCACGATTCCCGACGAGGAACATTGTGACTCCGATCGTGCTATTGTATGGTGACAGTGATAGTCTTGTGGACATTGACGTGATGATGGAGCAACTTCCTGGACATACTGAAATGCAACGACTGCATAACTATGAGCACTTGGACATTCTGTGGGGTAAAGATGTGGACAAGGATGTGATTCCGCATGTGCTTGACGCGCTGAAGAGATATTGCGAGGACAAAGACAAGCTGACTGGGATTGTCAATGGGGTGATGAAGACCGAAGTGGGAGATACTACAGATGTCGATGATGCCCTGTAAATATATATTATTAATAATTAATTTTATCTTTCCGGTTAGCGGGCCGGAAGAACGAAAAGTGTGGGGCGGAAAGGAGTTGTTCCGAACGAGCAGGATACTTCAAGTTGAGCTCAGTATGAAGCTGAATATCGCATATTCGTTTCTCTATCCTTTCTTCGACATGATTATGCCCAACTCCCCACAATATTCGGGCTCTCTTTTCAGGCTTTACGGTTATCCAGTCGCTCACTCTGCTTCTCCGGCGTTTCACAACGAAATATTTAGTCTTTTGGGCGGTGACAAGAATTACTCTCTCTTCTCGACCAGCAAGGTCATTCCAGAGATGCTGGAAGAGATTCATAGCAGTGATTTTGGTGGCTGTAGGTACGTTGACTTGCAGGTCGCTGTGGATGGGTTCTGAATACACAGTCGCTAGTGTTACTATGCCAATCAAAACAGCTATTATTCCTTACCTCGATGGCGTGTCGCCAGAATCTAAAGCATCTGGGGCCGTCAACACTATTGTCAAAGTTCCGTCTCGTGGAGGTGCCAAGTTAATCGGTACGAATACGGATATTCTCGGTGTGAAGAACGCTCTGCTTCGTTCGCTTCGGCTGCAACACCCAGAGCTCACCATCTCACCTCAAGCTAAATACCCTGACGGTGTTGGTGCAGGCGTTGTATTTGGGGGAGGCGCTACGACTCGGAGTGCAGTGTATGCCTTGCAGTCGATAGGTCTACATCCCATATACCTTGTCAACCGAGACGCGGGGGAAGTCAAAGCTGGTGTGTTTCTTGATGAAATTGAGGAATATGTCTAGAGATCTTCTTAGTGCAGGATACGTACCCTGATCTAGTCGCGAAAGGCTCGTTGGTTCATCTTGATCATCCTGATCTCGTAGAAAACCTGCTAGCTCAACCGGACTCACCTCGGATACTGATGATCGTTGGTGCTATACCGGCTATAGCACCCGTAACGAAGGCTGAACGTATGGTATATACGACTGCTTCTTCTATCTTCACCATACCCTACAATCCTCCCGTGCTTGACGCGTCCGCGAAAGGTTCGCTTCCTATACCCAAGAGGAGACTTTTCCTTGAGATGGCATATAAGCCCCGTATAACTCCTATGGTATGTTTCGTCTTGTGTCTTTTTTACATTGCAGTTGACTTGTCTTTAGCTGAAAGTAGCAGCAGCTCATGGATGGGACACCATCGACGGTACAAACGCGATGGTGGAACAAGGCTTTGCTCAGCAAAGAATGTGGTTACTCGGAGATGCCAGTGCAGTTACAGGCAGCGATCCTGAGATCCTGGGTCCGGAGATCGAGCAGAAGGTTCGGAATCTCATCGCGAATTTGGGAGAGTGAGCGTGTTTTCAGCCTTTTGAGAACAAGATCTTAATTTCATTTTATAGTATCGTTGTGAAGGAAGTGGAGCTTGATAGGGCTGCGAATATTGATGCTGCGCCTATTCTGAATGGGAAGTAACTGATTTTATATATTATTCTTTACTAACATGTATTTTATACAAAATGTGCAATGGAGGGAAAGTCTCGTGATCGCGCCGTATCTCAGTATGAACGTCGCAGTAACTTGTAAAGCACATTCACGAATCAACTCAGACGAAAAGGGTCGAAAAGGGTGAAGTCATATGCACCCGTGGCGGCACTTGTGAAATAATTCAAATAAAGTACGAGATAGAAAGAATAGAAAAAACTGTTTGGGCTCCTTTCTTCTGAACGAGGTTGAAAGGTGGAAACAGCGCAGCATCAGACCGGGAGCACGCGGTTCCTGTAATTTGGTGCCCATGACCAGCTTTGACCTCCACTCAAATCGTCACATATAGGCGAGTTGCCCTCGACGATGATTTTCTTCTTCGATGAGTTGCTGATCAAAGACCAGTCAAAGATACAAAGAGTATTGAAGAGACATGGACTTGCCAAGATCTCGACGCGCAGCATTTTCCCAGTCACTGTACATGCTTTGATCTCGCGTGAAAGCCTTTTGCGCTTAAAATACTTTGCCTTCCAATGCCCCAACGATAGGAATTCTTGACCTACTGAGGTGAGTCCGAATCGAAGATCATCTCCATTCCATCTGGCACTGAAAATAGTGAAGTCCATCTTCAAACTGCAATGACAGATGTCAGCCTCGTCCACAGGACGCTCGGATAGTACTTACTTGATTATGGTTGCCTGCCATCCAAACCTAATACTCGAGTTGACTGGCAGAAGGCCATTATCTGTCGCATCTTTTATGCCTGCCTCAAGGTTGTGGATGAGGCACATCAGATCGGCGAGCTCTCTCTCGGGCATAGAGAGCAAGTTGGAAGACCAAATTGCACATGCGATAATTGCGAATGATGCAGTAATGAGGGAGCCTATCCGTACCAGTGGGGTAGGTAGTAGAGACGCGAGTGTAATCAAACTGAACGATAGAAGCTGAGATAGGTGTAATTGACGGTCCATGTCCAGTATTCCATCTTGCCTGAACAACTGTTGCTATATATTCCCTCCGAGGTACCAGTAGTTTGGAGCTACGGCGCATCAATCGACGTCTCCTTGACTTGCTGAAGTGTTGGGCCTGTCAATTGAGCAAAAAATGTCACTAGACTGTGACAGACAAAGGGAATTGGCATTCCACTGAGCAATGAGACTGCTGATATTCAGCAAGGTTGGCAGACGAGAGAGTTCCGACCAGTTTCCGATGGTCCCGCCACTGTGCGCCACTGTGACTGACTCCTTCCTACAGCTTCATGCTACATGGAGTAGAATACTGTCAAATGCTACAGCCATGATGAATCTCTACTCATCAGGTTCAACACATCTGTTTGCGAGCAAGATACGAATCTCTGTGTGAGGTATTGGTCCCGGTCAGGTGTCAGAAGTCTCGTGATCGCGCCGTAAGAGCTTCACATTGTCATTCACTCGTTTCTACGTGGTAGTTCGAGCAATGAAGTACAGCACTAAAAGGAATTTTCTTAACATCCTGAGGACAGCGATACTACTTGGACTTGTTGTTACCCTTATATCCTTCTTTTCAAAGCCATCGATCGTATCCAGTCCGACCAAGGTTCACTCAGATTCAAAGTTCAAGTCGTATCTCGCTCGAGAGATAGGTCCTGTCCTCAACGATCTCGTCCGTGATACGATTTCGACACGGGGACGGGGCAAGTCTTCTAGTTCTCTTGCGGATCTTCAATCGAGACTCGTATGCTTTGTCGAGGAGGGGATCTGGATCACAGATTCGGATTATGGTACTAGGTCGGGTTCAAGAGTCGATGGAAGCCTCAACTATGCAAGATATCATTTGGATCCGTCTATACGCCCAATCTTTCAGCTTGGCAGACCATGCGCATTCGAGAGATCAAACGAGACTACGAACATCCCAAGTCAAGCTTCAAAACACCTCTGTTCCGCTCTCGCACGTAAAAAAATCCTTTTCGTCGGTCCAGAGACAACGTATCATCTTCACTCGACCTGGCTTCAAACCCTAGAAAAGCACGAAAATAGATCATTCGTATGTCTTGGAGCGGAATTCTGTACATTCCATAATGTATGTCGGCCTCCGCGCACTGAAGAGTCAGGAGAACCGTACTACCCACCGGGAGGATTCCAAAAGTACCCCTCGAAACGCGAGCTTGAAGGTACACGGTCTGCTGTATTCAAGTATATCCTATCGAGTACCTTGTATGCGGGCGAGGACCGACACGATGTGAGGTATACTGATCCTCGTGCACAGGTGGACGTAGGGAGTGGCGTTAGGAGGAAGGAGATGTATTGGGTAGGGCAGGCGAAGAAGGCGGATGTGGTGGTGATGAATCGTGGTCCGGAGCCTGCGCCTGCTTCGACGTATGACGGAACGATGAGGGGTAACTGGACCTTCCTGGAGGATCAAGAGAGTTTGAGATCAGTTCGAGCGCGTCAAGTTCATGTTGGCCCAGAGAAAGATTTTGACGGTCGATCAAGCTTGTATGACAAGATTGTGGAGGCTGCATTGGATGTGACCGCGAGGAAGTTCCTTAACGAGGTACTAAAGACTTTAACGATGTTAGAGAATGATTTTACCATGCGAGGGAAGGTTCTCGTATGGCATGGCAGCTGGTACATGCCGCTGCCCTGCTTGCAGAGCAGTGCAGAAGGGTCTGAGAAGTATGCCTCGGATCCATGGGCACTATATTATAACGCGCAAGGTGAGTGGCGCAGGACAGCTATCAGGCGAAGGAATGCTCATTAAAGCGTGTTTGTCGTAGTATACATGCAGAATTACTTATCGCAAGCCCTGCTACCATACTATGGAATATTATTTCTTCCTCTTGCCATTCCTACACCCAATTCAAGCGAACTAGCGTGCGCGGTAGGAAGCGGCGGGACATTGACTGAAGGCCGGAAAGACTGCTTAAGGTTCGAGTATGGCTCGCCCCTAGAGGAAGCAATGCGTACGGCATTGCTCAGTGGTCTGTTGACTTCGCTCGGTGGGATTCCGTGAACCAAAACAAGCGAATGGACAGGTCAACATTCCTATTTCCTCCTACGTTTTCCCTTCTCGGTTTTCTTGCTGGCAGTCTTGTCCTCCTCCTTCTTTTTCTGGATGAGGAACCCTCCTTCTTTCAAAGCTTCCTTTGCAACTTCTGAAATTCTCCTCCACCGGCCCGATCCCAGTGGTGTTCCCCCGTACCATCTCGAGACGACAACAACGACATTTTCGCAGCCTGTCAGCTCGAGAAGACGTGCGAGATGGTTTCCAGCACCGCTCTCCCCTCCATCATGCTGCACTGCAATAAGCTTTGGTTTGATGTTGATATCCAACGGTGTTAGTTCATAGGTTCGGTAAGCATACATACAATGTGTTGCACGCTTTAATTGGGGGGAAGCAGTCAGGTGGTCGAGGAACTCGGGAAACAGAGCGCTGTTAGGTAGAGCAGATGCATGTGCTAGGAAGATTGATCGGCGGTCGTCGATACGTTGTGAGGAGTAGATGGGATACAGCCACCCGGTGTCTGAAGAGAAGTAAGTTTATTGAGATGTTACTGCTGTCCACTCATACCTGGAAGACGATTGGAAGACTTTGAGTGATTATTTCGCCACAAGATTCGTGGCAAGTCGGTCTGGCCCCGGCGGGCAACCTGACATTGATAGGACAGCATGAAAGGGTATTTCCGTGGGAATAACATACGGAATTGGGACGAATTTTTTGCAGGACGTCTTTTATGCTTTTACGCCCAATGAAGAACCGACCGTGCAAGGGCTAAACCAGCTGAGACTGACCCGTTTAGATGGATATTATTCTGATCAGGTTTCTGCGATGCACGTTGGTCTTTTATCTTTTCTTACTTCAAAGAAATTGGCCAGGATTCCATACGTGTCTAATCAGCTTCAATCAGCATTCCAGATCCCAAATGGCCAAGTCGGGTTCCGGAAACCGTTACGGATGTAATCACTTCGAGAATATAAAGTCCATGCGTCTCGCAGGTCTAAGACGCTTTTTACCTTTCTCCCTGAACATCGTCTGCTCTACCTCTTGGATTTGCTCCCTGGCTCGTTGATACTACTACAAAATGCGTATGTCGTCGCTGGACACTGTGCGCAAGGCCAATGATACTGATTAGGTTTCTTGGGACTAGGTCTAATTGTCCGTGAAGACCCCCCAGCCGTTGGCGACTACATCGCAAACTACATCTGTAGACGGTATGGAGACCGGCCCTTTCTATCGCATCGTTTGACTGAACAGGGGTGACAGCATCAATGACTTCGCACCTACCCCGGAGAAACCTTTCGTTCTCGGATTGCCAACCGGTTCTTCCCCCATTCCTACCTACAAAGCTCTTATCCAGCTTGTGAAGGATGGGAAGCTCTCGTAAGTCCTCCTCATTGTGGTGGAGTACAGTGTGTTCACCGTCTCCTCGATAGATTCAAAAATGTCGTTACGTTCAACATGGACGAATACGTCGCACTTCCTCGGGACCACACCGAGTCGTATCACACTTTCATGTTCCGGGAGTTCTTTTCTCACAGCAAGTGCCACCATCTCCACTGTCTTTGATTGATTTTGACCACTCTGCAGTCGACATACCTCCAAGCCAGGTCCACATTCTGGATGGTTGTGCTGTTGACCTAGTCGCAGAGTGCAATGCCTATGAAGAGAAGATCAAATCGTATGGTGGTATTGAGCTCTTCCTCGGTGGTATCGGTGAAGATGGGCATATTGCCTTCAACGTGCGTTCCTGTACATTCCAGACATCTTTGATCGAAGCTCTGAACAACACTCATCTAGGAACCTGGTATGCCAGAATGTTTATCACACGAGTTTCGTGTCTCATGCTCATGATAGGATCTTCCCTTGCTTCGAGAACCCGTATCAAAACACTCGCATACGACACTATCCTTGCCAATGCTCGATTTTTCAACAACGATATTGCTGCTGTACCTCGTATGGCTTTGACTGTCGGTGTAGCTACGGTCTTGGACGCTCGCGAAGTTGTCGTCGTTGTCACTGGTTTGAGGAAGGCACTGGCGTTGAGCAAAGCTATTGGTGGGTATAAGGTTACTTTCGGATCTTCGGCAGTCGTTGATCTTTTTCTTTTTTCGTGCAGAGGAGGGTGTAAACCACTTGGTCAGCGATAACAGTTTCCGTTTATCAGTGGTTTCATCGCTGACGTATCAATCTCTCGTTTGTAGTGGACTTTGTCGGCTTTGCAATTGCATCCTTGGGCGCTCATTGTCGTGGATGAGGATGCTACTTCAGGTGCTGAACCTTGATTTTCCTTTATAGATCATCAGCTCATCGTTTTCTCTGATTTTCCAGAGCTGCACGTCAAGACAGTCAAATATTTCAAGTCAATCGAGCGTGTGCAGGAGGAGGTTGAGGAAGCACAGCGCCAGCGTAAGCTCAAAGCTAATGGCGTTGTAGTACAACAAGTTGGGAGCATGGAGTGATTCAAGTCATCCCCGACCTCTCTTTGCTTGCTACACATGTCCTCAACACCTCCCCAATTTCTCGACGAATATACAGAAACTCGGACGGAAAGCTATTGTCCCTGCGTTATCGAGTAGCAAATTGTTTCCTTTCCTCGAGCACCCATAGCAATATCTATTCACATCCGTCTACGATTATTTCGTAATATTTTCTGAAAAAACGAATTGTATCTTGACAGTGGTTTACATTTGCATGATTAGAGTTGCTTATACAAATTACAAGTTTATTAGTATTTCTTAAAAGTGTATTGTTTCGTTTTAGTGTCGTACCCTTTCATTTTGATAGACTCTACTGTATCATTAGCTCGACGGTTATGTACTGATAGACAGCTAATAAATAGACTATTCTGATTGACTCATTGTGTAGTGTGACTGCCCTTGCCATCCAGTAGCTGTGATGTACTGTCAAACCCATCCAGAAAGAGGGATGTGCAAGAGGCGCCTCGAGGAGTAAACGGCACAGTTCCCATATGCATGCCCGTGCCCCATGCGTCGTATCATGCGTATCACGCATTCTGACCTCTTCTCTGAACGCTGTTGCAGTATTTACTCGATGTCAGGACCGCACAAACCGAATGCTATAATTTCAGATCAGAAGTTACTCCCAGATGACTTGTACGGGTAAAAATTGATGGCATAACGAATATCATAAGTCACAATTTTGAGTGGATATGTTTTGTAGTATGACCCGCAGAGGTATATGCGTACAACAAACACTGTCTCCGAATACTTTACATTCACCTCCAGGTATCGTTTTCAATGTATGATCCGCTGGCAGGAGTGGTGAGTTCCATGTTGGGGTCGGACTCCCAAGTGATAGCACCGTTATACTCGCGGATGTACTTGTACTGAATGTCAGTGCTAGCAGGGAGATCGATCGTCACTAGTAGCACCATCTTCAGTATGACACAGGCTGTACAAGATCTATAGAGCAACGTACCACTCCAGATTGGGTAGTCATCGGCGTTAAGAGCAATGGCATTGTCCGTAGACCAGTCTGCCAAAGCGTCAATCGAGCCGGTGATAAAGATGTTCTCTGCGTAGCCCGTTAGAAAGTTCAAATAAGTTCATCATGACAGCCGTACCTCCAAAGACGGTGATAGCGTAGACATTGAAGGTTACCGAGACGGTGCCCGAGCTTCCCCCTCCGCCTCCAGCTCCGCTGCAAGTAGTCGTCAACCCTTGCGCGCCCCAACTCGCTGGTACAACTCCTGCACGAGCATCAAATGCCGTTAGAGCAGAAGCGTAACTCCATGTCAAGTCAACTGCACTGACAGGTGTGCCGTCGGTTTTGCTGTATTGCTCAGAGAGCCCTCCACCGGAGGGCGTGTATTGAGCTACCACGGCAACGAACCCGTCAGCGAAAGTCTTGACAGCGCTAGTGAGGGTTGTAAATGTAGAAGTCGTGGAGGCGTATGTGCCCGTTGTAAGGCTGGAGTCGAATAGCTGGAAGAAGGGTAGAGATAAAGATGTCACATTGATAGTTCCAGCCTGATTCCAGACGATAAGAGAGTCATAAAGCTGCTCAGCCACCGCAAGTGTTGTCAAATACCAAGGCTAGTGGGCTCTGTTTCAGGAATCGGTGACGATAGGCAGGAAATTGTGACATACGTTACCGTTCATATAGGTATCTTCGGGGTACCGCCCAGTAGCGACTGCTACATTGGAAGCGATGCCAGAGTTGATAGAGTAGACACTTCGGAAGGCGTTGACGTAGGTTAGAAGGTTGGACAAAGCGACATCAGAGCAAGGTTGGAAGGTCGTGGCATCGCACCCCGCAGCGGCATCAAAAGTATGAATACTCGCGAGAACTGTGTTGGCATCCTTTCCTGAACGCCCGCCTCCGGTGTTGGCTGTGATGTAACCGGCAGTGTTCCAGTACGATTGCAGGAAGCAGAGCAGGTTATCAGCCTGGGTCGCGAAACCGGAAACCACCGATGTTTGACCAATCGCGTTGGCAAGAGTAATGCCTTGACGTAATGAACGATGTTGAACGGCAGTTGTAAAGAAAGACGAAGAGGACACTTCCTCCCATAAGTCGAAACTGCATAGCGTTAGTATTATTACTAAGGTACAGGCGAGGAGCGTCCTTACGTCGTTTGATTCCAGTTCTGGGATACATAGTTCAAATCATTCGAGATGATTGGCCACAAAGTGCCCGTCACGTAAGACGTATTGCCGGTGGAGATGAGATAATTGGCCCATGTAATGAGCGCGTTGGCACGGAGGGCAGGCCCATCTGAAAATCAAAACTAAGTAAAAACAGTAGAAGAGGTAAATTGTCGGGAAATAGACGCACCTCTTTGAGGTCGACTGGAATTCCGAGCACAAGGACATTAGCCTATATATACATTTCCCATAAGGAATTTCGGCTCACCCCCAAGCCCCAGTAAACGCTGTCTCATCAATGTTGAACTTGGGCTCTCCGAGTCCACCAGTCGTGATCGTGCCAGACGGGTTGGAGATCTCCTGGACGATGGCTTGCGCTGCGACGTAATTGTCGATTTCAGACCTCAAGGACGTGTCAAGGCCAAGTGTAAATCTACGACGCGGTCAGGCCACTGCGAGACTCCGAGGTGAGTGTACTCACTGGTCGATGATCGTTTGGAAGACCAAAGCAGAGTCCCTAGTCCAGGTGTACAGGTAATCCGGATTCGAAGAGGACGGTGAGGCAATGACAATTCCCGACTTGGCGCCCGACGATTGCGAGCCATCCGGTCCAATGTTCGCAAGCAAGCCTGCTTTAGCAATAGGCGATTCCGACGCGACATATGCGTCTACAGTGCTCGACTGAGCGCATACATGACCAACGAGAGCTAGGGCACCAAGAACAGAAAAGAGTAACATCTCGAATACGAAAGAGAACCCTGCTCGTTCGACAGCTGGAATAGTCGGGTTTATATAGGGGAAAATACCGCCTGCCAGACGTCATCGCATACCTACCACGTCGGCAGCCATAACAAGACTTTGTCGAGCATATGGACGGATTGAAAATGAGGAGAGGATTAAAATCCGGAATTTATCACATTCCACCTCGTGGGACCAGAGAGACATCAGCTGGCTCGCAGGTGACTCTATGTTATTGCCTCTTCATCATCGCTTCTGTTATTATAATTATTGGTGGACGACAAGATGCTGATACATAACGCCAGTGGGCAGTCTATAAATGTGTTTTCTGCTCGGAAACTAATCGCTTGCGTCGAATCCGAGTAGCAATCGATGGCGTAAAGGGAAACGCAAATTAGCTAGTCCAATAGCAGGCCGTCTCTGTGTACCTCCAGGTACATACTTCCCAACTTCTCGCGACATGTCGTCCATATGTGCTGGACATTGAGTCTTGATATTTATATACCATCTCATGATAGCTCACCAAGACTTGCAGGAATTACCGAATTCAGGCTTGTAGACCGAGAAATCTGAAGTATTTTTGCAGTAGGAAATCTCTCATGAAAGCTGACGGCGAATACTCACTTCCTGCGTGGTAAATTCTAGGCTGAGGCAGCTTGACTGGGCAACTCAGCCGAACGTGAAAAAACTCGGCAGCCTAGCCCTCAGGGGAGAAAGAGCGGGTGAGTTGAATGCGCTACTTTTCGAGCTTTTTTCTTCACCCCCTCACTTTACCGTGCAGCTATAGGTACGCTCGATGGTCTCCCCGGGGAGATTCTTGAGTGCATCTTGCTATAACACGGTGTCCTGATACGACATTTCTCGCACAGGTTGAGTCGCATCAGGCTCACTCATCATATTCGAGAGGAAAAAGAATAATCGCACCAAGCACTGCGGCGTCAAAAAAAAGGTCTGACCTCCATGTTTCGGCTTTCGAAAAAGTCTCGTCCCGCACTCGCCAGAGACAAGGGCTACAATGGCCAGACACGATGCTAAACATTGTTGATGGGCGTTGTACGCTTCCACCTTGCCTACTCTGTACAACCACGATCTGCCAGCCCTTATTCATGATGCAATATTGCGTGACGAATTTACCTTTTCAGTGGCACAGGCCAGCTTAATCGCGCCTTCGTGGATGCGAGCGAAAATTTTCAGTTGCGAGTAGACTCGACATTGAATACTTCAACGTTCTACATTCGCATTTGTATAGGTTTTGCATTATTCCAGACACGAGGAAAGGAGAGTCGGGGCAGGAAAATCAGAGCGTGAGATGTCCTGCTTTGGCACATAGCCGATCACGTGCACAATTCAGGCTCCGACATATTGAGCGCTCACGCAGTTCAACCTGTTATTCCTATCTCGAACATCGCCCCAAGTATTCTATACAACATATCTATGGGATTCCTTCGTTTCGGTACATTTAGGCAACTTTTATCGGGTCAGTGTAACAACCAACCGAGCTCTCGATTGATCTTTTCTCATCCTCTGATCAGGCGTCTTCGCCATCGTCCACATAACCTCCTTGTGCCTTGAGCTATTCCTTCGCCCCTGCTTTGTGTCACGAAATAGCCTGTGGATTATTTTTACCCTAGAAGCAATCATCTTGGCGCTTTTCTTGATGTCGTGCGTGCCGTTGCCTGTTATAATGCATGATAGTGCTATAGCATCACTGCATAGAGCACTGACCAGGTTGGGCTTCAAGAGGCGATATACCGTTCTACAAGAAGTTTGCGCATCAATCGCTGCTCTAGCGTTCACCGCTAGTACGCCCCTACACGCTGTGTCCTCATCGGAGTGTTCATAATGCGTGCTTGCAGTTGTCTGTCTATTCGGCGTTACGATTTCGGTTGACCCTGCTGTGGTCGCACAGTTGCACGCCACTTCCATATTGTCAGCTTGGATGCATATAATCGTTATCGTCATGTTCACACGTAAATTATTATTTGTTTCTCACCTCTCATATGCTGATTGAACATCGATAATGATTTTAGAATTTGGCTGCGCGATTATCCTTGTTGCTCTGGCCATGTTCACTAATATTGTATTTGATAGAAATGTCTGGTTAAGGGACATAGATGCTTCTCCGTCTCCGTTCCCCATTGCAATCCTTGGCTCGTACTTGCTGCCTTGTTTGATACCCCGTCCTGACTTGGCTCCTTTGCCTTTCCCATCTGGTCCTGTCGATTCTTCTTCAAACGACAGTCATATCTGCCACAAGAACGAATCCTGCCACCGCCCAGCGAAGCCTGAATCTCTTCAAATCGCAAGTCCACAACCTCAAGCGATACTCAACACCTCAAATAATGGGCCACAGATTAACAGTCATCCCTCCACCTCAATGTCGACTTCAGAAACGCGCTTGAGCAAGTTATCCCGGACTTCCAGGAAGAGCTCAATTTCCACCTCTCAGTCACTCGTGCAAATCCCTAATTCTGCCCAACGGCGACAGTCTATTCCTATCACACTCAAAGTTTGGGCTGATGAGGCTGACGAAGTTTAGTGTTCCATAGTCTATAGATCCAATCATTGTGTATTATAAGTAATTGTGATTGAAACTACGCGACACGATTGGTTGACGCGCTAATGAGATACGATCACGTGGTATTGTGGTCACTGTGACCCCCTTTGGAATGTCACAAGGAGAGGTTGGCTTTGTACTTGTAACTTGACGCGTCGAAGGGTGCAGGTGGCGAGTAGCTCGTCTGTTACTCGTCCACCATGGAACGTCGACATCTCAGAATTCTTTATATTCCTCCGGGTTCTTCTCAATACGTTTTGGCCCGCTCTCGTTCTTCTGTACCCATCTCTCATCTCCGTCATCATGCTCTCAACGGAAACCAGCCACAGAGCTCTTCTTTTGCCACCGTCTCTCTCAAAACCTGCGTGGAAACAATACATGACTCGAGCCCGGAACTATTTCGTGATTATAACGTGGATTATTCATTATATCTTCTGGACCCCCTGGAGTCGCCGACCCCTGTACCGAGCTCTAGCAGCTCGGTAGGGTCGTCAGCCCCAGGTGTTGCAGTTGGACTTGGACTCTTATCGAGAATTCGTCGCTCAGGAGATCAGAGGGTGGTGACGGGTACCCTAATGAAAGACAGGACGGGACTAGATGCGTTGGAAGTCATATTCATGCTCAAAGAGGTACAACACAGCTATTTCTCTCTCGCGGCACCACAATCTTACAGCGGTGTTTAGACTGTCTCTATGAAAAAATCAGAACCAGAGCCAGTAGCATCCGATGCTGAGACCAGCGCAAGGATTGCTGCTGCTCTGGCCCGGCAGCAGAATGAGCAGAGAATGAGGACACGAAAAGTTGCCCAAGCACATGGAGGGTCAGCCGCTCACCAAAATTTCTTACAGAGCAGCCTTACTTTCTCATCATCGTCACTGAAAGGGAAAGAGAGAGTACCGGAGTCCAAGGTTTTCGCATATCAACCTTTTCCTTCCGCTGCACCCTCCCCCAACCCTGCTTTACGAGCTTTTTCCTCTTCAGCCCTACCATCACCTCCATCTTCACAGCCTACTGCATCACCTGAACCCACACCCGCTGCGACTCCAGATATCTCAGCGGTCCTTTCTGCGGTGACTAGTAACAGTGACCCAGATATTCAAGCCCAAACACTGCTTGCTATCCTCAGTATGATTGATAGCCCGGGCAGCGGCGCAAATCCCCAGTTTGTTACTGCTTTGAGGGAATTCGCGTCGAAGATAGGTCTGCCCTCTACACCTAGCCTGCAAAGACCCCAGACCCCTCAGAATCCTCACGCGCTTCCTACTACAAAGACGCCTTCTTCACCAGATGATGAAGTAGTGGTACTCGATAAGGAAAACGTCAACCCCACAGCTTTTCGAAGGCGCGCTGAGAGAGAGCGAGAGGATGCCAAGCAAATGGCCTCAGCCCTAGGTGGCTCCAGCAATGTAGCAGTGCCTCCGCGACCAAATCAGGGTCTCAGTCAGAGTGCACGATCAAACACGACTCTCAGCAACGACCGGATACCCCCTGCTCCTGCTCCGAACACAAGCACGGACTCTGGTGGGAGAAAGCGCACCCTCAGTGAGTGTTTAGGATCTCCCAAACGAGATCGTGGCAGGACTGTCCGTTCCGCGAAACGGAAATCTGAGCGCTCTACCTCACGCTCAGGTACCATTCTTGCAGACCCTCACAGGCATTATTCTACGAGAATGGCCGTTCCTGGAGATCCTTGGACGTCTCCACCTAGAAGTAGGAAGAGTAACGAGAATTCGAGCCCGGGATTTTGTCATGGGAGCTCAAGCAAGCGCCCTATAGTTATACCTGATTCCCCCTTGGCACCGAGGGTAGCTGCTTCTTCTCCTGTGAGGGGCAGCATTAAGACTCAAGTACGGCGTAGACCGTACGTAGTGCCTCAGTGGGCACGTACCGAAACCACGATGCAACCGAGGCTTTCTGAAACTGCCATACAAACCATAGAGCGGCGACAGCAAGAAGAGAAAGATAAGAAGAGGTTGCAGAGGAAGTCATCTAAGATGCAACGGACGAGCAGCGGTCCCGCTATTTTCCGCTCTCCCACTTCTGCTTCCACCACGATATCGCCTCCTTGTCCTCCACCTCTGACTGCCGCTGCTACAGATCCGCTCTCATCCACACTCATGCCAATATGTGCATTACCTGTGAATAATTCCATCCCTCTTCTGGCGTCTCCATCCTCTTTGTCACGCACACCTTCCCCTTCCCCTGATAGTCTACCAGCTCTGCCCTGCACCCCTCCTCGTAAACGAGCACGGTCGTATAATGGCACACCATCTCCAGCGGATTTAGGCGGCGATGGCTCGCTTTTTACTCCGCTTTCTGCCACTCCTTTAAGTAGGGGTCTCATATTCGAAGGGAGTCCTCTAGCCTCCAAGTCTCCGACCATGTTGCGTAAATCGCGCACAGCAGGTGGTGCAGAGAATAAAAAAGACACCGCCATCTCTTTGACCAGCATACCCCCACTTGCTGGTGCTGAGTGCTCGGATCCTGATGAGGACGAACTCGAAAGAGAGCTTGATGGCGCTTTTGGTGAACTGGAATGTTCATCTAGCGCTCTACCAATAGCATCCAGTGACTTTGACGTGCCCGAATTAGACGACGAAGGTGAAGAAGAGGAATCGTCAAGGACGGCCGAAGGCGAATCTGATATGGAGAGCGACGAGGAATCGGAATCGGAATCCTATCCAAAGCGACAGTTCTGGCAAGGTCTCCCGCCTTCGTCTCCACCGGCTCCGAGCAGTCCTACGCTTTCGCCGGCGGACTTCCCTCCTAGCGACAGAGAGCTACCGATGGCTTCTTCCCCGGTGGCTGACAATGATGATGAAGAGAGCACAAGTCATCCGGAGCTGGCAGATCCATCACAAGTGACGGATCCCAGCGCGACGTTCGTCAATGCTGATGCTAACCTTCCCAACGAAATTGATGTGTACGACATGTTCACCCAGCTGGGAGCTGTGCCTAGTATGGGATATACTGAGGGCCTGGGTATGGACTTTTTGAACTTGGACTCGGACACGAACATGAGCTCGGATGTGCCTGCGCAGTTAGATCTCACAGAGTTTTTACGCGCCATGGGGCCTGTACTGAATGACCTACCTTCTGGAGATGGGTCAGAAGCGGGACCGGATGGGACGGCAGGAGATGGGGCTCTTGACGAATACGTGAGGACTGGCCAAAACATTCAAGCCTTACTAGGTGGATGTGTTGTGTAATTTGAGACTGTCGATGTACGTGCTACGTTAACAACAACGTATACTCAGTGCTGAAACGAAATTTCTACAGCTTCCTGACTCGACTAAGGGCACCTAATGGCACTTCATGTTGCCAGCTCTGCGCTGTCACTACTATACTTATGGAGTCGTTCGGCTTCGCCGACTCGCGGGCCGCGGAGC
Source organism: Omphalotus olearius VT 653.13 (assembly GCA_000296255.1). NCBI lineage: Eukaryota > Fungi > Basidiomycota > Agaricomycetes > Agaricales > Omphalotaceae > Omphalotus > Omphalotus olearius. Next base: position 273,687 of record JH814823.1, on the reverse strand, counting down.
GTTTGCTGTCACACCTGGACTGCGCATATAGCGCTGGAGGTCCAGAGCATTAATTTGGAGGATGATCTTCGTATGTGGACGCCTCAACTTGAGATGTACAATCCGCATGCGTAAGGGTTTAAATTTAAAGTTTAAATTTTAAACGTTTACTTGTAGACTAAAATGAGATAATGTATGTAATAGCGTTCTACCGGGCGACCGGAATCGAATCGGGCCGGAAACTTAGAAATTCCTGCACCCAAACGTCCATCATCCCTGCCTCAAGTTCAGAATTATGCTACTCAGCGAGAAGGCCAAAGGCAAACAGAGAGCTATCGATCCTCTACCTGACCAGCCTGAAGAGGCTCAGCCACTCGCTACACGGACTATCACCATTCGTTTTACGGAAAACACTCCTGACTTGGACGTTTCTGTCAACGAGAAAGATGCTGTGCGAGACTTGAAGAAATATGTGAGCAGCGTTAGCTGAACGCAGGGTGCACCAGTCCTGACATCAGCTCACAGATTCGTCGCGAAAGACCCAAGCTGAAAGATCGTCGGCTGCGGCTTATACACTCAGGTCGCTTGCTCACAGATGGCATCTTCATCTACTCTTGGCTCAAATCCTTGGACGAGAGGCAGCAGCGAGCAATTTCTTCAGAAGATGGGCGACCAACTACGCAGTCTTCGGTACCTACATGGCTTCATTGCTCAGTGGGGCGGGAGATAGACGTGACTGAAGAAGAGAATGACGAAGGGAAAGTACAGGTGTGTCTAGACGCTTTCGTGTTGCTGGATGGTAATCAACATTTGTCTTCAACAGACCTCTCAAATTCAACCCGCAAGAGGCTTTGATAGATTAGCGTCTATAGGTTTCACGGAAGAGGAGATAGCCCTTGCCAGACGTCAATTTCATAGTCAATCTTCCGGGTTATTTCCTGACGACAGAGAATTTGACAACGATGAAGATTGTAAGGTCCACTATACTGTGATTTGTTGTATATCCACCTCAAAAGCCTTTCAGACGATGAACATGCTCGCGCTCTTGAAGAGCAATGGATCGACAATTTAGACAGCACAGATGCTTCTTTGTCCCAGTCGTCTTCCTCCGGTTCTCCTGCAATCATGGGTATCATGACAGGCTTTTTCTTTCCGTTTATTCCGTTATTCGTGGTTAGTAATAACAGACCACCTCCGCCTGTATTTTGGGAAGACGGTATGGAATATCGTGCGCCAGAGAACGTTGTCTTCTCGTACGTCTCTTGTGAATGTATAACTGATACAAGCTGAGTTTCTATACAGGAAAACCATGCAGATGGGCTTGGTGGCGGGATTTTTAGCGAATATCTTGTTTGGAATGTGGCGGTTTTTGTTGGACATGTCTTGACTGAATATCATATTTTCGCGCTCTACTATACATGTACACGGGTAATACAATCTTATATATCGTATACGATGCGTGCGCCAACCCATGGGTAGGGATAATTATGCTGATAGAAATTTCGAACAGTCCGACGACCCAGCCGGGGAATGGTAGCATACGAAGCGCCAAGCTATGCGAGTAGTTGATTAGCAAGAGGGTGCGAGTACAGAATGCAAAACCGGACGTACCACGACTTGATGCTTCGTATCAAAGAAATCCGTAGAGTAACCAGTAAACAAATTGGTAGGGACCAAGCCTTCATGGTTGTCGAACAAAGTTGAGGTCCATTCCCATACTCCGCCGTTAGATCCTCGTCCCTGATTTTGATCTATACCTGTTGTTGCACTGGGGTTGTTTAGCATCCTGCGAAGTCTGATAATGAGAGCGAATTTGAACGTACGGGACTGGGTGCCAATTCCTGAACCCGATATTCGCACCGCCTGCAAAGCCGACATCGTAGGTGTCTAGGAAAAGTCGCAACTCGAGCTCAGTGGGAATACGACCGCCTTTTGAGCAAGCGTATAGGGCAAGATCGTCGTAAGACGTCAATACAGGCCACTTTCGTGCAACATCCATTGGTATTAATCCGTACATCGTTCGCACCTGGTAACACACCCAAATTAGTCTTCGAGGGACAGCTGCAGGAACTCAATGAGAGGTATTTCACCTTTAGTTCTCCATCCTCCTCTACCCAACTTTTGGGAAGGGAAACTTGACCCTCTCTCCAGAAAGCCTCAAACTCTTCGTTACTAACCGGGCGCCACTCAGCTCTGAAAGCACCAACGTGGACAGTACGCTGTGGAGATTCGTTGTCCCATCCATATTCGTGGTGATCGACGTCGTACATTACCCCTTCGGTAAAATCGTCCCCTTCGGAGTCGTCGTGACCAATGACAATGTCCGCAGGGCCTAGGACGACGCTGGACGTCGAAGGTGCGGGAGTTTGGTTCCATTGTTGCGCCAGCGTAACCCACGGCGGAATAGTGAACCCGGGTGGCGGAAGTGTGCCGGTGCCAGCGCGTTGAATGAGCATGTAGAGGAGAGTCTAGCATGGAACATTAGCTATCAATCGTGTGTCACACATTTGGCATTGATGTCACCTCGACATGGAATCCCTCATGCTCAAGGGTCATCACTAAGGTGCGAGCGATGTTACGAGTGAGCTTTTGCTTGCCGGTATTGAGGTCCTTGTAGAGGTTGGCTAGTCTTGCGCGAACGCCATTTCGGAATTCAATGATTGTCTCTATTGTGGGCCAGTCTTCATCCTCTTCTGGAACCTCGGAATGGTTCTGGTTCCTCGAGGTATCAGAAATGAAATGGTAGTGCACGGCCGGGGAGCAGTACTCACATGACAATGATCAGGATCGTCGACGTGGGGGTCAATGCCTCTCTATGGTGCATGCTCAGTACAGATTTTGTGCTTTGTGCTTTAGCGATCAGATGTATCACCTCAAAGATATTCCAAAAGAATTTGGGTTCTGTAGCTTTTCCTCCAATAGCCTTTGACAGCAGCATATCTAAGAATCTATTCACGCCCGTTTATCAACATCAATACACGCAGCTACATCGAGCATAGAAAAGAGAGACTTACGTAGGAATGTGTCCAATATAGAATAAACACTTGTGCCTCAAATCGATAGGTTTTTGGTGAAGCATTTCGCTAGGGATCATCTGTAGCGTGACCATATCCCAAGCTGACCACAGCGTCCTCCACTCTTCCAGCGTAGGGATATTACAGATGTTTGGTTTTACATCATCAGTCTGAGATACCAAGCATGCGGGTTTGAAGGAAGGCGTGTGGGAGAGTGGCAGGAAGACTACTGCAGGTCGTTCAAGGATATACGAAGTGTAGGTTCTGGAAGTCGATGAGACGATTGAACGTAGACCAGCTAGTGAGAAGGCAAGTAGGTGTTCTGGGTGGGTTTTGGGCAGCTGCATAGAATGTGTATAAATATACCATAGGTTGCGAAGTGAAAAAAAATTCACCTGGTCAGCATTGAAATTGTCCATGACACCCTCTGAGAATATGAGGTGCTCGACTGTGCCTTTCTGAGCCAACTTTGACTGGGCAGTGTTCATCCGCTCATTGGTGGGTATCGAGTCACCGACACAAAGACCCATGAGGCCTTGTACGGCGTACTCGTCGTACAAAGAAGACAGTGCGCTCAAATTTTCGTTCTTCAGGTAGATAAACGTCACCGGCTTGTCGACACCACACACACTGAGAGACTTCAATTCTGAATTGATCGAACTGACGGACTCGGGGGAAGGCGATCTAGTTCCCTCTGACCCGCTATCCAGTTGGGAAGAAGCGGACGAGGAAGCAGATCTGGAGGTCTCAGAATCGTGGCAAGTCGCACCAAGCGAATCCGAAATTGCAAGAGTAGTCATTGTAGCGGAGATGCGAGAGGAGATGAGACGATGCGAGAATAGATGGGGAGAAATGGGCGTTTTATATTGCGCTGGTTCAAAAAATACGTACAAAATACGGAGGCAACTAATTCTTTGAGAATCAAACTGGTAACTGGTAACTGTTTGGCATGCCAAATTCGCCTGTGAATGTGACCCCTGTCGTAATATTTCGGAATTGAGATAAGGTGATCGTACATAACCACGGCCAGCGCGAGCTTCACAAGCACCTGTCCTTGACATATGCTAGTCCTCGAAGTCTTCAAAGCTTGACATCGGCTACGCGCAAGTATTCCATCCCTCCATCCCTCCAAGGCAGAGAAAGGCTCGGGAACCGTGCTAAGGATAGCGAGAGACTGCGAGCGGAACGAGCTAGGAAGATATGATCCGGCGAAAGCGAGAACCGTCCATCATAACGTGTCGAGTGCTGAGTGGACGGCGAAGAAAATAGGGTCGGAAAGCGCAGCCGTGAAACGCCCAATCGGCCCAATCGGAGTTACATCAGATGATACCAGAATAACAAGGTGCAAGTCCCGAGAGATGCAGACGAGCTCTAACAACACCAACCCAAACCAGTTCCCCAAGGATCCATACAAAACTCCACCCGAGTCAACAAATCGAACCGGTCCGAACCAGGAGGAATACGTCAGCAAGATAAGGGGCCCAGCTTATGAGGAGTAATTATGAAGTTGGGTGGTGGGATTGACGAGCTGGGGAAATAGTGGCCAGGAGAACATGAATGAAGAGCAGGAAAGTCAAAAAGTCGACAAATGTTTGGTGTTTCTGCTTTTTGTACCCCTCTGTCGATGGTGTGCTATGGCGTGCTCAATCACGTGTATTGCGTAATGTCGCTTACGTGGCGTGAAAGTTTGACAATATTACTATTAGTAGTATACTATTACTCTACTAGCAATCATACGGTGGTAGTCCCCAGGCCTCTGGAATGAAATCTTCTAGAGACTTCAATGTTTGATCTGCTTGCTCAGTTCCTGCATATTTAACGTCGAGTAAATTTGGATCTGGGACCCATACCACTGGTAACATTTAAGGATTGGGATATTCATACTCCACACGTATTAGAATTGAAAAGAGCTTACCAGACATTCCGGCGCGTTTCCCTGCTTGCATCCCAGGCACTCCGTCTTCAAACACCAGTCCCTTACTCCTTTCATCTTTTTGTACTTCACTTAACTCGATATCTGCCTCTCCTTCTCCCGCAAGAGGTCCCACATTCTTGCCTAGCATCCCCTTGGCAGCGACCAGGAAGATGTCAGGGTTGGGCTTCCCTCTCATCCCTGCGTACTGCGTATCGTCTCCGCAAACCACTTTGCCCTCGAAACATCCAAACACTTCTCCGAGGTGTCTAGTTTTCATCTCATAGTTTCTCCTGCGTGATCCTGTGGCAACGGAGATAGGAACCTTGTGCTTCTTGAGATGAAGCACGAGTTTGCGCACGCCTGGGAGGAGCGGGACCGTTGGCCAAGCGAGATCTTGGAGAGTATTTCGTTGAGCAAGATATTCAGCCATTGTGAGTGGGACTTCAGGGAAGAAGGACAAGAGGTGCTCTGCGGCCTCCTTCTCAGCTGTACGATATGAGATCTAGGACATCATCTGTCAACCCATGAACCTACGTTTACCCATGCACCCTGCTTTCATCTCCCAAGTCATTTCTTTGCCATACTTGGCGAGAATCTCGTCTGAAAACTTGATGGATCACTCTTCGTAGATCGCGAGTGTACACTTACTGGTTACATCAGTGTAGATTTTTTCGGAATCAATCATCAAACCTGTACGAAGATTATCAATTGACAACTTGACAATGATATAAACTTGCCATCCATGTCAAAAAGAACATATTCTATCTTTTTTGAAGCCATCTCTGAGGAAATAATCAGTCAAGAGTCGACTCAAGGGACGAATTGACCAGAAATGGAAATGATGGTTCCATAATTGGAAATAGATTGACACGTCCTGATACCTGTGCGAGGCACCAGCGCTGCCGTTTTGCCCGCTGGCAATAACCATCATGTCTCCCGCCGCCTTCGCCTCTGTTCGACGTCGCCGTTTTCTCCTCCTTGCAGTCGTTCTCTCCGCTACATATCTCTTCCTCTTTCGATCTTCATTCTCTCTACCTGAATCACTCAAGGACGCCGGCGTCCCGTACTTATCTCGAGCCAACATTGTTTCGCTCGTGAAGCCAAAATTCGGATCAGGATCTATCGAGGTCGATGAAATATATGGTCTTATACATCTCGTCACAGGGGGCGACGAAGAACACCAGCATGTGCTCACGAGCGCGGTGAATTTTGATCCCACAAAGCCGGTAGATATGGGTGTCTACGC
>JH814823.1:253950-267521 GCA_000296255.1 Omphalotus olearius VT 653.13 | reverse complement strand
GGAGTGAGGAAATGCGGACACTGAATGAGAGATATCCTGTCGTCGTATTCAGCAAGGTTCGATTCTCGCTCGCCTGATCGTTCTTCCGCTAACTCAAAGTCTTGGTCAATTGTTATCAGTCTTTCTGTCCGTGAGTTGTCACCTTGCACTGCTATCGACGACTATCTGACCCTTCATGTAGATATTCAAGACGTGCAAAAGAACTTTTAAGAACCTATGATCTTCAACCACCGCCCAAAGTTATTGAAGTAGATTTACGAGGTGCGCCAAATTTGCTTTGCAATTGTACCGTTCGTCTGACGCATATATACCATCCACCTCAGACGATGCTACCCAAATCAAAGCCTTGCTCACTCGCCTCACGCAACATTCAACGTTCCCCAACATCTTGATCAAGGGCAAGTCAATAGGCGGCTCAGACGATCTGCAGAAATTAGACCAGGACAAGGCTCTGAAGCGCATGCTCCAGAAAGCCGGCGTGGATGTCTTTGGACAAGGGGCATGAGTTTAACTCCAAGTGCCACGAAACCATTCCCCCTTTGGAGTATTTATTTCATATATCGGGCTAGTGAAGAACTGTAGCAATGGTTTTGCACCTGTACTAACTGAAATTTACAAATGTGTTACACTAGGTTCTTTGCTCGAGGCTGCACTGTAATTACAATTCAATCTCGACGCCGTTCTGCTTGAGATACTTTTCGAGTAGATTTCCTCCTGCTCGATGTTCCATCGAGAATCCGTGCAAAGGAGCATCCTTGTCCGTCAACTGACATCCCTTGCTTACACCCTTTGCCAGTACTTCCGGAAGAAGGGATGTCAGAGTGGCACTCTGCTGCGACGAGATGTCATACGCCGTATATAACTGTATATAGTCCTTGGCAAGCTTAAGGTTTCCGTTCGGTGCCTGCGCGTGATGTAAAGCAATCTCCGCTAGGTTGTCTAGATAACCAGTGGGGAAAGGATCCTTTCGTTCATGATCAAATTTCGCTAAAAGAAAGTGTCAGTCAATAGTTTCGAAAAGGCTCGAAGATGAGATCGTACCTTCTTTATCCCACAGTTTGACAATCCGGAGTCTTGCCTCTATCCATCCATCATTGCCCATCAGTTCGCGGTACTTCGTGGCTGCCTTATTCTGCAATTCAACTCTATTTTCAAGAGGCATCTCCGGCTGGTACGCGATCGCACGTTGATTACAAGCATATGCATCTGCGATACTAACAAAGCATTAAAGACTCGGAAAGTTTGACGAAGGCGAAATCGAACGTACTTCCCTACTGAGTGAAAGGCAGTCTCAAGCCCATCCCAGATGAAATATTCGGCTGGCCTAGATACAGACACGTGAGGAATTTGAGTGCATAACAGATATAGCGAACTTTGCTGTACCTTAGTCTGGCTGCTTGTTGGAAATAATGGATTGAATAGTGATACAGGTTGAGCATATTATATACCTGCCCGAGTCCAAGCCACGGTCTGTAATCTTTCTTATTGATATCTGTCGTCACACAGAAATTAAAGTGACAAAAATAAGAAAAGCTAAATCGGGCTTACCCAAAGCTCTGCGATATGATTCAATTGCAGCTGGGGCGTTCCCCATCTCATAGTACCCGGAGCCCATAAGTGTCCAGGCTTGAACAGAAGTTCGATCCAATTGTGTAGCCCGTCGAAAGTATTTTGCGGCCTTCTCATGTTCTGTGCGGAGAGAGTAATAGTTACCTACGGAAATGTTTCAGACTGAAGACTTGCAGATACAGACGATGGGCAACATGCCTATTACACAACATATCTCTGGCCGGTTCTTATTCTCTGCCAAGAATTTTTCTGCGAGACTGGCCAGCCTTTCTCGTTTATGTCTCGTATAGAGGATGTTGGAATATATGTCCATGTCATCAATTCGGTTTGGATCGAGCTTTAGCATAGCTTCGAATTGCTCTTCGGCTTTTGGCAAGTCTGCAAAGCCAGTAAGTAACAAGGTCTTGACGAGATAGAGAACATATCACCAAGTAGATCATATAGCGTCCTTCCGCGCTGACCCATCAACCACAGGCTGCCGGGAAAGAAGCCTTCATTGAGAAGCTTCTCACATAACTTCAGTTCTACCTCGGTCGAGCTATGAAGCTCATTCATGATTTTAATCTGAAATAATTGCGACAGAGGATGATCTATGGGTAAATCGATGTTGACAAGAGCGTCCGTTAACTACGTATACTGTCAAATGTAGTAATTTCCAAACTGAACACGCCACTCACATTCGCAACAGACTCAAGACACGACCCCAGAAGAAGCCACGCTGACCAATTCCATGGATAGACTGATATGGAGTCATAAAGTGCTTGAAGAGCTTCAGGAATTCGGGAGAGACGCGTAAGAAACAAGCCTTCTCTGCTTCTATACTAAGTGAAATGCATATCAGAGAGCGTCTGACACGTACAGAAATTGAAGCCACGGGTCGTCAGATTTTTCTACTGTCTCTAGAAGGTCGCCAATTGTGGTGTTAACAGGAACAGGCGGCTGGTGCCGAGTACCTAGTAATAACTGTAAAATCAGAGAGATGGGTTTTGCATGAGCGAGGAAACACACCATCGAGCTTGTGCCATTCTGTTAACGCTTTCTTTTCACTGATCTTCCGAGAATAAGCACACGACCAGCGTAATAGCGATGTCTGCTCACGAGGAAGCGGCAGTATACTGCGAGAAAATGTGCTTTGGAACTTCTACACTCTCTCAGGAGGTGAACTGCCCGATGATATTGCCTTCCTGCCATACATCTCCGAGCAGCATCGATCACGTCTGCGTCGCGCTCCTCCGCTTCTCGATCCACCGACGTGAGCCACTTTGAGTCGTTGTCGCCATCGTCGAAAAGATCGTCGGGATCCCTGATAGAACTGGAGCTCGTGTCTGCGTTTTTCATAGACTTCCGTTTTGATGCTGGAATAGACATAAGAAGTTCTGAAGACCTGCGTATAGGCTAAATATCCCTGGTCAATATCGCAGGTGATAGAAAATGAACCGACCATCTGGACGCGATGATGAGTCCTCGTTCAGCAGTGTCGTCTACAGAACGACGTATCTCTGAGATGATACGCTCGTCAAGGCAGTCGATGGAAGAGACTGTCATTTGAAACTATTTTACGAGTCCGGGGTAAATACTTAGTGGTGGAAATTGAAAGAGACGCGTCGCGTGAATTGCTCCGGCAATGACTACCACCGCATAACCCCGGAGAATTTCTATGTACTCCTCAATGACCTTCTTCTACTTTCTCCATCTTCATCTCTCTTAAGTCTTATTAGCAGGTTCTGCTCAAGCTCAGTAAATGCCGCGAAAGGCTGTCATTCACTATGTCTCGCTCCATTCATCTCTAGTCAATCTTCCAATCTCAATATACGGACCCCTCCTTGAACGCGGTATAGTGAGGTCATTCGAGGCGCAGTGGTTTTCACACAGTTTGACCACTTCTCTAGCGTCCTCAAAGTCTTGCAGTCCATCTGACACTCCTACCACTGAAGAACAAGGCCACGAAGAATGAAGCATATGTGGGCTGGACAGGCATGGCTTCTGCTTCTTCGTTAGCTCAGTTCAATGCTTCGGGATCCGGAGAGAAAGGCTTTGAAACGGTGGAGATTGATCCACAGTATGCACAGGGTCTGGGCTTTGCGCAGGGAGAAGTTGTACGTTCGCATTTTGGTATACTGCATCAGGTGGTGAAGTCTTTTTGCAGGTCGAGATAGGATTACTTCATGATATGGCTATTGCTAAATCTGTTGCAACGGAACCCCTCACATCGGACGACTGGGAAATCATAGCAAGTCTCCTTTCTCTTAACTTAGCCTAATTATTAACAAGCGCCAATTATGTACAGGAAATCCACGCCTCGCATGTTGAATCGACTCTGCTTTCTCAAGTTCGTGTTGCGAAAGTAGGGCAGGAGATCGACGTTTGGGTACTTGGCAGAACGAGAGTTCGTCTGAAAATAGGCACGTTGAGCATTACGGCTGGCATACACACATTCTTACGTTTCTGTTCAGTATTCATAGATCCTCAATCCAAGAACAACGCGCTTCTTCTTAGCACAAACACGGAGGTATCCATTGCTCCCAAACCACACAGTCGACAACAGCGATCCTCCACCTCCAAAGAAGTGTCCGTAAACGGGACCTCTACAGAGCCTGCAAATGACGTTACGAAGTCCAAACCTCCATCGACACGAGTGACTGTGTCCCAAATTCTTAGAGTGCTCCCTCTGGGAGTGGTCGCAACTCCGCTTCCATCGTACACAGGTCCTGAGCTGGTTGGATACGTGTCTCTTGCTACGCTCTCGCGGTTGCGAGATTCAGAGACAATTATTGAGGAAGAAATGATTTATCGCAGATTTATATTGGAACTTCTCAAGTCTCCCTCTGATCCTACTGAAACCTCTGATTCTGCGCCCCAATCGTTACCGAAACCCAAGGTTTTGAAACCAGGCGACAAGGATCAGGCTGTCGTGTCGTTGGACGCAGCGCGCACACGAGAAATTCATGTTCGTGGTATGAAGGGCTTGATTGATGGACACGTCGTATTCTGCAACCTTCCACGGGACTTGAAGGACTGGGATCTTGTCAGGTATATAGCTGTGTTTTTGCGGCTGATGTAAGTTGAGATTTCTCTGCTAGGTTAAAGAATGATGAACACGGAACCACGCTTCAAGTGAATTTCGAACAGCTTGCAGATTCCTCGACTATCCCAGCTGCAGAACGGTAAATTCTCCTAATATCGTTTCAATTTTTGCTGATTGAATTCTAGTGTACCTGAATTTTTGGCGGGTGTTGACGAAGTGCTTGAGCGTTGCGTCAATTTTTGTGTGCGTAGGTTTGCCATACATTCAACGAAGGTGTCGGTGCGTGGTGGTAAGCTAATTACAATCGAGTTTCAATGCTCCAATGCCTTAAATTATTCCCGTGGTTAGTTTCTTCGCTATTGGTGACAGGGCGCACTGGTGTTGGCAAGACTTCTGTAGTCAAAGCGGTGGCGAAGACTTTACAGAAGGATCCAAAAACCTACACTCGTACTTATGCGGTCATATTTTGCAATTGTGCTCCAGATTTACTCATAGAGGATCTGCAGATACACTGTATGTCGATGTGGCTCCCTACGCAGAAAAGCCGGTACCCACACTCCGAGGCCTGCTGCAATATTGGTATGAGAAGGCTGCGTGGCATAAACCTTCTATCCTCATTTTGGATAATTTGCACGAGCTTCTGGGGACCGAACTCGAGGTAATTTAGTTTCTTGCCTTCAGTTTTAGCGCCAGCTCACCTTTCTAAACCCGGTACAGCACACGGATTCCTTTCGCACCCGACAAATAACCGAACTCTTTCTTTCGATGTATTCGGCGTCGTCACGATCCGCTGCACCCAACTCTCGAGGCATCATTCTTCTGGCTACGGCGACTTCAGCTACTGCTCTTCATCCGCTTATCAGCACTTCTCATATCTTCGAAGAAGTTGTCAACCTTACTCCACCTAACAAGGATGCAAGGAGAGATGTACATGTCTTTTCACTAGTGTCGGAGGGGCGCAACTAAATGGTGTGCTTGTAGATTCTTTCAAAAATTATCAGAGACCGCCTCAAGTCAGCCAAGGATCTTCGTGAAGACCCAGAATTGCCGTTGAATTTCACCTACCTTGCAACTCAAACAGAGGGCTATTCTGCAATCGATTTACAGGATCTTTGTTCCCGTGCAGTACATCAAGTCGTCATGAGGATTGCAAACGATCATAAGCTGGTGTGTAGCGTCCGACTTTCCATTTCCTACGTAATTTAACTAGTGCAACGTAGGCTGTACTCAATATGGCAGACTTTGAAGCTGCTCGCACTGGATTTGTGCCTCTTTCTTTGAGGGACATCAAGCTCGAGAAATCCGATGTCACTTGGGCCGATATTGGTGGTATGGTCTAGCTGTATTGGAAGGTTCGTTAAAGAAACTAACTTCTGCTACAAGGCTTGCACGAGACAAGAAGGATACTTCGCGAAACTCTCGAATGGCCCACAAAATATGGCCCTATCTTTGCTCAATCACCGCTTCGACTGCGTTCGGGGTATGTCAATGCTACACATCTTCGTTATCTTACTGAGAGAATGGCAGGCTCCTATTGTATGGCTACCCTGGCTGCGGAAAAACCCTACTTGCTTCTGCCGTAGCCAAAGAATGCGGTCTCAATTTCATTGGTGTCAAGGGCCCAGAAATATTAAACAAATACATTGGAGCTAGCGAGAAAACTGTAGGTGTTTGACGTCCTTTGTATTGTCACATGAAGTTAAGTCCTCTCAGGTACGAGATATCTTTGAGCGCGCGAGTTCCGCAAAACCGTGCGTCTTGTTTTTCGATGAGTTTGACTCCATCGCCCCAAAGAGGTCCGCATTTCTCTATCTCTACTACAAGCGTCGTATTGACCCTTCTCTTTATTTGCAGAGGTCACGATAGTACTGGCGTCACTGATCGTGTCGTGAACCAGATGCTCACGCAAATGGATGGTGCTGAGGGACTAGAGGGTGTCTATGTTCTTGCCGCAACAAGGCAAGCTTGGATAATAATTTGGCGACAGCTATTGTTAACAAACATCGTAGTCGGCCAGACCTCATTGACTCGGCTCTCCTTCGACCAGGCCGCTTGGATAAGTCGCTCCTTTGTAATATGCCTGATATATCGGAACGCAAAGATGTAAGACGTTACTCTCAGGAAACAGGAATAACCTCTCACATCTTCAACGCAGATTCTGGAGGCTGTTAGCCGGAAGGTCGCATTGTCACCTTCGGTCGATCTAAACGCAATTGCAGAAGCCACGGAAGGGTTCTCTGGTGCCGATTTACAGGCTCTGATTTACAATGCTCACCTCGAAGTCGTCAATGCCTCCATAGCAATGTCTGCTAATCAGTCAACTGGCGCCGCAGAAGACGAGAGTATCCCAATACGGTTTACAACTCTTGGAGTCCAACAATCGAAGCGAACAACGAGCAAGGCAGAAGAAGCGGCGCTGCAAAGACGTGTACGTTACATACCCCCTCATCTGTGGATTCATTGCTAACACTCTGAATAATAAAGCTGCGTCAAATACAGCTTGCCAGCCGACCTCAACAAAGTAAGACAAAAGATTTGTCCACAACACCGTCACAAAAGGCAAGTTTTGAAATCATTCGTGTTTGAACTTTTCAGTGACAAGAACACGTCATGCAGAGAGAGATCACTCAGGACCATATTCAACGTGTGCTGAAAACAACCAGACCTTCTGTATCTGTAGAAGAGCGCAGGCGCTTAGACAGGCTGTGGGTCGTTTTTGAGCCTTCAAATGACGTTGCTTCTGAAAATCTTTGTGTACCAGATATAGCGCATTCATGTCCGATCGAACTGGAGAGCTTCCGGTCCCTCCAGATCCCGCTGGCATCGGTCATCGAGCAACATTAATGTAGCATCAGTACTTATAAGTAGCACGTCCACATCGACATCTATTTTCAATTGGGAGAAGCTGTTAAAGGCTTGATGGCAAGGTATAGAGCGTCCGGCCTACCATAAGTCTTTCACATATAAAGATGCACGATTTATTTGGTCTCTCTTCTCAAGCCTATGTTTGGGTTGCGGTTGATCTCAGGATACCAATTTCCTAAACCCGCGTAAATATGTGCGTAACACACGTAGGTGTTATTGCACTGCGCACTACCTTCTCTCTGTGGTGAACTACTTTTGGGTATGTGTTTTTTCAATGAGTTCTCAATGAGTCAAAATTACTGGTGAATTCCGGGGGCAGGATGATGAGTGGACGCAATCTAGGAACTTAGGTAAAGCAACTGGTACGACATCATGCTACGGCCAGCACACCATCGACTGAAGGCTGTATCCAGGTCTCAACTGCGAGCTGCGCCTCGTGAGCAATCAGCTCAAATGCACGATGAACGTGTATTTCCTCCGTACGAGCGGATCCCACAGCAAATCTGACGCAGAACTTGCCATTCAGGACGGTTTGCGTAAGGAGAATTTCCCTTCGGGCAGTTATGCGACCGAAGAAATGCTTGTTAAGATCATTGAGGGCTTCCTCAGTCAGTGGTGGTTGCTCAGAACTTGAAGCGTTGGGATTGAGGCGGAATACGGACAGGGATAGAGATGGCGGGGCCGTTAGAGTAAAAAGATCTGAAGTATTGATGAGATCGGCAAAGATTCTGTTGAGGTGAATTCCCTAGGACGCGATTTCTTAGATTCTTGTGACTGTCCATTGGAGGCGACGAAATGACATATTACCTTTCGGATATGTGTTTGGAACCCTTCTATTCCATAACCACGCAAGACGAACCAGAGTTTAACAGAACGATAACGACGTCCGAGACCAAGATGCCAGTTCCGATAATCGATGACAGTACCTGTTTAGCATGGCGAGAGTCTTAGAATCTACATAGCGCTGATCAGTGTCGATGAAGTTGCACGGACCAGCGTCACCCTGCGCAGTGCGCAAGAATGGAGGTGTGAAGTCTAAAGCTTCCGTGAGATATCTACGGTCCCGGACCCACAAAGGCGAAGCGTCGAAATTGGTGAGTCCCCACTAGATAAATCCGTCAGAGGAGAGGAGCCACGAATCAATCACAGGGACGTCATCACCTTGTGAAAGTTCGTGCAAAACGAATCTGCAATCTCATTGATTTCTTCCAAGTGGCAGATCTCCCGATATTCAGGACAAACTAAGGAAAGTCCGGCCCAAGCAGCGTCGACGTGAACCTTGAGATCGGAATACTCCTTCACTACAGTTATTTGCTAGACTCCGAACTATCCTGTGTAGCAAGAAATGAATGGCGACGTACCAGTTTCCTTAATTTCTGGAAGGTTATCAATTGCACCTGAAGATGTGGTTCCAATAGTTGCGACTAAGGTGTTTCATTGTTTATTCTATTCTTCATGAGGGTAGAAAAATGACTAACTAAGAATGAAGGGCTTGCGGCCCTTCTCCTTGTCATCTTCCAAAGCCGCACGTAAAGTTTCGCCTCTGAGAGAAAAATTGTCTGAAGCTTTGACATCTAGTGCACGTACGGCTAAGCCGAGGATCAGAGCAGCTTTGACACCGAGCGAATGAGTTTGAGTCGTTGTATAAATGACCATATCTTCTAGTCTTGTCTCCGGATGTTTAGCTTTGTATGCGGAGCGAGCCGCAACGACAGCGACTAGAGCCCCCTCAGACGCTGTATTCTGTCGGTGTACATATCAACTTAGAGCTCGCCACATAAAAATAAAAGAACACACACTTGGAAACATCCGCCGCCTATCCCAGACGAATTCAGGAAAGATGGACTTAAACCGAACATTTGAGCGGCCCAATCCAATACGATCGTCTCTAGCTCCGTACAAGATGGACTAGCAGTCCACTATGCGTATACTCAAGTCAGGAAACTGTTCTCTTGCAATAGAGAAAAGACATTCACATTAAAGCCAGGGTTGCTTACGCTACTGGCATACAAATCACCAATCAGTCCCTCGAACGAGAATCCTGCTGGGAAGTAAGCAAAGAAAGACGGATGCTGCCAGTGGGTATATCCTGGACATCGCTCAGAAGGATGCTTGTGTTAAGACACGAAGATGTCGCACCGGGGACGATATATTTCTGGTAGTCATCTGCAATTAATGAGAAATCTTCCCCAGTCTCAGGGGTAGCCGCTGTGAAGTGTTGAACATCGCAGAGCGAATCAGATGGAAAGAACCCGTACAAGGCAGTAACGGACGAAGATATCCAGGTTCTACATCTGGTATCACAGTGAACTTGGATTCCTGCAAGGAGTAATAATAATCGCAGATACGGTCGATGGCTTGATAACCAGCTTTTCTGAACCTTATGCGTGACTGTCAGTGCAAGGAGAGACTTATGATAACCGAAGACCCACTGCTCGATATCCATTACTACTTACGACCAATTCCTTTATGTTGGCCCAGAGAGAGTGCCTGAATGAAGGAGAATGGTCAGCAGGAAACAAAACAATTGTCGTTTATAAAGGTGACCCACAAAGTTGTCTGACAAATGTAAATGTAGCCTCAGGCCTTTTCTCTCTGTTACATCTTCAAATTCTGATGTCCTTTAACTTCAGTTCTATGCAGCGCTTCATGAGAAAAAAATAAGAAACGCTAAGCCTGCCAGCACTGCCGGACCGTAACACCCGAAAGAAAAGAAAAAATTTGGCAGCATGGTGGGTTGAACGCAATGGCGACCACCTCCCCAGTCCTGACCGCCGTCCAGTCCAGCAGTGTTCTTGGAAAACGAAAAGTGTCTGAAATATCTACTTACGTCCTACATCTTGCTTCCAGTCCAGAGCTTTTGGCTGGTCCTTCTGATTCTGAATTCGAGTTCTTGTCTGAGGCGTCGTGCAACAACCTGGTCCAACACCCAGCCCGAAAAGCAATACTTGTCAATGGAAAACTAGTTGCTTCAGATACCAAGAAAAGATACAAATGCACGTTTGATGGTTGCGACAAGTCCTACACGAAGCCTTCACGCTTAGAGGAACATGAACGATCTCATACAGGACGGGTGCGTATGAGCGTATGATCTGTACACCGTGTGTTAAGACTTGCCCTTAGCGACCCTTTGTATGCAAGACTTGCAATAAATCATACTTGCGAGAGACTCATCTCCAAGCCCATGCTCGTAGTCATCTACCTGACACCGAGAAGCCTCTTCCTTGCCCTTTACCCGAGTGTTCTAAAAGGTTTTGGACCAACCAACATTTGCGCGCACATGTGAATTGGCATAATGGAGCCAAGTCTTTCAAGGTGGGATATGCCTGACATCCCTGAATAATACTTCTCCGTACTCAAATGCATAACGATACAGTGCATGCAACCTGATTGTGACGAAGCCTTTGCAAAACATCATCAATTGCGTTCACATTTGTGTACTGCTCATGCACCTCCTGGCACGAAACCCTACCAGTGCTCTCATGAAGGCTGCACGAAATCTTTTTTAACTAATCAACATCTGCGCACCCACTCACGGGTGCATAATGGTAAACAACAGTTTACTTACTTTTGCGTCGCGTTTTAATGAATCTGGCTCAGATAAACGATACACATGTGTGCAAACTGCTTGTCTCCCCACATCCGACCGCCCCGCAGTCTTCTATCAGACATGGACTGCTCTGCAACACCACATCCGTACTGCCCACCCGCCCACGTGTATTCATCCCTCGTGTAACGGACGAAGTTTTGCATCACAGAAGGGGCTACGTGCCCACCAAAAGCTCCATCAGCAGCGAGACCAAGAGGCACAGCTAGACGCTCTTAGGTCGGATGGCGAAGAAGAAGAATCTAATCAGCCTCCAAGAAAGAAACGGCGAGGCGGTGAACACGGTCGGGACTGGAAATGCGAAGTGGATGGTTGTGAAAAGGATTTCAAATCCGTAAGTTTCTGCTTAAGCATCATGAGCAATCTCTCAAAACCTCATTCTTTGATAGAGCAAAGCCTTGATGGTACACAATAAAGTCACCCATATTGGCCGAAGAGACTTTGTCTGTCCTCATGAAAGTTGCTCGCGCAGCTTCGGTTACAAACACCTCCTTCAGCGACATCTTGCAAAGCTACATCAGACACGCTCTGTTTCCGGGCATTCGTCTTTTGAACATGACGGCGACGACGACGACGCCGATTCTGAGTCATCTGACTGCGAAAGCCCGGTTCACAAGAACAGTCCACGGATACTATCTATTGACGCTATCACTGGTAGTGCCTATGCTGCCCGTGCGAAGGAGCGAAGTCAAAGCGGGAAGGCTTTACGGTGCCCTTACCCACATCTGACAGCCATCGAAATTGTCTCACCTGCCATGCAAGGAGCAGCAGAAGGTGGACCTTCTACTAGTAGCCACGATATCTTGTCCAATGCTGCTGGTTGTGATTACTTCTTCAGTCGTGCGTACGACTTGCGCAGGCATCTTCGTGCGGTCCATGAGGTTGAAGCGGGAAAGGAAAGTCTAGATGCATGGGTAGCAGCACAGAAATTGAAGTAGAGGTTGAGCTTCGGATACTTTTCAGCTTTTGTTGTTTTGTTAGCTCTGCTGTGTTTATTTATTTCTGCTATCTGTTCTGATGTTCACTGGCGAAGCTGTTACATATAATCACTTGTAATACATGTAGATACCTAATATCACGATCAGCCCTTCCACCAGTTGTCGTACGAGGCACTTGCGTTGATACCCTAAAATCGAGGGAATAAAAGTAAATATACGTGGATGGGGAGAGAAAGGAAGAGAAGTACCATCGTGATGAACCCAGCAAGACCTTGGTTAAGAACTCCACCAAGCAGCTCCAGCTTGAAGACAGGATTGTATTTTCCCTCTGGCCCGTATGAATCCTCGAAAATATTTAGCGCGTCTCGCCAATTGCGAGTGCGGCCATGGGTATCGCGGATGGGATTCTCGACGTAGGGATACATCTAAAGCAACGCAGGTGTTATACTCTTTCAATGTGGCTAAGAAATAATAATCATACCTTGTCAACCTGAACGTTGATGTCATCATCAAAGAAAAATTGGCCAACATGTGCGAGATTGTCGCTATCAAATGTACCATTAGGGAGAGGTTTCCAAGAGGTAAAGACTTTCGTGTGGATGTGCGTAGCACGACCAGTGTAGTACCCGGGGAAGATGGCTTGAAACCAGATAAACATGAATAACACGATGAAAAAGGGAAAAAAAGACATACTGGTGAACTTAGCCACACCATTGATATCAGTAGGCCAAGCACCGCGCAACCAGGTCTCCTCAGGTTGAGTTCGAGGGAAGGCAGAAAGTAATTGGTTCCGTTTCCCGCCAACCTGTGGTTTTTCATCCCTCAACTCAGGCAGAGGCTCTGGGTGACCAGCATAATGACCAGTTGAGTTGGCGTGCCAAATGTCGACAAGGACATTGGGCATAGGTTGGCAGGTGTTTACATCGATGACGCCTATATCGAGGTACTGAGTAGTTCGGTCAGATGTCCGCATCAAACAGATTTTATCAGGACTCACTGTTAAAAGACCTAGCTGATATTCTGCGATGTTCTGCCTTATGGGGTGTCCGGCTTTGTGGTAGTATGGTCCTTCCGTCACTACAGGAGCTGCAGTAGGAATGTCAAACGGAATTCGAACATGAAGTTTCATTCAGCTGGACGTACTTAGAACGCAGGTGTTATTGAACATGGGCGTCTCCTCGACAGGAGTGCATTCCATAATTTGCTTGCTCTTGCTCTCCTGTATGGCCTCGTAGGCAAAGAGATCGTCGCCCTCAAGAATATGAGGATTTCCTGCACCAAGTACAGCTTGAGACCATGCTCGTTTTCGAGCTGCAGTGAACTCTGCGACTGCCGGCGCGCACTGTGAGCAATGAAATGTCAGTTTAGAGAGTAAGCAACGAGAATCAGACATTACATAGTACGCAGCGGCCTGCAATGCCCTTTGAGATTCGATCTCCTCATCAGACTTGGGTTCGCGATGAGCAAAAGCAAAGTGAGCTGAGGACACAATTGCAAGCAAGGCGAGCAGATGCCGGCAGAACATTTGAGGCACGACGATTAGCTCAGGTGAAGGCTCTTTTATATT
>JH814823.1:241238-253931 GCA_000296255.1 Omphalotus olearius VT 653.13 | reverse complement strand
GTGTGCTTGACCTTCGGGGCGCGATCACTGAGCTTCCAAGAATTGCAAGCGATAAGCACATCCGAGCTAAAATGGCCTGGATCAGGTCTCAGGGTGCATTTCACGCTAAACATACCCCACATGAAATGTTTCGGAGCATCTAGAGTGCGCATCACCTGCTTATGTTGCTTCTTCCAGCGCGATGAAAGCGGCCCATAGCCCGATGCGGCTTGGCTTTACCCCACTGTGATAATTTCGTTGGGCGTAAAAATGTTTTTCCGTTCTCTCGAGCCTTCTGCGGGGGCCGGATCACGGGCCATGCTTGAAGCTCCGGCGAGGATATCCTTGAATGTGAGGGTAACGTTCAGAACTTCTATGCAGGTCTGGTAACCTCTGCAACATCATGTATCTGGGTGACTACTCATTCTTCAACGATAATGAGCACTGAGCAGAGCAGAGCAAGGGCAGAGGAAGATTGTCACGTGCTTCCTACGCGCTTCGCGTCGTTCGAAGAACAATAGACGCTAGCGCATTGAGTAACGTCTTTATTACTCGCAACAATTGGCCTCAATTAACTCAATGGTTTTCACATTGGTATAAGAAATCCATTGCTATCATCTATCTGCCTAATTTAACCCAATTGTCTCCTAGTTGATACCTCCTTTGATTTGATATCTTCAGAAACGATCTCATGACAGGTAAGACCAAGCTTCAGTGCTTCGAATGCTCATGTACTGACCTCATGTTGATGGTATTATGTGTGTAAAGACGCATATTTTATGAATGCTGTGGACGGCGATGACCCGACGTCTATTCCTCCTAGAACCTCAATGGGTTCTTCTCGCAGGACTTCGATGGAGACTCGCACTAGTTCCCATCCTCGGTCGAATTCAACTCGAATGACGGAACGTAAGCAATCAAGCTCAAGCAAAGAACTTGCCATGCTCCTTACGCTAGAAAAGGGTGCAAATCATACTTTAAGACTGGCCCTTGAAGAAACCCAAAAAGAGTTGGTGGCGCAAAGGCGCCGTGCAGAGGAGGCCGAGACAAACCTACTCGAAGTCACTTCTGGCTTCGTAAAAGCCAACAACGAGAGACTTGCTGCGCTCCAGGAGGCAGCCAAAGCTGTAGAGGAACTTGAGTGAGTGTTGCTCCCCGAATTTGAAGCCATGTTTTTTTTAGGCTTTATTCATAGGTTGTATCGTGCGCAGCTGCGTGCAGCACAAAGAGAAATCGACAAAGCGAGGGATATGGTAAAGGGGATTGATGAACGGCGAGTGCGGGCGGAGGATGAAGCTGCCAAATACAAGAAGAGTACTAGGAAGCTCCACGAAGAGAGGCTGGTGAGCTTGGCTCGTGAGGAGGGGCGGAGGCAAGGATTTGAGGAAGGCATGCAGAGAGCCAGGGCTGAAGCCGGACTATTTGATCTGGATGTGGACAGTTACGTGACACCACGCTCTCACCACCGACTCGATCCTCCAGCAGTTTTTCCAGAAGATGATTTCTACGAAGATGAGAGCATATCTGACTCGCCTCAACGAGATACTCGATCCTCTCCTGACCATTTCTCGGAGTCTATGCCACAACCCTTACCCGCAGAGCCACCTAATACTCGGAGCTCGCCTCCACCACCACGTACGGAGGAACAAACACCTCCACTTCCTATACCTACGCCCTTACCTCCACGTTCCCCTAGTAGAACAGACGGCGAAATACACCCTGTAATCATTCACAATATCCCTTCTTCCCCCCGTCATCCACATACACCAATCCCGCCGGATGGTATGATTCCAGTTCTTGACAGTGATTCTCGTATTCGTCTTCCGCCTTCTCATGAATTGGGGCCTATGCCGCCCATTGTAGAATCTTCCCCTACACCTTCGCAACGAAATCTGGAGGAACCGAAGATTGTCCCTCCACCGGGAACATACAATACTAATACTTACATGGTGTCTTCTGGCTCACAACCACACCATCATCATCATTCAAACTACCATCAATCCTCTCCAGAATCGAACTCTACTACTATATCTCAGTTCGACATGTTAAGCAATCCTTACCTTGCGAAGCACAGTCCGATGAGTGCTATAGAAGAGGTTGCCAGTGGATTCACTAGCCCGAATCCGCCATCCATGCACGGAGGGCAAGACCTTCACCGAAATACATCTGTAGTAAGTAGACGTACACAGATGTTTCAAGGGTTGGCTAACTTTTCTCGGTAGCGCAGTGCAGCATCGAGCCATCGGTCCCGCACCCCCACACAAAATTATAGGACACCCCGTGCAAGGGAAGAGCAATTACCGGATCTGTCCTATCAGTCAACGGGTGGTAGTCGAGGGATCAGCCGTAAAGCTTCCACGGTGTGTACTTTTGCATATTTTGCACTCTTCGCAATCTGACACCTTCTGCAGCCAAATGTGAACTCGAGGCAAGCAACAAAAACGCCGCCCGCCCCCAGTCCGCAGAATTACGGGGATATATATGCTAGATCCTTCTCACCGCCTAGTAATATATATACTAATCCCCATTACCAAACCGGTGCAGAGCCCAGTCTCCGTCATGCGACCTCCATGGTGAGCACTCACGCAAGATGACCTTTTCTTCTGTTCTTACCCGTATTTCTCTAGCGCAGCATTGGCGATCCATACGCTACACAGGCACCAGCACAGAGAAG
Source organism: Omphalotus olearius VT 653.13 (assembly GCA_000296255.1). Taxonomy (NCBI): domain Eukaryota; kingdom Fungi; phylum Basidiomycota; class Agaricomycetes; order Agaricales; family Omphalotaceae; genus Omphalotus; species Omphalotus olearius. The sequence goes on along the minus strand of JH814823.1, from coordinate 251,278 downwards.
CAGGACGCCGTATACGGCTGAGAAACCTCCGCTGTTCATGCCGCCAGAGCAATCTCCTGCTAACCCAGCTCGTACTTCTCCGGAAATGAACAGGACTCTCGGGCGCAAATCTTCTATGGCAAGTCATTTCGTAGATTCTGCTAACCCTTGTGCGATGACCCCTTATTAGGCTAGCGCCGGCTCAAGCAGTCACACCCTGGCAGGTAGACATCCGACTCAAACATCTTCTGCGGTGCCTTCAAGTGGGATGTCCACTACGTTAGTGCCTGACGACCTTGCACCATTCGATACACACTCTCCCCGGAATTCTGAGAGCAGTAGCGCCGAGATCAACGTATCCATCCACTCACCGGTTAGTTACTTTGGCTTCCATGTCATACTAGTCTTTTGATGTGTAAATCAGACACCGCCAGGCTCAGCTCGAAGCGGTAACGAAGATATTCCGCAACGTCCGTATAATGAGTTCCTCAGTCCATTAGATGCACACAGACCTCTGCCAATGCCCGATACGGCCCCAGCCCCACTTCCCACTGCGCCTTTCGGAACGAGCCCTACCATCGGTACTCCCATACCGATGAATAACGGTATTTTCATACCATCGAGCTTCACTTCATCCCCTAACATAGCCCCCGCTGTACTTCTGTCCCCCAGAAGTAGGCCGAGTGAAGTCCCTAGGTCCTCCTCCCTCTCCCCTCATGTCGGCAGCGGCAACGCTGACTTCATGCCTGGTAGCTTTACACTTGCACCTGGCTCTCCGTCATCCACTAATCAACCTCCAGTCATTCCTGACCCATCTTTGCTGGGTCCAGTGGACTCTGATTCCGAATCGGAAGATCCAGTGTCTTCAGGGATGAACAGCGAGGCTAATACGCTGACTACGCCCCCTTCCCGCGGTCGTGGCTTGCCTCAAGTACAAGCTTCGGCTCGAGGAAAAGGCAGAGGACGTGGGACTGCGAAAAAAAAGCGACGCTGAATACGCTTTTCTGGGATATATCTTGTACTTTGATATTTGTACGGTGTACTGTTACAGGTTACAGAATACTTGAAAAATACAGTTTCTGCTGTTCCCTCGCGAGACACGTATTATTCAGCTCTAAGGCTACATAAAGCCGGTGTTTGACAGTAACCCTCCTAACAGTACATATACATAAGATTAGGACTACAACCACAACTGTAATCCAGAAACTGCTCTAATACTCCCGAGGTCAATGTCAATAATCATCCCGCCTCCTCTCAGAATCTCGGCGATAATCACGGTCAGACTTCTCTCGACCTCTGTCTCTCTCTTTATCTCGTCTTCTGTCTCTGTCCGGCTCTCTCTCCCTATCGCGGTCATAAGCGTAATCCCGGTCCCTTTTGCTAGAAGACCGTCCATCAGGCGAGCTTCGCCTCGAAGAAACTCTCGATTCCCGTCGTGGAGAGGTCGATCGTTCCGGCCGCCTTTCCCTGTCCCTATTCCTATCATGATCCTGTCTGCTATGCTTGCTATCATCAACAATGTTCCCGTTCCTGTCCTTCTTGACCACAGGAACATATCGTCGTTCAGGCCGTTTACTCCCTCTATTCTTCTGGTTGCTCCCATCATCAAAGACTTCCATCTCCTTGGCGCCTATTCCCAGCAATGCCGGGCGCGCTTCAGGAATATAAGGCTGAATTATACCCTGTCCCTTCCGCGACGCAGCGGTTCCTTCCTTCCACCCCATCCCCCGCAACATAGCCGCACCGAATTGAGATACAGGCACGCGATTGTAGTCGTCCAGAGTGGCCGATTCCGGAAGTTCGTCGACATCCTGTTTGTAAGCGTCTGCCTCTGACAACGCAGGAATAACGCCAATCTGAGGACCTTCTTCCACCTCACCGTTCGCTTCCGACAGTAGAGCGCGCAAAGCTCGTTGATCCTCTGTTTCCTCTACCTCTGTAACGAGTTCTTCCTCCTTCTTAATCGAGACCTCCACCATTTGAGCGTCCACCGTCTCCTGTTGAACAACCTCTTCCTTCTTCCGCATCTGTAGTCCAGATAAAACTGGACCATTATTTATCGTATCTTTTGTTCCAAGACCGCCAACGCTGCCATCAGCGCCGGTCTTTTGAGCTCGTGCGGATTCAGGAACAAACTGCCCTGCCGTTCTCCTTCTACGGGCCGCTTCACGCCAGTCACGGTTTTTGAGTGCAGGTATGACCAAGGGACCCTGAGGTGCCTTCTTCGGTTTAAGTCTACGAAGAACGATATGGTTTCGTGCTTCTGTGAGTTGAGACAGCTGTGTGGGTAATGACGAGGAGAGGACACACCGTTCAACTCCAAATTGGTCAAAGCCAGTTACAAGCTCATCTTGAGCCTCATCATCTTCCTCATCGCTATCCAAATCCTGAGCATATGGTCTCGGAGAAGATGTATTACTACGAGCAAGAGGGCTTCCTGGAGTAGACTCATTTACCAGGTGACGGGGTAAAGATGGAACCTTGAATGACGAGCCACTATCAGAGTCGGGCCCTGAAGAAGTAGCTCTTGATACAGGTGTTGGTCTGCGTACAGTGAAGGACACCTTTTGAGCAGACAAGGACATGGCGGTCTGAAGGAGAGAAATGACTGTGTGAAGCGCTAGCCAAACATGGTCAAGCTGGCCGGCCCGTTGTCCCGGTTTCTTGCACCGTCTGCTCCTTGCCACCCGTCATTCATGGCTTTCAGATTTGGCTCTCGTACTCTACGGCATGTCTCTCAGCTCCTCAAAATAGATTCACGGTATGGCTCTACAAGCTTACCACGTTGCGTCTTGAAGACACCTACCTGCTTCTATTCAATGTCTGCTCCGTTGAAGACCGCGTTCACTCAGCATCTACCATCTTCTCCAACTGACTTATTATCTACGCCATCGCCCGAATACCTTGAACAAGAGGAGATTGACGTTGAATTACTTCCTTCCGAACAGGCAAAGGTCATCATAACGGATCGCGCTGCGGAGGTTTGGGTGTTCTCCTCCATTTGTGTCAGAGTGCTGAGAGTAACGGTTTTTAGCAATTACGCAAGATATCTGAGCGAGAGAATGACTCAAATGCTGCTCTTAGAATAGCAGTCGAATCTGGAGGGTGTCACGGATACCAGTACAAAATGGAGCTTGCGAAGAGTCGGTCCCCCGATGATTAGTAAGTGATTCAAGTCTGTTCAGAGCGACTAGTTGATATTCCGCTGCAGCCATTTTACACATCCCAATATCAAACCTTCGAACATACTTGTCGATGCTGTCTCGCTATCTCTCTTGAATGGTTCAACCATAGACTTTGCGACCGAACTTATCGGAAGCAGCTTCAGAGTGTCGGACAACCCGCACGCTGAGGGCAGCGGGTGTGGTTGTGGTGTTAGCTGGGAGTTGAAGTCGTAATGTCTTTTCACAGGTTTTGTTTATTGCTTTGATTTTTAAATGTCTAATGGAATATATCTTTTCTGTCGAAGAATTCTCTTTTATCTTCAAGTAATGCAAGATTATACGACCAAGGATTCGGTTGCGAATTGATTGGGATAAAACGGTAGCAAATCGCCTTATGATTCATGCCAGACGGAGCTAGCAGGCCGAATTCTACTTTGAACACAAGAGCAAGACTGCTTACGAGCAACCCTGTTGTCCTTCGTACGAACCCTCAATGGTCTCGCGCCTCAGTGCTACCGTCCCGTTACCAGTTTACCTTTGCGGCCTTACTTTACATGTTGTTTGGGCTGCGAACAGGGTTGGAGGATGGGTGACTGGTACGGCAGTGCGGTGAGGTTAGGTGCTACACGTCCCAATGATCGCCGGAATTTCGCCCGTCCAAGCCTATAATGTACCTTCAAGTCATATCTGGAAGCGGACGAACATGAACAGGCGTTTAGGAGCTAGCTCGATGATTCTGCAGCTACGCTGAGAAATTCTAAAAGCTTAGATTGGATCGTCGAAGGAAGGCTTCTTCATCAGAGTGCGAACTCGGAACGAGGCTGGCCCCATGCTTTTTGCACGATCCTACTGAGCTCCTGAACTTGTTTCATCCTCAAGGCCTCAAGCTCAGTGAGCTGCAAACGTACTACTTCGTGGTGTGCGCCGGTCACCGTTAAAGTCGCACTACCGAAAGTTATCTAGCGTAGCACAGGAGAATTATCGAGATTATCGAGATTCTGATTCTGATGTAGTACACTCTGGTACTGGACGTACCGTTGTTCCTATTTCAGAAGTGACTGCCGTTTCACGCTATATACATGATCTGAACATTGCTGGAGGCAAAATACCAGCGCTACAGAATTGCCGGTACTTGTACTTAGAGATAGTATGATAGATCTGGGTCATGCCGGCGGAAAATATGTAATGATTAGAGTCTAAACGATGAAGGTACTCTTAAAGATCAGCAAATGAAGAGGTCAAACAAGGGAACAAACAGAAAGGAAAGAGAAAGCTTCAGAGAAAACAACTCTCGTCCGAGCGGTAGGTAACAATATCAGGCGATCCAAACCAACTAGGCGGAAAACAGAAACGTGGGTCAGCTGTATATACTACTTAGAAACGAAAGGAAAAGACAACAAAGAACAAAGAGCAAAGAGCAAATGAAAGACAGTCCATTCCTCCCTGAGATAATCAGCACACAATGCAGCACTTCAATCCGTTGCCTGCGTCCTCATGAGCGGCACTTTTGGCGCTACTTCTCCGTCGGTGATGCCGTCCATCGGAATTCTGTGCATTCGATGGAACACCATCTCGCATCAACATACTAGCCCGGGTGGCAGTTTCAAAGACGTCATCAACTCCTTCAATCTTGAGTGCAGAGCATTCTTTGTAGGCACGCGCACCAATAGCTTGGGCGACACGCTCACCCATCTCACGGGTGACATAGGGAGAAGGATTGTCTGGTGTATTGGGATGTGTGGGACTTGGACGGAGATCGGCTTTACAACCGACGAGGATGACAGGGATTGTGGGACCACAAATGGAGCGGACCTCTTCTATCCACTGGAGGTAAAGTAAATTTAGCCACATCTATGAAAAGAAAGTAAAAATGGACACACCTTGGACTCGACATTCTCCAAAGAATCAGGTGTGTCCAGAGCAAAAGCGATGAGGATAACATGAGATTTTGAGTATGACATGGGTCGTAGACGCTACACGGAAATTATGTGAGTTACAAAGAGCTATGGGATTTGGCAAAAGACGTGCTTCATATTCTTCCTGTCCACTGGGTAAAATGGTAGAGTACAATCAGAACCAGAACATAGAAAAAACACTGAACAGAATACGACGCACGCAGTATCCCAAAGGGCTAGCTGAATTGGCTTCTCATCAAGCCGGATTTCGGCGACGTAGTTATCAAACACAGCTAGAAAGACGAGATGAGCATCACAACTGGGCGCTAAGACCAAGCTGCGCACTTGGTTGCTATTGATAGCGTCAGCACGACGCGACATTAGCCCTATTATAGCACAACGTACATATTCCGTAGGAAACTCTCCTAATGCAAACGAACATAGCAAAGACGTCTTTCCGCAAGCACCTAACAATTGAGGTATGGCGTCAGGCCGGTTGCAGTGAACTTGAATCCATGATTATTACGTGCCATCGCCTACTATAACAAGTTTTCGTCGGATCTAGCAGAAGAGAAGGATGTGAGTCAGTGCCGAGTCCATTTGCATGAAGAGCAATGGTATTGAAGAGAACATACAGGATTTTGAGAGGACATGTTGTGTAACTTGGCTGAACGTTCGAATGAGAGCACAAGAGAGAAAAGTGAGCGAGAGAACTAGAAGAATCCGGCAGAAAAGAATAGAAAGAATATAAAGAAGAAAATAATAGGATTAAAAGACGTAGAAGAAACGCCTTTGGCCCAAGAATATGGCAGAACGGTTGAGAAACAGTGGTACAGCCTCCGAACGGGGACAACTGACATTCGTTGTTTGCCTCTCTTTGTTGTCACCGCGTCACATTCACAAATTTCTTTCAAGTTCATTGTCAATTCATATATTCATCCTTCATAGACCAGCTAGTATACTCTGGCTTTTTGAAATTTAGTATTTGGCAGGGGTGCACGCCCACGGGGCAAGCACGGACTCGGTCGTTCGTTGCATCCGACCTACTACGGTATCCCTTGGCCGTGGCACGAAGCTTTTTTAATGGTACATCGGGTACGTTTCAACCGCGAAGAGTTCTAGAGATTCAGCATATATAGACCAACGCGTCGATTGCACAGACCCGCCCAAGATACTCAATCTGTTACCTGTCAGCGCTATATACGTTGACCGTCAGACCAGAAGCGAATGATCGAGGAGCATTTTTACGGTCTACTATCACCTTTGTCAACTTCCAATCAACTGATATGCTGTAACTGCAATCGACATGTCTGCGCAGCGTTGAATTAGAAGAGCACGGAGACCAAGGCATTTCATTCAATCCTCATGTGCAATACATGAGATCAACCGGTAGATCAAGAGCCGTGAACACGAGCAAATTGCTGCTAGGAAGTAAGAAAAGTCAATACATTACATGTAGAAAGCACAACATCCACAGTTAAGTACTGCACACTGATGCCTCGTGGGATGCCAGCACTGCTCCACTTAGTACTTAGCAACCATACGTTTTGATAGGTAATACTCATAGACTCACCGAGTATAATACTTGAAGCAAGAACCTCTTGATGCTGTTCGATACTCTCCGAAGAAATAGCTCAATTGTGGGTACCGATAGCAGCGACATCTCGAAGCCGAAGAGACGCGGTATGATCAAGGGCTACCACTGAGAAGGTGTCGTCCCAATTCTGCCAGGAATCGAAATGCAGGGTTACGCAACACATTATTTCCAGCGGACGTCCATGAACAAAAACGTAAGATTTGGCTTTTCAAGGGGGGTCTTCAGCGCCAACCCCGGAGAAGTAGCAGAATTAGGAACCGCACCACCACCTCAAAAGTATAATCCTGTAGCCAGACGACCGTTCTGTGCATTCGTACTGGAGGTGGACTGCAGTTCTTGACTTTATATACGACAACGCCAGTCAAGTAAATCCTAGACGAGGAATTAGGATGCAAGCACCGCCATCAAAGACCGAAGGAGAGACGAGCAAACTACAAGAGCAACAGTACCGCGATGTCAACCATTTGCTGCTTCGTCACTAGCATCTCATCTGCTAAGTCATTGAATACACCTGGAATCTTGAGCAAGTCCGAGTCGATACAAGAATAGAACGACATTATTGCGTCACGACAGAGATCAAGATGGCATGGCTTGTCGTAACGAAGCTGGACGAAGCTGGACGATAAAGGTCAATTAGTTTAAGCGGCATGTACAATTGAATCAACTCCTTCATAAGTACATGCCTCCCTGACCATCCGGAAATGACTAAGGTGCAGCCTCACAGATATTTTGGCATATAAGTCTGTGACCAGGATTCGTTTGAAGGTCAAACATGCCTTGCGAGTGGAATGGCATTCGCAATTCGCCATGAGTAATGATCTCTGAGAATACCAGCCAGAAGGTTTCAGGGTTAAACGAAGGTTCACATAATCGTGTACACACCAGAACGGTCTTTATCACCGTGGAATACCCCCTCCCCTTGTCGATGGAGCACAGTAGAAGACTTCTGCGTCCTATATCCACCATTGACAGAGGGGAGGGCTCGATCACGGGCTTATCGTCAAACGTAACCTCTTCCAAAGCTTGGACATCAAAACTTGCGGCACACGTTACGCCCTTTGTAGGTCGCCAGTGGATTCCGGAAGCCTGTAAGGTATACTGAGGACTTGATTCGCATTCTCGCAGGTTTGTGCTTGAAAAAAAAGCACAGCAATAACGCCTCCAGGAAGCCCTTCTTGCTCGGCGACTTTCCGATGATCCATGCCTCTCGGGCGAGATTGCAATGGGTTATTGACCTTCCTTCATTATCTGGAACTCGTCGACATTGTGTGGGGTGGCATACACGTGCAATGCTTTGGGCAAGAGATCCCAGTTCTACAGCGTGATGTTCTGTCCTGTGAAACCGGCACCGGTATACGACTTTGCTGTATTCGTTGTTGTTCACCACAGTGAAGGGAAACCACAGTTTTAAGGAAGCTCCTTCAATCGACTAAAACCACACACCAAGTGACATCTGATAAGGTCTTGATCATAAGAGTTCCAATCACGTGCATTTGTGTGGCGTCGACAAACCGGCGCGCCCACATTGACACAGTGACATTGCGTACTGAGTACCAACAGCGGGAATATACTTATGCAACGTATGGATATATATGGATTGGCATGCCAAAAAAATCGTTTCAAAAAAAGGCCACTCTTTCCGCGTACAGTCATTGAGTCATATTTCATCTATACAGAAAATGGGTGCAATCTGCCAATCGACAAATGCGCAAAGTACTAGCAGACTCGAGCAACCTAACAAGCAAACGCCGAGAGCAAACCAGAACAGAGGACCGTGAAGCAGCAGCCAGCATATTCTATCGTTTCCTTTTGAGGGAATTCTTAGCAGTCATAGTACACAGCGAGCTCTTTTCCAAAGCAGTGTGTTCGGGGGTGTCCAGTTCGATTCCCAAATCTTCTGCAAGCAGCGTTGCGTCTTGAGGAGGAAGGGCGTCTGTTGCGAGTTGCCAAAAGCTAAGTAGGTAAGATTGACAATGAATTTGCCGGGTGAAGACAAGACTTGGTAGATGTAGAGGGGCGGTGAGGGACAACGTACGAGCTGAAGATTTTCTTTCTTTGGACCCATTCGGACCTCCATTTAAGCCAGTCTGCGTCCAGTTGCGCCATATCTTCAGCGGAAATCAGGGGTGCGCCGGATCGTAGGGGTTGAAGTAATGCAGAGCGGTTTGTGACCTGAGGGGTTGGAGAGAAGGGTTAGTTTGTTTGCAGATGCTGAATGAGCGTTGTGGAAAGTCTGCTATAGTCTTACCGCGTCCTGCAGAGCGGTAATCTGATTGTCAAGCTCCGAGTCTGAGGGAGTATTCTTCAGCCTCGCTAATTCTTTAAATATATGCTGCATGAGTATATCAGATTCACAAGGTACGGAGGTCATACCTGCATTGGCAGCCTTCATCTGCGAAGTGAGTAATTTGTTTTCCTCATCCACTTTGCCAAATTCTTCCTCTATGGTAGCAAGTTGGTCAGCAGGCAAAGCCTCGATCTTCTCTTGATTGGCCACAAAAAACGTCGTTTTGCCTATTTCACTTGATGAAATAGATCATTTCCAAAAGGAGAGGCTTGCAATAACACACCGTATGTCTTCTGCACCAGCTCCCCCTTTTCAGCAAGTGCAACGAGAATCTTTTGAGTTGCGGTTTTAGGGACAGCGCCTTTGAGATTAGCGGATATATCGACGGCTCCATATGGGCGATTCATCTGATAGAAAACTGATGAGATAGATAGGTAGAATGTAAAAATTTGTACTGACACGACGAATGTATTCCAAGACAGCATCTTCAGCTGCTCTACGGTCAGACAAGCATTGTAGTACTGAATGAATGCTCACGAACCTTCTTGGCCTTTGAGAACTTTTACAGTGGATTTGGGTTTTGCAGCAGACATGCGTGTTGAAAAACTCGGAGGAAAGTGGGGAACACGACAATCGGATCCGGGGTAGTGTATCACATGATGGCTCGGCTTACTTATGTTCCTTCCACTATTCCGTTTTCTCCTCTTACACACGACCCTTGTAAACCCCCTCAATCTTCATTCTTTCCTTAGAAGCTCTTCGTTCTATTCGTATGAGTTCAAATGTCACCGCTAAACGAGACAAACAGAACTTGAATTACATCGTTCGTTCTGGAATTGCCGGAGGGTTTGCAGGTTGTGTCGTACGTCGTCCAGCTCAGTTTCGCGTCACCATTGCTTCACTTCTTGGTCGTCTAGGCAAAGTCGGTAGTAGCGCCTTTGGATAGGGTGAAGATCTTATTCCAGGCTTCTAATCCTGATTTTCAGAAATATGCCGGTATGTTGAATCCAGTTCGTGAAACTGTGCCTTCTCTCATCTTTTCTTTCTATCAGGATCTTGGAGTGGCGCTTTTCGCGCTGTTACATCGATTTACCACTCTCACGGCGTCCGCGGGCTGT
>JH814823.1:217242-241208 GCA_000296255.1 Omphalotus olearius VT 653.13 | reverse complement strand
CCCTACGCAGCCATCAGGTATATGGCGTACGACCAAATTCATCAGGTGTGCATTCAGCTTGATGTTTCCTTAACCTTCTTGGAAGCGCTGAACGATGATCAGATATTGATGCCTACTAGAGATTACGAAACCAACACACGTCGATTCGCTGCTGGGTCTATATCTGGTATCTGACTTTCCATGGATTGTTGACTAGGGACGCTCACGGTTCCACAGGGATATTATCTGTATGTTTTACCTACCCATTTGATGTCTTTCGCGTTCGACTAGCCTTCCACACCGAATCCGTTAAGTCAAATACTCCCACTCGACCTTCTTTGCGTCAAGCGTTCAACCAAATCTATCATGAAAAAGCCAGTGCACGTTCATCAGTTTCACATGGAGTCATTGATAACGGCGGCACCAGTTACTACTTTGAACGATTTCCCATCTTGAAATTCTATCGAGGATTTACTGCCACCATCATTGGCATGATCCCGTACGCGGGAGTCGCCTTTCTCAGCTGGGGCTATCTGCGAGCGCATTTTCTCCCTATACCTAGCAACGAGAGGGCGAAACCCAAACCCACCCCACTTGCAGATCTCGTCATTGGTGCTGTATCCGGTGCTACGGCACAAACGGCGTCTTATCCTTTTGAAGTCATAAGACGAAGGATGCAAGTAGGAGGAATTACTCGGCCAGATAGGTGGCTACGGTGGGGAGAGACGATTAATGCTATATGGACAACGTCTGGTTGGAGAGGATTTTATGTGGGTTTGAGTGTTGGTTATCTCAAAGTTGTTCCCATGAGTGCGGTTAGCTTTGCTGCCTGGCAAGGGGGGAAGCGTCTATTGGGAGTTTAGAAAGTGGCGATGTGTGGTCATTTGTATGTTATCACAATACTCTATCGTATTTCACGTTATGTTTTTCATAGATATCCTCTCCCGAGCATCAATGACAAGGGTTTGTCAGCGGATGGAACCCTTCAACCTGTGTAATGAGAGGCAGTCTCGGACCAAGCACTGACTCAGAGTCTTTTAAAGCTTGCTTGATGATAAATGTTGAACAGCAGATCAACAACACCCAAGATCATGGAGGCGGGCCCGTCAACTGATCCAGGAAGTACCGGTACGGTGAAGAGAACGAGACGACGCCTTCGACTAAGCTGCGTCGAATGTACAAAACGACGTCAAGTGAGTATTCGTGTTTGCATTATTAATTAGTCTTCAATTAGGTTTCTCTTCACGTGAGTACTGACGACTTTCGTATAAAATTCTCTTTTTATCAGAAATGCGACCGACAATACCCTTGTGGTCTTTGTGAATCTAGGAATGTAGCCCATCTCTGTCGGTGGGCCGACGGTCCCGTGGCGCGTCCTCTGCCTGCGAGGCCACCGACTCATGCTACAATCCAAGCGGATACTTCAGCTTTAGTAGGCGAAGCTCAAGTTCAGGCCTTGTCCAAGAGGATCTCAGTCATTGAGCGAGCCATTGAGCTGTACACGAGTGGAAGCACACATACAGAAGCTTACCCGAATCTCGTCACGTTTGATTCTAGTGCTTTCTCTCCTCATCCTAGGTCGCCTTGTACTGATCAAGCTTCACCGGGTCAGTATTCATCGTTTTCCTCGCCTGAGCCGGGCTCGGTTGAGGAGAGTGAGCAGATCGGAGAATCCGTGTCGGCTCTGCTCAATTCTGAAACGATTGAACCTGTTATTCCTCTCGTGCAGCTTTCTGTAGGCCATCAGATGGAGTATTTAGGCTTTGGATCCGCACTTGGTGCGCTGCGCTCTGTAAGCGACTTACTGACATATTGGCATGGGACTCACTTCGTAGCTTTCAGATGTACAAACTACCTCGGGAATGCGTCAGTAATGACTCTGCCGCTAACCTTTTCGTCGCGGACAGTAACTTCGGTGTACATGGTCAATTCATGGACAAAATACCTCCACCAATGATCACATCACTCTTGCTTAACGCATATTTCGCACATAGCAATTGGTATTTCGGTCTACCAGAGTCATGGCTTGCCAGCAAGTTCTCTCAAATGTGGGAAGGCCTGCACTATTCCTCTAGCCCTCCGGTGCATCCAAGTCCATATTGGATTTCTCTGCTGTTTGCGGTCGGCGCTGTGGTGCCGCGAGATATCCCTGATCTACTTGGCTCAAGCGTTGACAGTGCAGATGATCATTTCACGTACTCTATGGCTGCATTGCAGGCTGCAGACGACATGTACGAGTACAGTGTGGCTCAGAGCGCTTCCGGACTCGGAGTATCTTCTGTTGTTGAGGGCACGCTATTCGGATGCCTCGCAGTCCCGATCCTCGCGAAATGCCTAGCTGAAAGGAACCGTTTGAGCGATGCATGGAAGTTACTCGGTCGTTGGATTCGCGTGGCTGAATCCATTGGTTTACATCACGATTCAGGTGAATGTGGCTCCCAAGGGAATGAAGTACTTGTTCGGCAGCTTGCATGGTGTAATCTTGTTATTTGGGATAGGTGAGTAAAGTTGACCAGGTATGGAGCGTGTGTAGACTTGACGTTCTTACAGGTTTTACTCGCTAATGCTTGGGAGGTCTCATATGGGCACCCTTGGACTCTCCGATGTCACTCTAAGTGTGTCCGAAGGTTCGAACAGTCCGCGGGAGGTCCAAGTTTATCTTTCGTCACTCTTCAAACTGAGCATTCTCGTGACGGAAGTGAATGAAAAGGTTGATATTGAGTGTAAATCTTTATATGATACTGATATTCTACGTCTTTCAGTGCATAGGGAATATATTTCCTGACGCTTCCGTGACTCGCAAGCTAGACGCCAAGTTGGAGCAATGGTATTGCGAGCTGACTCTCAATTTGGACGCCACACATCATGACAGTCTACACATTCGTCATTCAGATCCGCAGAACAAACGATGGCATGCTCTGCAATCCTGGTATCTTTACGCCAGGATGAAAGTTCATGTCAACCATTTATTGGCTCAAGAGTCATTTCCGAACCCAAGCGGATGTGAAACTCTCCAATGGTCACAAAATAACTGTGCGGTATTCTGTACCCAACTCATCACGTTGCATTGCGATATGCTAGAGTACAGTGATAACTGGTGGAGCTCCGCGAGCCTCTTTCCATTGTTCGACGCGACGATCGCACTGGTAAAAGTGTCGGGATCTGCAGCGCGTGTACTGCATCGGGCTTACGATAATTTCAATCGGCTGGCTCGCAGCGGAAACGCGGGGAAACTGCCTAGGGCGGCCGTGGAGACACTGGACGCAATGTTGCGAGGCCTGGGGGCTCAGTTGCAGCTCGGGGATATTTCAAAGAGTGATACAGACTCCAGGACCATCCTTCCACCCAAGCTTGACGTTGATATAGGGGGATTGGGCCACTCGGCCGACTGGTCGTCGATGCGCAGTGATTCTGATTGGTATTCCAACACCACACCAACAAACCATCAGTTTTCCTTGACAGGGCGTTAGCTATGCCAAAAAGTCTAAGTTTGTGTCTCATCTTGTGCGGTGTTCAAAGACTGGTTCTGTTTAGAAAACGTGCTTGAGAATAGATGTACTAGGACGTGAAGAGTATAGTTTGTAATTTATTTCTAGTATTTATTGACAAAGCAGGATATATCGGAGCGACTGATTTATTTTTGGAGAATTTCTTCGAATCAGAACGAATATATTACGTAATAATCTGTACAGTATTCCTACTCGGGATTGATCCGAGTGAGGCGGTTGGGACTCGGAGGACGGAGGATCTCGAGATATGCACAGATTTGAGAAATATCAAGTGGCAAAGGAATCGGTCGAACGCGAGAAAGATCCAAATGGCGAAAGACTGCGGGCAGTCTACTAGAAACTCGGAAGCCTGAAGGGTCGGGGACGGCGTGGCAAGTCGTGAGATTCGCTGGATCTCAGCGTAGAGACGGACACGCTGGAGAGGTGCGATGCTGTTGTCGCTGATAGTCGTCATGTATCCTGCTTTGTAGATCTGCATATGGCGGTAGCACGAAATGTTCGCAAGCATACGGCGCAAGCAGAATTCATCTGGTGTGATAGGATCTGAGGAAGACGCTTGATGCATGATGTTTCGGCTCACATCCAGATTTACGCATCTTTGAGCCTGCATGTTGCTTCCCACAAGAGATGATTTCGAATAGCCTCCAGGAGTCCGTAGGCGAATCAAAGCAGACCATCTGCGATGCCGTGCATAGACGAGCGACCATCAGAAGAATCAAACATGAGAACAATCCAGCTGTTGAATCCTGTCTGAGAACGCGAGCGCGTCAGCAGAACAGAATGATAATTTGGTGGAATAACAAGGCGGAAGCTATTTATTTGAGACGAGCTCAGGGATTTCACGTTTCAGGAAATCGAAGAACCGAGGGCAAGATCTGAAGAAATGAAATACGAGGCAACCCTGAGCGAGGCCGTGGGAGAGGTCGAAGGAAAGACAAGAAAAATAAGAAACAAAATAAGAAAAAAATAAGAATAGAAGGAGAAAAGCACGGCGAATTTGTTCTGTCACCGGGGAGACGAAGGAGAAGAGAAAGAAAGAAAAAGAAAAAGAAAGAAAAAGAAAGAGAAAAGAAAAAGAAAAGAAAAAGAAAAAGAAAAGGAGAGGCTATGTGTGGCGAGATTCGCGGAGATTCGAAATCACCAGTTTGCAACTCTTTCTCATCCTTTCTCTGAACCATCATCATTCACATCCTTTCTCTTCTTCACCACCACCATCTCTCCTCCGTGGCCACTTGCCCATGATGCCCGTCCCTTTGCGGCCAAACGCAAATCTCAAGGCAGAGGCAAAGTACAACGTCGTTACCGAGTGTCAGTTCCCTCTCAGTTCTGCCTCCGCTCCTCTCTCCTAATCCTTCCTTTCAGTCCCGAACTTTGATTTGCACTCCGCTGCTGCGTCTGGAAACCTCGGTCTTGTCGAGTATGCTTTGAACCGAGGTCAACCCGTCAACTCGGTCTTGGACGGTGTCCTTCCGCTTCATGCCGCTTGTGCAGGAGGCCATGAACAGGTCGTCAGGATTCTCATCGACCACGGTGCAGACGTAAATGCCCCCAGGTACATGCACTTTCTCTTACTCCATTTCTTATCTTCTGCCATTGTCTGGCTCCCCATATCTGACGTACATATGACCCACTAGATTACCCAGACGCTACTCGAATGACAAGAATCGTGATGCTTCTGCACCAATCGTAGGAACGACGGGATCAACACCCCTTCATTTCGCGGTCGCAAATGGCCACAAGAACGTTATAACGGTCCTCCTTCTCCGAGGTGCCCACGCTGATCGTCGTGATAAGTATGGCGTTACCCCCGCCGCACTCGCTGAAAAGCATGGTTGGCTGGAATGTGTCGAGGTGCTAGAGAACTGGGTGAAGGATAAGGATCGCGATTTGCGAGAGCGGGATCCGCCAGTGAACACGGATGAGTTCGGTGCGGGCATATCAGGTCACGAACGATACGGATCTTTGGGTCTTGACGAGGATACCTCTGGGTCTACCCGAAAGCGTATACAGGTAAAGAGGTCTATCGACACAGCTCTGAATATGTTCAAAACATCGGCATCTACACCTCCTTCCAAACTTGCAGTATCGTCATCGTCTACTAATCTTCCTGCGTTATCGCCCCCAACCTCTCCGACCAGATCGCGGGGAGACTTTTCACCTTCCCCATCCGACGATGCTCGTTCCAGTCCGAGCCCTAGTCCCATTGATCCCGGATCTCGGCGGCCCTCTCTGCCTCACATACTTTACCCCCCGCCGAGCAGTGCTTCTCCCCGCAATCAAAAGGCTTCTACTCCCATCAAACCACCGCGTAGTCCACGGAGGCCACGATCTGCGGGTACAGATGCTGAGCAGCAATCGGACCAGCCGTTGGAGGGTGAAGGGAACCATCCTGTATTTGGCAGAGGGGGCGCTGGCAGGAAGCTGGGAACCAAGTATTCCTTGATGAACCTGTTCAAGAAAGGGCAAGGTAATGATTCGAGCAGCGGCGTTCCCCTCGAGCGAACAACATCCCACCAAGCTTCCGGCTCTGCAATTATCCTTTCTCCAAGTCAAACCTCTTCCTCTGTCAACATATCCAACATCCCCTCCTTCTCTAGTTCTCCGAAACAACCATCCTTTGCAACACCGCCTTCCAACGATAACAGTCCTCTACCCCGGCCTGGGTTCCGTTTCGGGAACAGTGACACCACCACGCGGTCTCGTACAGCGCCCACTGCCTCCCCACAGACTTCCCGCTCTTTGTCCCATACAAGGACACCTCCACCGAGTACCCAACAACAGCAGCCTTACTCACCGCCTCGAACAATAGTTCCGCTTGTCGTTGATCTGCACAATGCTCTTGCCGCTCAACAAAGTCGGAACCGGTCTGGCTCATCCTGTAGTACAGCGCAACAACATGACTCGTCAAATTCTGTGGTAGGACTAGGGATTACCTTTGATGAAGCTGAGAGCGGGAGCAATTCAGGCTCAGTGTCCACCAGCCCGCTGAACACTGCCATACGGCGTATACGGCCACAAGATGTTGCTCATAGGCGGGACCGTTCTGGCTCGAATTCAAGCAATAGGAATGCAGCGGTATTTGATGACGAAGTGATCTTTGGCCCAGGGCTGAATGGTAGCTCAGGGGATGTATCTGTGAATGGTAGCAGCGGCATCAGCAGGACTAGCTCCCGACCTGGGATTCTGAGAGGTCATAATCGTACTTCGTCGACAGGCCAGCCAGGCGGTAGCGTTCTAAGGGCCAGATTTGACCCGTCGTCGAATTCTTCGGGCGTGAGGAAGGAGAGTGACTCTCAGCCGTCGTCTCCTTTACCGCTGAGAGGACGTACCAGTGCAGGGTCGTTGAAGCGGCTCGAGTCTGAACGAAGAAGTCATGCCGACTACTCACCTAGTAGAATCAGCAGAGAGTTGATGGAAGCAAGGACAAACTCCTCGAAAGTAGGAGTGTCGGAACGAATGCCAGATTCTGCGCCTGCAGCCATTACCGATTTTGATACCTCCCGTAACGCGGAAGAGGACGATAATGGTCACTCCTATGGTCAACCTCTCGAACATACCAAGTTGGCTCCAGACCCACAACCATCACAATCTCCCTCGCGCCTAGACATACAAACGCGGAAGCGTGGTCTTTCGTTTGCATCCTCAGAGTCATCACTTTCTCCTGATTTATCAACGGCGGAAGTGGGTACGGCTTCAGCAAGTATCTGCGCCGAGTTCCCATTCAGTATCAATCGACCTCCTCCTGTGCCCCTCGATGAGTCTGAAGGCTCCGGTTCGGGATCCCAAGTACAGTTGCAGGTTTCTCCCCCGCCTTCGACATCTCCAGTAGATAGTCGTATGAGAGGCGATTCTATCAGCAGTATAAGTACTACTGACAGTACGCAGAATCCTAGTCTCAGCACCAGTGCCACGACCAGCGGTAGTGGAGGGAGCGGTACTGTCAACACTCCTTTACGTTCCCCGGAAGGAGGCTTCTATCTGAACCTGCCTACTATCGATCTAACAAGGTCGAGAAGCATAGAGAAAATTGAGCTCGTAGCTGAGCCGCAGTCTGCTGGTTACGAGGATGGTTTGAACCAGCAAGCTAGGACTTCAGGTGTCGTCGTCGTCGGATTAAACGAACGTCGGGAGCACACGCCTCTGGAGAACATTGACCTTACCCTTGTTGCATCGCATGCTGAAGCGGAAGCGCTTGTACAGCGCACAAAACAGGATATTCTATCAGCTTATGCGGATGGACTGACTTCATCAGCTAGCGTTGGGTATACCCCGTTGAGCGCCAGATTGGCCGCTCTAGGGGAGAGTTTGGAGCTTGAGCGAAAACTACGCGAACAGCGAGAGGCTGAAGAGCTCCGAGCAAAAGGAGAAGAATCGCCTTTACCTTTGAGCGCTGCAGAGTTTATTACCCCCACGGACGCCCGTGTCAGCATTCACAGACAGGCCAGCTTCGATCACAAGTCGCCAAAGAACAAACAGAAGGAGCCGAAGAGGCCTCATACTAGTAGCGGTACGTCTTCTGTAACAGATGGTCGGCAGGGTTTCTGTTCTACTGTTGTACTGTTTACTCATACGCCTCTCACAGGTGTCGAGGAGCCCTCTAGCAGTTCCGTGGAGCGAACGAAACCTACACACCATTCTTCATTGTCTGCGTCTGCAGTGGAAACTTCGTCGCCCGTCTTCGACTCTGATGTTGATACTCCCGTCATCCAGTCAAAGGTCTTTGATCGATTTTCGCCTCGAGCACGCACGCCCGATCCAGATAGCGCTCTCAGCCGTATCAGCTCTCTGGAGGGTCTTGATACCGACACTGATCTCGGTCCCTCGTTGTGTCGGGTTTTGACAGCTCCAAACTCCATGTCTTCAGCTCGCGAGAGGCGCGAGCGAACGTTTGCTAGCAACACCAAGTTGACTAGGATGGGCTTCACACCCACTGATCTTGCAGGCCGAACGCCTCAACCGAAACGATTTGGTGGTCTCAAGTCTTTGATGCAGTCTCTTAAGGGCCGACCATGATACCACTCCTACTGTTCTCTCTCTGTTCTTCATATACTATTTGCCTCGAGATGGAGACGGTTGTATTACTCTCTCTCATTATATTCCGCTTGCTATCTTCATCGTGAACTGCATTGTTATCGTTTTTCATTATTCTTTATTTCGCTTCGTCGTCAACATTGTATCAACCTTCCCATCATTCTGCAACTTCATTATCTTGTCTTGCTATACCAACTCATGTACTTTGCTACATTGTATGTACATCATCACATCTATGCTTTCTCCGGATATCTTGCAACATGCTTAGTACATAACACAGAACTTTTATTAGGACAATCCGAGTATGATCCAGTCAAACGACAATTAGTCGCAGCTCAAGCTGCCGGGACGTAAGAGGTATGTAGATGGGATGGACTGCATGCACGCACATGAGTCAATGAGGTATCATGTAAACCCCTTTTAGAGAGGTTGGAAACACAAGCTGTGAAGGAATGCAAACGAAAACAATAGCAAAAAGATCATCCGAACGAATGATACATGGGGAGAAAATAATAATATCATGTGCATAGAACAGACTACAACTTCATTAATCCCTTCATCGCGTTCGCTACCGCAAAACTGGACTTGGCCATGATCTGCCGCGATTCCTTTGTGACTTCGGGTAACGCTTGAACTTCGCTCAATTTATTCGCGTGTTCACTCAATTCCCGGAGTATCTCTTTGCCTTGTTGAGCGGTGGCAGGGGGAAGGTTGTCCTTGCATACCGCTACGATGCTTGACACAATCGTTATGATCTGAGTCACATTCTCGTTGAGGGTCGGAGAAGGTGTCGGACTGCGGACACCTGAGAGCACGCTTTGAATAGCGTAGACAATGGATTCCGTTTGTGCTTCGAGGTATGACTGCAACACGCTGTTAGCTAGGAACGAAATTATGCATCAAATTGCATACCTTCAACTCTGCCCAATTATCCTCGACTCCATCCCCATCACTGACTGTACCTGCAGAGTTTGGCGGCTGATCGAATATGGGAGGCGGCGAATTCGTTTTCTCTGAACTGGAGTTGTCAGACGGGGTTCGCCGTGCATATTCATCAGACGAGCGGCCTTGGAGAATCGCTGAAGGCTCATACCGCGAAGCACTGCCGAAAGCAGACGAGGCGGCACTGCCTTTCCGTTGATGTACTTTCTCATCCACGGAACGTAAGCTAGGAGAGTACCCTGCAGTGGCACTCGGACTGGGAGAATACGTTGATGAGGCGAACTGCTCTTGTTCGGCTTTAGTGGCTTTCCGGATGCAAATCATCTTGCCAATATCGGTTATAGTAGCCGCAACATGGCTTGCCGCTGCATCTAGAAGACTAACCGGGGACATGCCTGAGCTTGTGGCATGTGTCTTGGATGCTGTAACCAGATTGCTGAGAGTGGCATCAGCTCGTTCCCGCAGAAAACGAAGAGCATCAAAGTCGAGGTCAGTCCGGGGTGGCCTTCGTTCATAAGCTCGCACGTCATCAATGATGGTGGTCACAGCATTGACAACAGATTTCATAGGCGTGAGCACTCTAGTAGGAGCATTTGAGCGACCAGAAGTCAGGAGGCCGTCGATGGCAGAAAGGAAAGCAGTGACGTGAATGTCCAATAAACCACCTTCGGGAGACACAGGTAATTGATCTTGAATACTGTCTATCCTCGGTGCTTGCAAGAATAGCTGAGATGTAGCTGAATGTGACAGTTGAGCGACGTGTCGGTGAAGTGAGGGAGAATGAGAATACCTTTGACACTCCGTAACTCGGTTTTTGCCTGTTCGTATTTCCGCTTATATTCCTTGAGTTGATTGTCCAAGTCGCGAATAACAACCAAGTCAGAGTCCTTGGAGGTCATGAGCTCGTCATTGCGCCGGGATAGGTCTCCTAGCTCATCCATGAGATTTTGCATGTCCGATCTGAGTTGCTCAATGACCTCCGGGTCAGCCTACAACAAGGAAGCAGTCAGTTAGAGTCTTGCAGGATAGAGAAAATTACGTACCCCGCCCTGTCCATTGGCTCTTTCTTCCTCGAGCCTTTCTAGACGGTCTCGTAAGATCTGAAGCTCTTCCTCGTCTTCCTGTGCTCGGCGGGTTTCACGTTCTTTCTCAATTTGTCTGGTTTCTCGCAATTCATCGAGCTCCTTTTGTAGTGCACGCATAGCAGACGATTGCTCTTCTGCTTTCTGTAGAATTACTGAGTATAGTGGCAAAATAATTAAATTATAATCTCGTACCCTCCGGACGCTAGCCAGCTCTTCTTCCATCTGCCTCACTCTCGTTTCTGCCTCTTGTACCTTAGTTTCATTCTGCTGCGAGTCTCCAAGATCACGTTGAAGGTTTGTGATCTGCGTCTGCATTGTTGCAATTCTAAATTCGTAATCCCGGCGCATCTTTTCGCTGTCCTCGTTGACACTAGCCTTTCCTCCACCTATCCGACCAGAGGCAGAGCGATCCGAGGCGACAGAAGTCCTTCCAAATGATGAAGGCTTATCATAGTACTCATCGCCACTTCGTCTGGCTGGCGTGTCGTCCTCGTCATCTTCTACTCCCTTCAGCCTCGCACTCAACCCGCTCAATCCGACAGGTGGACTTCCCACACTCATGGGGCTGGGATAATCACTCGCGCTGTCCGGTTCGCCATCAGTGAAACCCGGTGAGAAACCAGGATCCCGGATTCGATCCCGGCTTGCATCCCTCTCAATAATCGAGCTCCCGCTTTCCCTTGTATCTCTCCCATATGGAACCTCGATATACTCCTCCTCCATAGTACTTGTGTTGGGAATTATCATTTGGCTAGTAGCCATGGCACTCTGCGGGTTGGTGGTTGTGCTGTCGCTATTCCCACTGACACTCACAGCAGCGCTCGGTCTTCGACCATATTCACGCTCCCGGTCTTCGGACCGTCGAGTGGTGTCCTGAGAAGCCTTCCGTCGGGACGAGATGCTAGGAACATAGCTGTCATCGCTCATCCTCCCCGGACCATAGTTGTCCTCGCTAGGTCGCCGTCGGTCTTGTGAGGGCCGTCGACTTGACAAGCTACCACCGTACCCACTATCTATAGGGCGATCAGCAGAAGCGGATGTACGTCCCGACGTACGAGAGTTGTTCAAGGCGCGTGGTGGAGAATTAGAGGGGAAATCAGGAGCGGGATAGTCATCGTAATTCGAGTTTGCAGAAGCCCTTCCAGAAGGCTGCGGTAGAGATTGAGTAATTTTCAACGAGAAATAGACTAAGTTTGTCACATACATCTTCTTTGAACTCAGGATATCTTCTAGCCAGCTCAAAGTAAACGTCACTAGAGAGATCCTCGAATCGAGAGGTTGGAAGAGTAGCTAGCTTCTGCCGTGCCTGGTTCCGTTTTGGGTGAAAGTCTTCTCGCACAGGAAGAAACGGAACTGAGGACGTAAGAGGTGATCAGGAAGAGCGGTTATGAACCCATCGACGTATTTGTGCCATACCTTCTTTCTCATTCTTCCTACGTATGAGTTCATCGTAGACGTCTGTGGACAATTCATGGAATTGCTGTATTGTCAGCCTTGTAAGTTTCTGTCTAGCGGTCGAGCGTGAATTCGGCGCAGCTAAAGATTTCGGTCAGGGAACACCTCGCGTGGTACAAGCGACAAGTTTACCTCTGGCAAGATAAGCAGCGAGATACTTGCTGAGCTCTTCAAAATGCGTCTTTGATACAGTTCGATAATCAATTTGAGGCACCGGAGGAGCGCTTTTGGCACTTAAAGGTCGATAAGAGTCGGTGCGGTAGTTGGAGATGCCTGAGAAGGCTGTCGGGGTTGGAGAGGCAGCTCTTGACTGAGAACGCTTCATTGTTCAGGACAGCGCAGAGGAGATGATGGTCGAGAAGAGAGATGAATAGGCTGGCGTGAATGGAGATCTCATCTACTCGTCGTTGAGACAGACAATATGGCAACAACACGCTGAACCCGCACTGTCCCATTTTCTCACACAACACGTGTTTATATATTTTATATTTTGTTCAAAATTTGTTGTAAACATATTCTACTGAGATTTGGCCTCTCTCTCCTGTTTGCGCAGTGCACGTCTGCGGATATCCTTGTGCAGGCCGTGCGTGTAGCTGATGAACAGCGAAGGTATACCGATCAAGGTTATCGTATAGTCAAGCAGCGCATGGGACCAGTAAGGCGTGGTGGTGTTGGGTCGGCCGCTGTAGGCTGCACCACAAGGAAGACCGATTTTCGATAACACGGATCGAACGTAAGGACCAGGACGAGGAACCATGGCAGATGCCTTGCGGATTTTGGAGAGTTTAGAAACCTTTTGAATCAATCACATCAGAAGCTGTACCTCCAGAACCGGGGAAATGCGACTTCACGTACCACAAAGTAAGTGTTGACGTGTTCAACAGTGATGTTGTGCTGTCTGACCTCTTCTGCGAGTGCGCTCGTGAAAGTCGCGAGGAATGCCTTGGTTCCAGAATACGTAGCTAACATTGGTGATGGAATTGCTCCCGCAAAAGATCCGATATTTAGGATAAGACCCCGCTTACTGGTTGAAAGAAGGCGCATTGGAAGTCAGCGAGCTCTGAATGGAAAGCGACATACCGCTGAACCATGCCGGGAAGAATGGCATAGGTTACTCGCAGAGTTGCGTTCACATTGATCGCGACAATGTCGGTGATCTCTTCCTTGGGGGTATCAACAAGATATGCTGGCATGGCGTGTGATTTTCCAACGTTGTTCACTGGATCAGTACAAGGATCAGCATGCAAGCCTACAATTATCGCAAGCTAAAGTCATACCGAGAACACCAATATCTAATCCTTCAAGCGCAGCACCGAGAGCTGTATGAGCTGTTTCATCATTCTTCGCAAAGTCGATTGAATGAATTTTCGTAGACACGGAATACTTGCTCGCTGTTACCATGTCAGTAATAGAAAAGTTACATGCAAGACTCACGCACCAATCTCCTCAGCTGTACTTTCGAGAAGTTGCGTATTACGAGCAACCAAGAATACGTTGAACCCAGCTTTTGCCAATTGGAACGCGAATTCCTTCCCAATACCATCCGAAGCGCCCGTCACGACGGCCCACGCACCCTTCTTTGCACCATAACGCTTCAGCTGGAAGACAAGAACAAATTAGAAAAGCTGAATTTTCCGGGGATATGATAAGTCACTCACACTAGTCCCAGGCAAGATAAATATTTGTAGAAGCACCGAAAGGTTCTGATACACGACTTTCGCGATGTTGAGGGTACCAATCGCCAAAAGTAAAGTCGCAGCCAATGGATACGCATTCACTAGTGCATGTTAACAATTTCGACCTCAAGAAGACATAGGTAAAGCCTCACCGAGCTGGAGCGACGAAGCCACTACTTTTTGAGCATCCATTGTAGCCTGGCTGGAAGCAAGAAGGCCTTGACAAGTACATAGCACCAAACAACGCGAGCGCGACCGCGGCGCGCGTTACATACACGTTACGTAAACATCCGGAGCATCACTTTCTCCATTTCCATGTTCTTCCCTTTTCTTCCGCTAGAACAAATGCTCGGTCACATCAAGCGCTGGCAGCCAGCGGGACAACATTGACTGCGATGAGACTACATGGGGACCATACTAGTCAAACCGGCAAGATGGGACAGCTTTCACTGAAACTTATTGGTTCTTGGACCGCTTACAGTCTACACTATCGAGGATTTCTGCGCATGTGGTCTACCTAGGTATCATGAGAGCCCGGGAGGGCTTTGGCCATTGGTTCTAATAGCATGATACATACATATTGTACATACGAAGCAGATCATCATCATAAATTACTCCAACAACATCAAAAGAACAAAGAATACAACGGGTCGAGTCAAACTTGAGCTTGAAACCTCACATAAGAAATTATGAGATCACCTGCGTTCGTAGGGATCTACGTAGCCTTGGTAGCCCTTCTCAGGATCTGGCATACTATCCGGTCCCTTCTTCAGAGAACTCTCTTCATGACCTACAAGAGTACTAGCGTCCGAGAAGGAAACTGTGTCATCATGGTGCGGTATGCCCTCTGGAAACCGATGTCCGTCCAGCGGTTGATAGCGCCTATCTGAGCCAGATATACCAGCAGGAGGTGCAATTATCGGAAGGATGTTTCTTCTGACTCTCCAATCACGGTATCTGGGCATGTATTTCTTGAAAAGATACCATATCAACAATCCAAGGATCAACGCTCCAAAAACTGGAACAAAATGATATTAGGGAACAGAGCTGAGCTTGTAAGGTTTGCGGATATTTACCTGAACCGAGTACAATTCCTGCTATCGCCCCCGCCTTAGTCTGTTGTTTTGGGCAAGGAACTTGCTGCATCCTGCAAATTTCGTGTGGAGTCAGTCTCAAGGGTTCAACAAAAGAGGCCCCATACGCACGTTGCTTGGTTATAGCAAATCCTTGGATCGTTAGTGTCATGTATAATGATTATGCTTGAGCTACTGGAGGAAGCGGAACCAGAATTTCCACTCCCTGACCCATTTTTCACGCTAGAGCCCGACGAAGATGTGGGGGAACTGCTGCTCCCCTTACTTTCACTGTCAGTGTGTGAATTCGAGGATCCATGGGAGCCATGTCCTCCGCCACCTTTCGCTAAAACACTGATCGGGCCAAGGAGAGTAGCGCCTGACAAGATCACAATTGCAGACGAAGAGAAAACAGACTTCATGGGAAGAATCAGGAAGGTAGATAGCTGTTCTCAGAGATGATAGCGGTAAAGACCCATTCGAACCTAGCGCTGAAACAGTGCATATTTACTGTTAGGGCGCAAGCGCTAAGTACATTGCATACACCAGCGGATATTTTGACAGGAAACCAGAGCTGTTCCAGGTTATAGTGCTGATTTTGTGAGAGAGGACAGTTGAGCCGGAGGTTAGTACAACTTGGTGAACCCACAACAGCTTGCTTCACAATCAAGGGACTTCCGACTCAAGCTTCACACCACATTTAGTATGATACTTAATCTTCTTCAATCAACGGATTCTACGGGATAGGTGTAGCAGGAATTAATGGAAGTATGACAAGCTTCTCTGAATCCCACTAGAATCATTATCTCAGTGAGTAGCCAATTCGCAGAGATTGACTGCAGTGACTTACGACGTCGTTTTTGTAGTAAACGTCTACCTCTAGTTTTCTCTTCACGCTACGGACGAATGCCTGAATTAGCATCTCGTTTGAAAGTCGCGCAAAGGGGATTTATTTACTCTTCAATCGTCTCTGCCTCGACGATGAATATTGAACCGATCATTTTCTTGTTTTCTGCATTGAGAGATTCCGGGGTTAGAAGTGCACCAGCAATTCCTATCATCCATGGTAGTGAGCTCAATCAGTCAATGGCGTCAAAGAAGAATGGTGTCTGGTGTCCTCACGAACGAAGCCCTCAGCAATGTTCGTCTTTGCTGAAGCCAAATGGTCAGCCCGAACTGACAGACGACGCTCGAAAGTGCCTTCCTCCGTCTTGTCGGGGGCATAAACGAAGAATTTAGACAAGATCGGGTTGGACATCGCAATTTTAGGAAATCGACGATGAGTTGGTACTATGAAAAAAGTGTCGGTCAGAAATAGATCCGTGATAAGACCTGAGTTGAAGGGGCTGACGCCTTAGAGCCAGTACATAACAATTAAACGTTAAACGGTTAACTACGACTCTTTTTTTATGTCACAATCGAGCCACATAGTGAATTACACAATCCAATAGTACAGTCTCCAGAACACTTCTTTCACAATTCCACCCTTCAGTCTCATCTCACGTTGCTCGTCTTCGGCCCGATCCTCTTCCTCGTCCTCATATTCATCCCTCAAAAGATCTACTGAATGAATATTGACCAAGTCATTGTACCACCACCACCTCCCTCGTTTCCATGGACTTGCAGAATCTTTGCCTAGATGTGGAAGCAAAGAGTTGTTATATGGGGCTGAGGGGGAATGCAAAATACTACGGTCATTCTGCTCTGCGTCTTGTGTAACCACCGCGCTCGAAGTGGCAGAGAGTGTAGATAGACTCTTCGACGGGGAAACAGGACGTCGAATAAGCATCCATGCGATGTACATGACAATCATGGCGGGTATCTCAACATAAAACGAGACAAAATCGACAGCGGCAAAATGTGGAATGACGGAGGACCAGCCTTGAACTGTTCACGAAAATGCATTGGTGAGGTGCGTATGAAAATAGTACAGGATACACACCGATAATAATCGCGAAAACCGTCAAAACCTGAGGAAGATTGTTACTCAGCGTAGAGCCATCTTATGCACGATTCAAGACATTGATCCATACCACAAATGGTGGCCCCCAAGGCCAAGTCCAGGCTGCACGGAACTTCAATTCCTCTAGTGGCCTGCCCTGGGCTACCCAAGCTCTACGGAACCTCCAGCTAGCGAGACCGATGGAAAGCCATGCAATCTGAGCAGAAATGTATTCACCACAAGATTAATTTCTCCGAAAGAAAGACATACTTGATTAGACACCCCAACGATATTCTGTAGCCATCCCCAAAGTTGTCCGCTTCCTATGAAGCTACTTCCAAAGCACAGTCCACTTATACTGCTCGTTAATAGTAGCGCAGGTAAGGGTACCCCGTGGCGTGTTGTCCACGAGAAAACCGCAGGGGCTTGACGTGGCGTGGTCACAGACAAACCTAGAAATCGCAATGATGACCAGTAGTACTTCCATAGCGCAAGAGTAATTACCATATAGAACCCGAGTACCAGCGAACAGAGCGTGGTTACCAGCTGATAGAACGGAGGTGAGAATCACGGTATTCATAAATGAAGCAGCCACAGCTGTTTGAAGAAGACCAATCAAATAAGCGTCAAGAAAGGTTGGAGACTGCCACTCACTGGAGCCAGCCTCCTTAAAGACTATTGTGAATGGTGAGGTAGTTGTATCCCTGTTTGAGAGATTTGGATAATCCCAGGGAACTTATCTCTTCGTTTAACTTCAGCAAAAAGTTGACATGGTAACAACTGACCATTCAGTCCTATAAGTAGGATGCTCAGAATATAGAACAGGAGAATACTGAAAAGCGGAATTTGTCAGACAATAACACGCTATCAGAGGAACGAACCGCTGCGAACCGCCAAAACACAAATTTCACAACTCTCGGCATGTTTTTGGAGGGATTTTTGGTCTCGCCTGCCGTTATTCCCAAGCTTTCCGTTCCACCGTCTATTAGTATGCGCAGTTGAGCAAAAGAGATTGACATTTGATGAAACCACATACAGGCAAAGCTTGCGGTCACAAACACTTTAGCAAATCCACCAAACCCGCCTACGAACGGTGCGCCGGGAATATGCCAGTACCTGCCACCAATATATTCGTGTTCTCCGTTAACGCCTACATTGACCAGTATTCCTAGGATGATGAATACAACGATTGTAGCAACTTTAAGGAATGCGAGCCAGTACTCTGGAAGTAGCAGAGGTCAATTATGAAACGCGGAGAGAGCAAATAATCTACTGACCAAGTTCACCATACACTCTAACATGAATGGAATTGATAGCGACCAAGAAGACCCAAAAAACTAAGCTAGCGATCCAGGGGCGTTCTACATTCCAGAATTGCAAGACGAGTTGAGCAGCCGTCAAGTCTGAAGCAACTGACACGGCATCGTTGAACCAATAATTCCATGACAAAGCGAACCCATACGAGGGCGAAAAGAAACGGGTAGCATAGGCGTTGAAAGATCCCGCGACGGGATATTGAGTAGCCATTTCGCCCAGGAGCAGGAGGGTGATGTAGACAATGAACCCGACGACAGCATAGCAAATGAGTATACTAGCTGGACCGCCTTGAGCCAGAGACTTTCCCGTGCCTACAAGAAAGAATTCAGTCAAAGGTCGCGAATATCATGATGAAAAAGTACCAAGAAACAATCCAGTCCCGATTGTTCCTGCTATAGCAATCATCTGCACCTGTCGAGCAGACAGTCCTCGATGCAAGGCACCGAGAGGTTTGTCCTCAGCGGGGAGCTCTGCTACTGCTGCAGCAGGCTCATCTTCCAGGTCTTGGTCATGACGAGTAGCACTGAGGCCTGCGGCTTTCGAGGATGACTCTACCGATGAAAACATCTTTTCCTGTTTCCTGAAGTCAGACCATATGAGTGATCCCAGTTCCCAGTATTTGAAGGGGGTCAAGGTCAAGATCCGATATTACGAGTAATACTAATAGTATTAGTTTGTCGCGGTCACGAACGATGGCGCAATCAAGCCTTGCACAATCAAAATTGCAACGGCTTGGCACTCTGCTTTCTTTCGAACACTTCGTCCGCATCTCTACTGGAATATATGATTTTCCTCTTTCAATCTCGAACTTGCAGGTACGGACGGCTAGCTCGAAACCCGGACGGCTGTATCGACGTTGGCAAGATGCTTAGAGTCGTATTTTCTTCAATTCTTGGTCCTCAATGTTATTCTGGCTTTTGCAGAATCGAATTGCGACGAACCATCTTTCGGATGCTCTGAGTTTGCCGAGCCTCGTTCCTCAGTATCCGCAACGTACGCCGCTGTTTATTCGACAATTTGAGATGTGTCGCTTTGACCCTCAACCGTCTGAGGTCTCTGATCGTTGCAAAATACTTTCATGTTCACCAAAGTTACCAGTGGTGACCTTACAAGTACAGGATACGCACAGCGAATGTTTTTCAATTGCTATTTGCTCCCTTGCGCTCATGTCTGACCTCGGAATCTATTGACGTGGGATTAGAAGAGAAAAGGCAGACAACGATTCTCAGTATCGCAAGGATGTCGTCTCTCTTCCCCAAGGTAGCCTCCTGAATGTTTCTTCTCTGGTACGACTTTCAGACGATTTGACGTGTTACAGCTACCTCTTCAGACGCCTAAACGCGACCCAGATGGTGCATGGAGCTTCTTCGACGGAGCCTTGAAGACTTATTTCATACAGAACGACGGAAAATCGTTCACTTCTCGTCAGATCTTTAAACACTCAAACCCACACACTGGTGCAGGGCGAAAATCTACCGCTACGCGTGCGCGTCTTCATTATCGTGCAGCTTCTTTCAACTGACCATTCTAATAGCCCCATACCATTGGCATATCTACCAAACAGAAATGTTCGAAGTGGTTCGTAATTTCTTTGAACCCCGGTGTAAATGATGCGCTCACACATGTATAGAAAAGCGGAGTGTTATGTTATGATCTGGATGGAAAGGAAGGAAAACTTCAAGCAGGAGAGACTGTAACGATCACTCCACACCGCTATCACACAGTGCGTATTGCTTGTATCTCTGTAGCATATTCTGACCATCCATACAGTTTTGGTCTGACCCAGAAGCAGGCGTAGATCTCGACGTGCACATCACCGTCAGTGGCGGTCCTAATGCCGGGTACGTGCGATCGTGCATTCTACGTACTCTCCATGCTTATGCTTTATGACAGCTTTGACGAAACATTTGTTCATAACTTTTACGGCTATCTTTCCTCGGCAATTATGCAAGGCTGCACCCTAACCCATTCCAAATGCTCGCTTTCCTTGACCACGCTGATGTTGTCCTCGTTGACTTTCCACTCTGGACGGGACGTCTGGCTAATCTCGTCATGGGCCGCTGGATTGGTAGGGGTCTTGCGGGATATCAGGTTGAATACAAGGAATTCAGCGAGGAGAGTGACTGACCAGTCTGTCTCAAAGTACGTACGCCAAGAGTCAAAAAGTGCGCTATCTGCCATTTGTGCAACAGAGGAAATTTCAAACGATAGCAATGTTTATTGAGTACTGACTATATGGCTAAATAGGAATTGTTCTTGTCTTGTCCATCTGGAAAACTATCTGTCCTGAGGATATTATGAATGTACAGGATATACGCGTTCCTCTTCGTATTGAAAGATATTCAAGATTGATAGGAAATGAATGAGAGCAAACCCTATAAAGCTTCCTGTCCACGAAAAAGAGAGAAATTAGAGTAACGCGATGCAACGTATTATACCCAAATAGTAACGGAAAGGAATAGCAGGACATAATCAAAAAGAAAAAAAAAAAACAGTGAGTTCCGCTTCACCTTATAGGAGGTGTTTCCATCCTGTTTCTTTGGCTTTTTTGACAATCCGTTTGACCTCTTGCGATCGTGCACGCGTAGTGACGAGCAGACAGTCTGGCATATCCACAATGACCAAATCATCAACACCAAGGCAGGAGATTAGACGTCCCGATCCTGGAACAACAATGCCTCCCGCCACTTGTTCAGTGAGTACTGTCAAAAGAGAAACAAAAGGGAATGTATCAGTATAAGAGCACGAAGCACTGTGAATCTTTCACTCACCAAGGGAAGGATCTCCTAATACACGAGGCTGATTCGCTTCGGCAGGTAACAGGTCTGATAGCGACGAGAAATCACCGACATCGTCCCAACCTAAAGAGGTGTATCAAGTAGATGCCCTTATCAGTGATCGCAGAAAGTCAAGGAAGTCAAGAAGCACACACCGAAGGTGGCCGGTACAACAGCAACACGTCCATGAAGGGCAGCAGGCTCCGCAACGGCATTATCAATAGGTATCTTCTCTAGCTCCGGCCAGATTTGATCCAGCACCGCTTGTCTCTTGGACTCATCATCCCAGACCTGACCTATCTTCCTCAAACCCTCAGCTAACTCTGGCTTCTCCTTCTCAAGTAGATCAAGCAGCGTCGTTGCTTTCGTCACGAACATACCCGCATTCCACCTGTATTTACCGGTGGCAATGTACGCAGCGGCAGTTCGTGCATCTGGTTTTTCCTTGAAGCTCGAAACGAGCTTTGCATTAGGCGCACCCCGTATGTCAATGTTCTCACCCAATCTGATGTACCCGAAACCGGTGGATGGGTGAGAAGGCGCAATACCGATAGTCACCAGGTAATCGTTACGCGCAACCTCTACAGCTTCGGCAACAGCAGCCAGGAAAGCATCGTCTCCTGAAATCATGTGGTCAGCAGCGAACGACCCTATTACGGCGTCAGGGTCCCGGTGGGCAAGTATGGCCGCGGCGAGACCGATGGCAGCCATTGAATCCTTAGGTCCAGGCTCGCAGAACAGGTTTTCGGGAAGCAAGTCAGGGAGCTGTTCGCGAATAGTTTTGATGTGGCTGGGGCCTGCCACGATGGTTGTGCGGGAAGCGGAGGTAAGAGGAAGGAGACGATCCCAGGTGGCTTGAATGAGAGATCGACCTTTGAGAGTGAGGTCGAGGAGAAATTTCGGATGGCCTTCGCGAGAAAGAGGCCACAGACGTGTTCCGGCACCACCAGCGGGAATAACGACATAGAAGCCCGGGATGTCACGAGTGTTACCAAAGTAACTATTCAAGACGTTGTCTCCTAGCGGTGAAGGGTGATGGACAGGGACAGATATCGATGGAATATGTGCAGGAATCAAGGGAGTGAGGAAAGGAGACTTGGCCCGTAATTGAGGACTAGACGGTACAGCGGGTGTCATGAAACCTGGAGTCCCATTGCGATTATTGCCCTACATTCAAAAAGATGATCAGCAACTTGCGACCTCGGACGCGGACGATTAGGGGAAATGTGTTCTTACTTGGGTCGTGTCCTTGAGCTGACGCTCCAAGCTAGCATTCGCCAAACGAAGCTCAGAGCATTCATGCTTCAAATCTGCAATGTCAATTTGCTGGCAGACGTATTAGAGTTCCAGCTAGTAGAGAGAAAAATCAAGACGTACAGATTGCTGTAACATAGTCATTATAGACTTGAACATAGACTCGACAGTCAACTGCTGGGGAAGGGAGGCCATGGTGGTAAATGAAAGAGAATGACAGAGGGTGATGAAGAATGTAGATGAGATGTGTTACAATCTATTTATTCTTGAATATTAATGCTTGCACGCGGCAAATGATGCCCTGCGGACTCAAATAATCGGAGACCTTGCTCCTCCGGAATGTACAAACGTGCCCACTGATTTACCTTTTACTCAGACATATTCGCTATAACCAGTATTTTTTATGTTTCGAGAATTCCTTGAGCGTACGCCGTACATGATTTGAAACGTGTCTTTTGTTCAGACATCATCACATTTGATCTTATGGCGCCAACTTGAACCATGATCCTGATAAAATCCGAGGCAGTGGTCATGTAGTTACAGTAGTACTGCGCAAGCGACCAGTCGCCCCAGCTCTCCAAGTAGATGGTGACCAGTATTGTCGTCACTCCTCGTCACTTTCAAACTCGACTGCCTGGTATTTTCGCGCCTTTTTATTAGGGTTTGCGAGTGAGGCCCCTTTTAGGGATTTAGGGACTGCTTTTGTTTTCAGCGCTGATCGAATGTCAGAGTTGATTGACCCTTCACAAAACAAGCGGAAGGAACATACTAGATTCGACTTCCGAAGTGTCACTCTCCGAGTCCTTGCGCTTCTTAGAGCTGGCCACATCCTTGCTGTGCTTGGCTCTAGACGGTTGAGGTTGAGAGTCTCGGGGGGCCTTTGCTGCATCATCTAACACGGGTGATAAATCGCGACATATAGGAGATGTCGAATTCCAAGCACGTACCAGCGTCTTTTACTGAAGAAGGTATTGTCGGCGTAATTTCATACGAGGATCCGTGTAGTTGGTTCTTTCTCGACTGTGCTTGCAGTGCAATCTGAAAAAAATGTGACTGTGTGCTCACGTTTGAAATAAAGGAACACACATCCATAAAAACTTTAATGGCATAAGCAGCTGCATCCGCAGCTGACATCTCGGTAAGTGGAACATGCATTGGTTTTTTGGAAGAAGGGGCAAAGATCAACTGAGCTAGTAGTGTCATCTTGATATAAGACAGGTAGAATGTCCATTCAAACTCACTTTAATCCGAGCATGAGGCTCTGTACTCCAATCACCAACGAAAGTCTCTCCTTGAATTATGCTATCCGCCAGCTTTCCTGCAAAAGTTTCTAGTACTTTGTCCGACGTTTTCGAGCCCTAGAATAATAGAGTCTGAGAACACAGACGACCACAAGTGGTATCCACCGTCTGAGTGCTGGATACATCAAAGAAAATACGCGAACGTACAACGATAGCAAAGACATCTGCGGCCTTCCAGCTCCCCCTCCACCATCGTCCTTCAGGTCCAGACAAACCCAGATGAAGAACCCATTCATCTTCGGTGACGTTTGATAATAGCACAAATTGGTGTACACTTCGATACACTATCTGTATCAGCTCGTCCAGGCATTTAAAGTTGAGAAACACGGAGGGCATCTTGAAGTCACAAATAGTAATACAGATATAAATACTAAAATAGTCGCGCTCGACGCGACCGTCATTTGGTCACGTGATACAGGCTCGGGTGTCGGCTCGGCTCGGGGTCTTTGAAAACACACATTCTACAACTATTTCTTTTCAAGTATAAATTGTATAAAATGTAAATGTGCACTGATATATGAATATGTCATATGAGAATGAAATGGACATGACATGCAGAGAGGAATGATGAAGCAGATAAAACTAGACCCCATAATGGCTTGATGACCCGATAAAATGGAGCGGC
>JH814823.1:202459-217220 GCA_000296255.1 Omphalotus olearius VT 653.13 | reverse complement strand
GGTTAGCCAGCCGAGCCGTTGGCACCCTAATATGGAAAGCGAGAATATTTGCCCAAATGCTCAGCCAACAACCTGTAATATATTGTTTCAGTAGTAACTAGGTGAATACTGTACGTCCTACAAAACTCCTCACGTCAAACAGCCCTGCATATCGAATGTCATTACACCAGAGATACGGGTCCATATTTCCTGTAAGGAAGGCACCGGAAACTGTAGTCAGATTATGACAAGAATCAGAAAGCAGTAATAAGGTAGTACATATGAAGAACAGTACAACAAGCACCGACACCGAAAAAATCGAGTAGATCAGCAGTAAGATCAGCAGTAAATCAGCAGAGATGTGCATCAGTCCGCGGCCGCATATACAAGTGGTATCGCTACACTAGATGACTGTCCGAAAGACTTTGTCTGACAATTGTATCTTTTACTATCAAAGCGAGAGAAAGTTAGAGCTGGGAGGAGAAGCGAAACGTGAAGGACACACCATTCTCAAGTATTCGAAAAGTAGATTGTACATCCTATACGCATATACAGTCAGAAAGTTGTTGAGAGAATAAAAGTAACATGCGTACAACAACGGATGTAAAGTGGCAGTAGAACGGTCGTGGATTCGGGGAATGTTGTCTATGTATCGTGGCAAACTTCTTCTTCATATCTATGTCCATCATCATGAAAAGTGGCACTCGGTGTCAAGAAGTATACTCACAGTTTGATGTACCCTCGAAGGTGTTCGGTCTATCGCCATACGAGATAACCCACTTCGAAAACTGAATACCTGATGTGAGTTTTGCTCTTAAGATGTCGCATTTGTTCAAGAATAAAATCAAGTTCGTCTTCTTGAGTAGCGGGTTTGCCACAACAGCCCGCCATAACAGAATAGAATCTTCCTAAAAAGAAGTCAATGCTAGGTAAGCACTCTGAATTGCTGGATGACCCACTAGTCGATTGACATTTGTATCCTCTTCAAGTGACTGATCAAAACAGCTGAGCGGTGCTAAAAAAATGATAGCATCCATGTCGTCAAAGAACGGGGCCCAGGCCGCTGTTGATACTTATCAGTGTCACAATTTTTTTTCGTGGGTGACGCGCACCTCGCTATAGCGATAGCAGTCAGCCACGACGCCTTGAATGGAGGAGGAAATTACCCACCAGTGACCGAGCGCCTCCGACATCAAAGATCCTCCAGTCGCGGCTCATTAGATTGCCTTACAACATCTGATGAGAAAATTTGGGTGCAGAGGGCTAGTGTGGAGAGAACTTACCAGTTTTCAATAAGAAACGGTGCTCAGAAACACCTACAATTATTCGCCAAGGCACCGTTAGTTCTAATGATTGCTCCTAATAGAATTCACGAACCAATGGTCTTTAGTCGCGCTTTCAGAATGTCGTCTAGAACCGCAGCGATTGAGCATGCGAAGCTCCGGAGGAGTAGGCGATTACCACACACCATCAGAAGGTACGTATTTTGGAGCCGTGATTCGCTCAACATCATCAAGAAAACTAATCATTTGTTGTGAGCTAGTGCCAACCTTGAATAGTAAGGCCACTTACAATCCAGGCATGTCTTGCAATCGGAGCCGTAGCGTTTCCAAGAGTTGTCTGATAGTCTGATCGCGCCACAGACGTGAGATATCGTCCGCACAGTTGTGAAGAATGACGCCCGGATCCTTTGGATCATCGAAGTCGATATCCTGATGGTTGTCGACGCTATTTCTAGCTGAACCGGATAACAGCCGGGAAAAGGCGGATTTCCAAGCAATAGCTGAATGGACCGTAAACTCTTTGACAGGACGCACGGGTTGTGGAAGATTTGTGATGGATGATAGGTGGGTAACTTCAAAGTTGATAGCAGCGGACGGACACAGTTTCCGCCATAGAGATTCCTCGACATGTAGGAGCGGCGAAAGTCTCATTTTCAGCTTCAGGTGTTCGGGGGTGAGGGTAGGTAGCTCGGGTTCAAGAGGATATGGACTTGACGATCGGCTGTTGTCTAATGAGGAAGTCGGGGGAGATATAGGGTGTGTAGTTGTCTGGAGCTGTGCAGTGGACATGGCGTCAAGGATGATACGTATAGAGCGAGCCACATTGAGCTGTACAACCGCTCGCCATGAGGCTCTCTCAGCACGAAAGGCTTTTGGTGAATTGATCAGCTGAAAGTCTTTGCAGACAGCTTGTTTAACTTGACGATCGATGCTTATTGATAAAAGAAAACGTACTTTTGAGTGTCGTTGATTTCCCTAACGACATTAACCATGACCATTACTTAGTTGCAGTAGTAAAACGCAAAGATCAGAAAAAACAATATCTCACCTGATTCACTTTGACCTACATTTCGTCGAATTACACGGTCAAGAGGAGAGAAGGATCGACGTCTTCAGCTACACACCTAGAAGAAGCACTTTGACAGGCCTCTCTTCCCTCTTCTCAGCAGCACGCTGTCGATTTATCTCTTCGTCAATGGCATCAGACCGCTGCTTCGCTTGTTTCTCGGCCAGCAGTCTAGCTTCCCTTGCCTCAGGTGTCTCGTCTGGCGGCGGCGCGAGTGCGCGAGTCAACGGGTCATCATC
This sequence comes from Omphalotus olearius VT 653.13, assembly GCA_000296255.1. Classification (NCBI taxonomy): domain Eukaryota; kingdom Fungi; phylum Basidiomycota; class Agaricomycetes; order Agaricales; family Omphalotaceae; genus Omphalotus; species Omphalotus olearius. The sequence goes on along the minus strand of JH814823.1, from coordinate 214,653 downwards.
TGAAACACTCCTGCGGGACTTGGGTGGCATGATGGTCGTTGAAGAGAAAACGAAGGGAAGAAAAATATTTACAAGAGACAGTAAGAAGACAAGTGTAACATCCTGGAAAGGTGAGAAGCAAAAAAAAAAGAATGCTTCTTCATGGAGGACTCTCAATCGCGGAATTTCCTTAAGCGACATCTTTTTCCCATTTGGAATTTGTCTTGTTCTGCTTACAGCTTCTCCCTCATGCTCGCCGACATCTTGCAAATGTCTACGTACAGCACCAATCATTGCCGCAGGGTCTTCATCAATGATCACCTACAGCCGCTCAGCACCGGGTTTTGAACCAGATGGCCCTCATCACAGGTACTCGGACGCGGCTATCGGACGAGGTCAGCGCAACATGAAAAATGAAAAATTATACAACAATCATTCAAATTCTCGACACATTTGCAAAGTATTTGCAAACGCACGCAAAACACAGATGTGTAGTCCTCGTATATCCAATCAGATTTCTGACTGATGGATGAAGCAGGTTACGGGAGAACAGCTAATTAAATGACGGAACTATCAATCCAACTCATTCAAAAGCCACTTGTTCAATCGACGTAAATGAGCGAGCATGGCGTTCTGTTTCGGTTTTACACTATGTTTCTGAAGGCTTCATCAAGCTTGAAGTTTTGAATCAAGATGGCTCCATGGTCCGCACTGTCACTGTACGCTTCCAAGATCTTCACATAGTAGCTTGGCAGCATCCCCTCTGATACATTGATCATGTCAACTCCTGAGACGCTTTCCGTCACTAGGACAACGGCACTCCGCGCTCAGCACTCATCGACATCCCTTGGACTTCCGCGGGGAACGCTGCAAGCCCGGGATTTGTGGCTCAGCTAGAGAAGTCATTCACCTTCCTGGGTGGGAATCAATCTAGAAAAAGACGCAATTGGCCATCGAAGTCGCACATTTCAGGGGTTAAAGTGCTGCTGAGTCTTAATCCCAGAGCTCGAGTCGCACACACAGGAAGACATCTTCCAACACCACGCTGCTTAGTCGAGACTCCGAGACGGGTCCTCAATCTGGAAGATGCGTGATTCGAGGGATGCCCGTCAATGTTGTGTGGGATTCGAAGGTTCGAAGGTTCCCCAGACTTGATTTCCATTCATTAAATGAAATTTTGAATATTAGGAACGAGGAACGCCGTGCTCGGGACTCCTCACTTGCAGGTTGAAAAGGACCTGCTTGATTCAGTGATTTTCTCTCATGGCATATATCTTTCCTCGATTCGAATGACCCTGGCCAGACATCAAGCGGCTTTAAATTCCCGAATCCGGTGCGTCAAACGCTATTGGGTCGAAGCATGAAGATCTATGGATGATCGTTCAGCGGCTGCATCATAATACGATCTGCGGCATTGTGCGGGCAAAATCCTGCAAAATCTGGGCTGAGTACGCAAGTGGCCGTGACTGCGCCGTAACCTTGTGCCGAGACGTATGAGGACGTATGCAATGTGCATGAACTACTTACCGAGAGCTGAGCTCTGCTGAGCTCCGTATTTCATAGCACAGCAATCATCTGCTCGCGATCGCTAGCGATGCCTAGTCACTGGTCAAGGGTCGTAGCGATGTCAAGAATGTGCACGGATGATGAACATATCGCTTCAGAGTGCGTGCGTGCCTCCTTTTCTAGCTGTCTTCACCGGGTCCTCACCTGGTCCTCACCCTTCCTCACCTTTGATCACGCGTCCTCAGGTTAGCCGTCGCGATCACTTCCTTACGTCGACAAGAGGATTCCCTTCTAACCATCGTTGGCATTGCGATTGAAAAATATTGAATTCACTGGTTCGGAACGGCTTCAAAAGTCTAGGCTCAGAGCCGTGGAGATAATAGCCACTTCTTTGGGCGAAGTCGACCATATGAGTGTGATTGAAGTTGATGCAACAAGGCTTCGAAGTTCACCCGCCTATGCCCTCTCGCCGCCGATACTAGCTAGGCCTTTCAATTGTGTACGGTGTCATGCGTCCATCACTGAAGGCATTGCTCGTACCTTGGCTAATGTCTGTTACAACTCAGTCACCACTGTAGAACAGGTACAACAGGTCTAGCAGTATTCTGGAATTGAATATGACGGCAGAAATCTTTTATCTTGAACACATGGCAATAAAGATGAGTTCTTTTCACTAGAAGTAAAATTCTCACTTGGACCACAGATAGATGTATACAATTTGCATCACGACATGAATCTAGAGGCCATATTTTAGTGTCCTACACGGAGAGCCTTGATTACACATTGAACATGCTCTGATCCCACAATTCGAAAGTAAATCTCTTCTGTAGGTGATTGACATCAACCTATATTGTTCGGTCTTAAGTTGTTCTTAGCCTAAGCAGCGCTAGCGGGAAGGCTGAGTAAATACTCACTAATTGCTCGCCCCGAGTGTTTCCAGCCACTATGCGGCCGAGTTGTGGACCTTTGCGCAAGCAATAAAGTGTGGGCGTAATCTTGTTCATGTATGTACTATGACTGACTAAGATTTCTAAGACCTAACGGTAAATACCACTGCTAACACAATGACGGTGACTGCATGGTTAGGCTGCGGCAGATTGCAAGCCGACTCGACTAAGACCTCTCAGACCTAACGGTAATACCACTGCTCACACAATGACGGTGATTGCATGAGTTCGCCTTCAACGTTGTCAACTCTTTGAACACTCAAACTTGCATGCCCATCATGCCTCCTCAGGCAAATCATTGAACATTTGAACCGAGCAGCGAGGTACCGTCAGGGTATGTTATATTCCGCTCGAAAATTTATGAATCCATCAACTCAGTCTGCATTCCTAATCGGCGCCAGTCTAGCTCGCCTTTCGTTTACAATCCTAGACGATGCAGGGACTGTCAGCATAGGGCCAGGTTATAATAGAGCATGACATTACATAGTAAAATTTGATTTGAACAAAACGTTTTCGGTCACAGGCAACCTGCATCAAGTCAATGTATAGATGTTCAACAAAGATATCCCTTTAGCTTCGTAACCCGGGCTCACGTACTATACACATAAGTACGCTGAGTACAGCTCGAAAATGACTTTGAATGGTCCGCTGACGGTGCCCGTGGCCAAGGCTTGAAGTTCCCAAGATACAAGAACATCTCGACGAGCTGCCGGTTTCATTAGGTACTGGTTTACGTCCAGTTTATCCCTAAGTGGAACACCACGCTGTATCAGGCAGAGACAGAGCCGCGGCTTGGGTCGTACAGCGAACTAAACTGGGAAATTGAATGCAAGCCAACCAGCTTGGCAGATGGCACCTAGACATTCATGCCCGAATCCTATACCATCGTCCATTGTCAAGTGCTTGAAAATAGCACTGGTAAAATGCATTTACCGTTGAGCCATGAAATGTTGATTCCGTATACAGTGTTCCGAACCGGGGTACAAACCGTGAACGTTTGAACTGAGAGGAATAACATTCATGTGGTTGGCATTTCCGGAAGCTAGGTGGGCCGTAACTAGGTTCGTCGGGAGACTTGTATACTTATCGCGTTTGAGTTTCGGGAGCTGGGTGGATGGTCGTTCTGGCGGGTTTCATGATTTTGCGCAGCAGTAAGTTTCCTGGAAGCTTGACAGCATGGGTACACCTTTGCAGACCTGATTCGTGCGCCAACTAAGACATGAAACAACAGATCAACGTTTTTACGACTCGGACTAGGTCAAGGTTTACTGGCGTCGCATTGAAACAATTGCACCTCGATTCTCTTCAAGATATTTTTGATACAATCCCAAGTACGGGTCGGAAGTACGGAAGGAGGGAAGCCTTTAGGCGCGTTTTGTACGCCTACGATCTCACCGGGATTTAGCTTTCTGACTCTGAGCTCGGCACGAAACACTTACCACAACTGCTCTCAACCCCGGAATCCGGATAGCCGAACGATGGTGGCGCTTGGTCTAGCGAGTCATATTCAAAGAAAATCATATTAAACTGAGTATCATCATGATAAAAAGACTTTTAAGAGTTCGTATTACGACAATACGCACAAAGCACCCGCCAAAGACATCAGCAAATTCAGCGACGGTAGACGCGCTACCGAGAACTTGTTTGTGTTAAGGGTCCAACATGCATATGGAGGAGGCATCACTGGGGTCTCGTTGAGGGGTCTCAAAGGAGCACCGTAGTCGACTGCGGTCACTGACAGAGGTTCATGAAGTGAATACCACGCGTATTAGTTGATTTGGGTGCTCCATGACTACCCTTGCGGTAGAAACTGGAGAAGCAAGCAACTGTACCTGGATTTGAAGTTACATTCGAGGTGCGTAGATGAATATGCGGCCGCGGCAATCCGTCGGAAACTTGTTAGAGTTGATGCACCAGGGGCAGCCTGAGCCTAGGTTTGCACATAGATGGTTTCAATAAACACCGAATATCAACGGGCCATATCCATGGTACCGGTGCTAGAATCTAATTCTATGAAGGGTGTAATACGCAGACAAGAATTTAACGACTCACCCAAGATAGTACTGTACAGCGCGAAAGTATTGGACTTTTGGACGCTAATAGCCGCCGTAGAAGCCGGATTATGTAAACCGTATATGATAGAACCTGAACACATATAATACAACAAATTGAACAATTACAAAAATTACAATGAATCCAATGGTCAGCTCATTCACGTATGTTTATCAGAACTCGATTTCACATCGCCTGCTGCTTCTGAAACTTTCTCAGCGCTTGCCTTCTTCGCATTTTCCGTCTTGCTCTTTCCCCATCCAAGCCAGCTGAACCAGCTGGATGAAGCCTGCTCTTGCTTCTTCTGCGTGTCCTCCTTCAGTTCTCCGTACTTCTTATCCAGGGATGCCCTCGCATCTTTATACAAGTTCTCCGTCGAATCCCTGGCATTACCGAGTCCCTGCGAAACGTCCTTCTTGTACTCATCAAACTTGGCATGAGCATCATTTGCCGCATTTCTTGCCCTCGCATCTGCACTATGTATCGTTCTATCCGCGGAAGACTTGACTTCATCGTACTTCAGCTGACTCTGCTTATATGCTTCTTCTAGGAGTGCTTTACCTGCTTCGCCTGTCTCCTGCACTATGTCTCTAACCTCGCCCTGTTCATGTATGGCCTTGGCATGCAAGTTCGCAGTCTCATTGGGGTTGGTGTAGTACCAGTATGCCCCACCAGCGACTGCCGCGGCGAGGGTAGCATAAAGGATACTGTTGTTAGACTGAGGCTTTTTCACCTCACCGCCAGAGGGTGGTTCAGTAGAGTAACACCTGACTCGCTTAGCCTGAATACTGACAATGAGCGAATGGAAGTTGAGACAACATTCAAAACGAAGGATACCTTTGTGAGCACAGCAACTGCGGGAGACGAGATTCTTGCAGCACGAATGCGAAACATGGTTGGGACGTTGACAACGTTCAATTGAATGCACGCGTTTTTATTCTGAGTCTGATCACACGCCAAAGTGGGGTGTAAGGCATGACTTCGATGACGTCGTATCACGTGTATGCGCACAAACCCTAAAATTACAAGTCCAGCCACAAACAGAAAATCATTATCACAAAAATACAGTTTTTCTAACCATAGCTCAAATACAGTCCCGCTCAATTCTTCACCTTGCCAATCACAGAATCCGGCGCATATCGTGGAATGACCTGCACAATGTATCGTCAGCATATCACGCAGTGAAATGTTACATGCAACAAACCTTCGGATCGTGCAGCATATTGAACTCTTCGGTCGCATCCCTGCCAGCGTAGAGCAGGATCGCCTTTTCACCTCCAGGGTGGTCGGGAAGGAACTGTTCATAATCAAACGACAGTCAGCATCTCTGTCCAGTAGAACAAGTACAGAGACTTACGTTAGTGACGTCCAACACTTCGCCATTGACGACTACCCAGACATCCTTCTTGTCCTTGTGCTTCGCAACCTCTGCCAATGTGTACTCTTTGCCTTTCCCGCTTGTACTCTTGCTCTCAGTCTTACTTGAGCTTGAGGAAGGCACATCAGACGGTGTTGATGATGGCGCACCAGCGCTCAACTGGCCGGCAAGAGCACCCAATCGACCACCAGCTTTAGCGACAACCTCGCTGGTCGCCTGCAAAAGATAAGCAGCAGCTGAGTCTCCTGATACACGCCCGAAGACGACACATCCCAACAATGAGCTACCACCAAGACGGTTGGCTCCGTGAACACCACCAGCAACCTCGCCGGCGGCGAATAGGCCAGGGACTGGCTTGCCATTGTCTCCAACGACACGCGACTCAGGATCAATTTCGAGACCACCCATAGTGTAGTGTAGGACAGGGGTCATGATGGCGACGTGGAAGGTGTCGTCGTATGTCCATTCACCAGAGAAGAACTGAGCAATGCGATGAGAAAACAAGAAAGTGATTGAACGGCTCAAAACCTACCTTCTTACCGAAAGGATCCTTCTTGGTGCGTACAGCCTGATTGTACTCCTCAAACGTCTTTTTGAGAACACTGGGCGAGAGGCCAAACTCCTTCGAAAGGGCATCGCCAGAATCAAAACGCTTCATGAGTCCACGACCGACGTAGTGCTTGCAGTGCCATTCAATATCTTTGGAAGCGCGGCCATTCAGAACCAAACGAATGGGATACTGAGAATTGGTCAATACTTGCAAGCCAAGCCGTGAAACGAGGTTACCTTGCCGTTCTCCCACATTTTACCAGTAACGAAGTCACGGTGCTGCAGCTCATCCACGAAACGCGAGCCAGTGTTATCGAGTAAGAGACCGCCAACTCCTCTCAAAGCCTCCGCAGCTAAGAACTTGACTTTAGCTTCCGGCTCATTAGGATCCACTAGACCCGTAGGATGAACCTGAACTTTCTCCAGGTCAATGCCCTTCGCACCAACAGCCATAGCCATCTTTTGGCCGTCACCAGTACAGTGATCACCGTTGGTGGTCGGAAGGTCCCATAATTCGGGCCGGTACTTTTTGAGAAGGGAATCCGACGTAAAGTCCGCAGCATAGCCACCGGTTGCAAGAATAACAGGGCCGTATGCGGAATTCGTTGAGCCGCTGTGCGTGTACTCTACACCAATAACAGCACCAGAGTCATCCTTCAGTAGCTTGGTCACACGAGCTTTTTTCAGAATTTTGACCCGGGACGGCTGGGACACCGCAAGGTCCTCAAGGCGTTCCATTTGAGCGTATGTGATGACCTGGAACAAGATATGATGAGCTGGGGCAAGCCAGCGTAACGTTTTCAATACAAACCATTCCTGGAAATTGAGCACCACCACGATGTGTACGTGGCTGGCTGTGACCACCCAGACGCGCGACCTTTGAGAGGTCTAGACCAAACTTGTCCTGCAACCAGTTGACAGCATCGCCTGAACGACCAGTCAGAACCCGAATGAGGTCATCCCGTGCAAGCTCTCGAGCCTGTGAAGGAGCGATTGAGTCAATGAGAAGACAGAAAGAGGCAACCACAGAGACATACAGAGCGCTTAGTGTCTTCGAAGAAAATCTTTGCGTTGTCGGGAATACCAGCTTCTTGCTGGGTCTGTGTGCCAGCGCCGTTGATACCGGAAGTGGCTTTAGTGGAGTTACCGCCCATGAAGCTAGAAATGTTGGAAGGTTAAGAAAAGTCTCAGAAGCCAGAGGAGAGTTGTTTACACACCCTTGCTTGTCAAGCAGCAAGACATTAGCGCCACGCTCAAGTAAAGTATGAGCAGCCGAGAGACCAGCGAGACCACCACCGACGACGATAACAGACATGATGGTATGAGATGAAGGGAAAAGAAAGTGAGAGAGAGTACGTGCCGGAAATTGTCTTTTAAAGTGAGCTCGGTCAACCGGATCGGCCGCCAATCACAGGACATGCATTATCCTTGCATGTGATTCCCCCACATCCGGCCATATACATAATCCCCGGCTTTCTTTTCAAGTGCAAAACATACAACAAGCGTCTAGATTTACTAACAAATTATGAAAAACATACAACAATATATGCCTTTAAATCGTCTCTTCTAATTTCTCCTTCAACATCCCACAGCACCTTTCAACAATCCCTCCCATGTCTATCTCAGTTCCGTTGATTATGATTATGTCTTGTACCTTACCACTAGGCCCACCATGCTCCACGTCCCGGTCAGCAAACACATCCTGATTGGCCTCAAGGTATGCGGGCCAGACGATTTGCTCCCAGTATTCCGGAGGATCTCGCCACAGGGATCCCTCTGGGTCGGATTGAACTTCCAGTCAGCAACCGATTAAGACACAAACAGGATAACAATCGCATGTTCCGAACACAGAGAACGGCGGAGGCAGTGCCGAGGGGGGGAAATGGAGGTGGAGTTAGAGGGGTAAGTATGCGTGCACTCAATGTAATATAGGAGAGAAAAACGCCGCACAAGGCATGGAATGTGCGGTGAAAAGAGAAGAGAACCGACGACGAGGCAGAGGATTGAAAAGGGACAACCAACGGAAGCGCGATGACAGATGATTACCTACCTGCGGTGTGATACCCATGTCTCTCATGCCTCCGCTGCTTCAGTACAGCCTGTGGAACCCGGAGCATGATCTTGACATCTAGTTGCTCATAGACTTCCTGAGCATATAACATCAATCGGGTACAGAACAGACATAAAACCCACATACCGGGTGCCAGTACAACAGGAAGCCATCCACTAGTCCCCATATTATACTTTCTCCCTTCTCTTCAGCTTTCGCTTGTATAGTCTCGAAAGTAGAATGCCATGCATCTCTAACTTCATCACTCAAATGGACTAGTTTCTGCTTATTCAGGTGATCATGACTTCTATGTTCGGGTGGTATTTCGCCAGTCTCCTTGATGTGCTTCAAAAAACTGATCATACGAGGCCACTGGATCGCGCCTGAGGGTGCATCCCAATCTTGCACATTGTACACTGGATGAACAGGAACGAGTTCTTGAGGCTGGATGATAGATCAGAAATGGGAGAGAAGCATTTATAGATACCACATACTGGTGCGAAATCCTTGGCATATCGGGATACGATATCAGGACATACAGTGAGCTAGTGTAGTAGGAACAACTACGCACGTCTTGATGAAGGATTACACTATTAGGAAGAACTCGCCTCAAATGCTTCGCAAGGGTAGTCTTTCCTGAACATGTTGCGCCGCTGAAATATATAGCTGCATCAGTACGTGTATGTCCGTGAATGGCCAGAACGTACCCGATTCCAACGAGAATCACTCGGGTGTTCTTCGCGGAAAAATGAAGGTTTGAGTCTAAAATTGAGTTTCCCATAGTGGATGCTAATAGATCCTTGTAAGCCCAGCTTTGATCTAATGGCTCTGGTGGTAAGGTATCAGAGAGCAAGATAATACGCAGAAAAAAGATTGAATGACTCCTACTTTCGGTCCGAAGTTCCGGCGCCAGCCCCGATTCATACCGAACCCTCGTTGATTTCTAAATTCTATCCAGCAGGCTGCAAAGCCCAGTAGCAGAAAGTAAAGCTGCTGTCCGAATGTCTGTGTGGACACAGAAGGTTTCGCGTCGGGATGTGTCGCTAACACAAGTCAAATGTCATGAATAGAACATATTCGCATCCTGCATCTTTGAGCTTTTACCACTGACTTCAATTCAGCATCTCCGAATCCCAGCGAGAAGTCCGGACCGGACCGGGCCGTTCGCGATTCAAGCAATTTGCACGACCACGCTGGTCCGGAGAGGCACTTCGCAGGCCTCCACTTGCATTTGCCCCACGTTCATCTTCACCCCCAACATCACCAGCAAGACAGTCAAACAGAACGAGTTTCTGGATCATCATTCTAGTCATAACAAGCATCACCGACACAAGGGCTTGTCGCTAGAGGCAGCTAGGGATATAGCTGCTGCGATTATTGTTGGGTCTCCATTCAAGGCATCTGGCATCGAGTCTTTTCACCCCTTCTACCATTTGTGGCCATGTCTTCATCTCCTCAGGAACAACAGAACATAGAAACGTCCGAAAGGACGTCTCTCTTAGGACATCATATCCACAAGCCTCGTTTACCACAGAGGCGGCATTCCTCTTCTTCCGAGGGTACTGAAAGCGAAGGTTCGCACAAATTTTCGGTCGCGACTGAGAATACCAAGGCGCGCTCTCTGACTTGGGGATTCTTGACTCTACTTGCTACTGCGGCTCTTGTCGTGCTTCTCTTATTCCGTGATAAGTTACCGGATGCAGTCAAGTTGATACCCTGGATTGGTGGAGATTTAAAGGACCCCATGGTCGCTGCTCTGGATATTTTGGACAAGGCCCCGGTCATTGTGAGTTCCGGTTAAACAAACTCTATCACACGAACTGATTGTGTTTGACCAAATCCTTAGGATGGTCATATTGATCTCCCGATTGTTGCACGGTTTGCGTACGCCAACAATGTAACGGCAATTGATTTGAACACCATGCCTGCTCATGTTGACATTCCTCGCCTCCGAAAAGGCAAGGTTGGAGGTTTTTTCTGGTACGCAATATGGCCGTTTTGGATCCTCTGTTACTTCTATTCCTTTCCATCTTTTTTGAAAGAATTCTTTCTCGAAACTCGTTATATCCTGACGGTATGTGTTTTGTCATCTAGGTCGGTCTACGTTGATTGCGCGAAATCCGAGGCCGAAGGAGAAGACTTTTTGAATGGAACTTGGAGAGTTAGGTCGGTTTCGTATCTGACTGTGTTTCATCCTAGTCACGCCCATCAATAATAACACTCTTCTGGCTCTAGAGATACTCTCGAGCAGATTGATGTTTCCAAGCTGTTGATTGACAAATACTCTGATGTGCGTCTTCGTGTCTCGACAACTCATCGCGATGGCTAACACGGGAGTCGGTTAAATTATCGCGTTTTGCAGACTTTTCAATTAGCCCTGAGCTCTAGTGATATCCGCACTGCTATTGGTAGCGGAAAAATAGCTAGCCTCCTTGGCGTCGAAGGGTGTGTTCTTCTTTGTTTCACCTCACTTCTATTCTTCGGGTTCGGGGGATATCATTATCAATTTATGAAGCTTGAAGCTTGAAGTGTGGTAGCCTATGGTGGCCCCATGGAAGCACTCCTCCGCGATTTATTCGGTGTTCCAATCGTTGCCAGTACCCACGCGTACTCACGGACATTTCTTCCAGTGGACATCAATTGGGCAACTCAATCGCTGTACTTCGCCAATATCACGCGCTAGGTGTGCGCTATGTAACCTTGACCCACATATGCCACAACGCGTTTGCGGATTCATGTGGATATCTTCCAGGAATAGAGCCTCTACACGGCGGTTTAAGGTGAGTTGCCTGCATGATAAATCGTTCTATTGTCATCGCAGTATTGTTCTCGGTAACGCTGCCCGAGTATGACATATTCATCTGGTTGGAGATTTTTGATTTCATACAATGATAGACTTTGAAGGTCCGGGGAACTACGGATGGATTACTCGGCATTCCCATCATCTAATACTTGATGCATAACAATCTGACTCCGCGCCTTTTTATTTTCAATTCTGTCTGATATAACTATTCTGAGCCAATCTGTCAGATGCTCATCTATGCTCATCCTGTGCTGACATCGTAATCCAGTTCTTTAGGCTTGGCCCTCGTCGATGAAATGAACCGACTCGGCGTGCTGGTAGATCTCTCGCACACATCAGATGCAACGGCAACCCAAGCGTTGAAGTACTCCAAGGCCCCCGTGATCTGGTCCCATTCTTCCGCTCGAGCGGTTCATGACGTCCCTCGCAATGTCCCTGATGAGGTATTGAAACTTGTGGGAACAGGAGAGGGTCAACAGGACGCAGTCGTCATGGTGCGTTCTATGCTCGTTTAGGCATCCTCTGTGGGCATATGATTTACCTTGGGGCTAACTATTGCGCTGTGCAACAACTTCTAGGTCAATTTTGCCCCGCAATTTGTCGCACCCGACGGAGAGGCGGATGTAGTGGCGGTTGCTAATCACGTGGAACATATTGCCAAAATTGCTGGGAAGAAACAGTCAGTGTCAAATCTATATGGCTATCGAAAAGCAACTCAATGTATTCATCTAGTGTTGGTCTAGGAAGTGACTTCGATGGCATTTCGAGCACTCCGAAGGGTCTGGAAGATGTCTCCAAGTATCCTGCTTTGGTAAGCGAGTTCTATTCTCCGAGGTTCCGTTCCGATTCGGACTATACCTTTCTCCATTCCCCTTGTTGTCTTGCCAACATACCTGAACTGACTTGGTCTGTGACTCTGCTGCAGATTGC
>JH814823.1:190373-202403 GCA_000296255.1 Omphalotus olearius VT 653.13 | reverse complement strand
TATCTTTGAAGGGGCAGAGAAGGCAGCGAAGGAATTGAAAGCGAGTGGAATGCAGCCAGTGTTCGATCTATACGATAAGAGGACTGATATACCTGTTGTATCGAAGTAAGCAGTACGTTAAGTTGGGAAATATTCTTATTTTTGGACAGGAATTATTCGTGGGCTGGGGTCGGGGTTTTCGTTTCAACAACATCGGCTCAAAGGTTGAACTCATCGGACTCATCATCTACCAGCTCTACGACTCTTTGAGGGTTAGATACTCTCAAGTATGTCTGGCAAGACGGCTATTGTCACGGTGGTGCGCCGGGGCCCAATTATTCGATCATATATCATTTATCACAAAGCGACAGCTGCCTCTCCAACGCCTGCCACTCGTGTAACCGCTTATTATGCCACTCAGGCATGGCCTTCAGGGTCAGAGATGTCTTTTCTTCGAAAGTCCGTGAATCGTGAATTCCTACAAGGCTACTATTTCCTTGCTGGGGCTCCGTCGGGTGTACCCGTGGGTGGGCTGTCGTTTCACTGCTGTTCCGACGATGAGGACGATGAATCGTACCGTCTCGTCACGACACAGGGTATCTGGATATCATAGGCTCTAGATGTATTCTTCGTGGTGCTTTGCACTAACGGCTGAATGCATTCTGGACTGCCCGGCAACAATACTGATGTATTTTTGGTGGACGCGCGCCGACGCGGTAGTTTTAATCCCAGTAAATGATACGTCTTATGTGTGCCGCACTGTGACCGTCATTCAAGGGCGGTGGAAGAGGTGGTCCGTGTTCGTGATCCTTGCAACTTCAAGCGAGCATCAAGTCTATTTGCTGTGCTCTGCTCCAGGGTTGATCTATTCCAATTGTGAGACGTATGTATGTCAATCACAATTTCTCAGAGACTAGCTGTACTGAGGCAGACGCTAAAAAGTGATAACAGATATTACTCACTCTCCGAGGCTTTAGCAGTTGATCTTCACAGCTGTGTGAGTAAGGAGATAGACGTGGTTGATATTGCGAATATACAGCGATCGCTAACTCGGTCAACCTATGTACACAAAGTACACAGACAAGCTGCCGCTTTCTCGCGCGACATTGGCCATCGGTTACTCCTTGATAAGTCAACTGTGGAGGGTTGGTCTGGGGTGATGATGTCCCTTAGCATTTCGGATGGTGCTTGCAAGCTTTACTCCTGCCTGTTCAGCGGGCCGAAAGCTCGATTGGATATGCGAAACAACGTGGAGTGTACAACTCCCCTCTCGCCTCTCTCCTGAGGCACGCTCCTACGACAGATGCAATGTTCTGGGACTCGGGCCGAGATCAGATTTCTCAGCAGTGTCAGCAGAAACAGAACGACAGCATGTACCCAAAAAAAAAATAGTTCTTCGATAGATGAAGCTATAGGGTTCGTGATTCTGCTGTTTCTATATGTTGTTCGCATGCCACCAGTCCGCCCTCTTCGCTAGGCAGAAGCATTGAAGGCTGTACATTGGATCATGGCGGAGTCTAAATCTGATATTGAATGCCGGGGGCGCCTGAGAACCTAAAAGAGTCATAGGCCTGAAGCGTCGAACTAGTCTGACCTAGTCTGACCCGGTCGAACTGGCTCGTTGAACCTCAAGATCTTTGTTACAATTGATGCATATTGATGATCGGTACACGGAGCTATTAGTTACGAAGAACAAGCGCTCATACTCAGCGCGTGGCTACGCGTGGCTCCTCGTGGCCATTACAGAGCGGTCAATCCTTACATGGCACCTGGATAAATCCAAGATGTTTATACGGTAAGTATCTTTGTATGTATGTGAATACACATTCAGGCTAGCTTCTATTGGGGACTTGATTTTTTTTTTGATAGTGATATTTACTCGGAACCGTTAGGTGACCTTGCTCTGGTAGCGTTCAAGTCATTCACATGAATGCCGCAGTTCGCGCACTAGCATACACATCTTCTAATTCCAGCAAGTGCATTTATGGGAAAAATAGGCTGAGGAAGGAAACGTCGGACACTGCCTCCCGCAAAGCTGTTGTTCTTTGGTTAGAGTCACCGGCAGAAAGATTGTCAATGTTTCCGCTGCTTCTGTAAAGAGTATTACTTTGACCTTAAACCAAAGAAGGACTTCAGCTGAGCTCCAGCACTCTATTTTCATCGAGATATGTCGGCAACGCAGCACTCCTGATGTGTCGATATCTTTTAATCAATGGGAAATTCCATGGGGAAGTCGAATGATTTACAGTGGAACGTCTGATCTAGCTCCCTATCATCTCCCTGACGATCTGGGAAATACCATCGGCATTCAACCGGCGCAAAGAGAGCTAACAAAAGGAGTGACTATGAGAGCTGTGACAGGATCTGCTAATCCTCGTCCATGGCTTCCCCTTTCGTCTTCGCTTTCGCGATCCGTTCTCGCATGACTGTCCTTGCGGATTCTTTGGCGGGCTCCAGTCGTTTCGCCTTTGCAAGAGCAACCACGAGAGAGTGCACGAGCCCTACATGATTATGTCTTCGGAGGCTATTTTCGAACTGCAAAGCCAGGAACGAGGGTCATCATACATATGTTCATAAATCTTTGACAAAGGGGGAGGATGCTTACAGCCCATCGATCTCGCTTCGAATTTTCATTAGCAAGTTTTACGACTAACTCGGCAGCTTCAGTTTGTTTTCCGGCAGCTTGGAGTTTTCTCAGCTCCTCTTGAAGTATGGGTAGAGGATCATCCCGCAAAGCAAGCAGGCTAAAGTCAAGCTAACAAGTGACATTTAAATTTGAGACTACAGGCGGTGTCTCGTTGAGGAACGAACTTACGGCTCCTGGAGGATAAGTTGCTATTCGATTTTCAATGACCTCACTTCAATACAATCGGGTAAATGGTCGAGTTTTACACGTAGTATCGGAAAAACTGACCGTGCACGGTGAAGCCAGCCTTCCCTTGATTCGTCATAAGCACCGTGCTTGACTGCATGTGGCTTCAGACCATCCAACTCGTACACGGATCCCATCACAGGGAGATACACCACGAAGTGATACGCGTCCTCGGTTTGTCTGGGAAGGCCTAGACCGTCTAAAGAGATTGCGCTCGGTGGAGACAGGGAATTATGGGCTTCTCTCAACCAGTCTGCGCTGGTGATTACGAGACCCCGGGTCTGGGGATCCATTCCAGTGGTAAAACTCATGAGCTCGGCCAATTGCGGACCCGTTTGAAGAGAAGGTATGTTTCCCAAAGCATTGAGGACCGCTAATGTTGCGCAAGCATTGTTGACCACCTGATGGGCAAAAAATCCAGGGAATTCTGAATCGTAGGTTCCAGCTGGGGTACTATCGGGAGTTGACGGTACCCATTTGAAGAGGAAGATGAGGGCATGAAGGGGCTGAAGGGAGGCGAGAGATTCAGAATCTAGCGAGTACAGATCGTCGACTATAAGCGGAACACCCAAAGTTTTCAATAGTTCGCTGAATTGAACACGAAAGTTTAGATGGTTTTGACGGGGTATTTTTGAAGAATCCACGTACGTGAAAACGCCAGGATCTGACTCTGTTAGTTGCCAGCCACTCGAGTCATCTTGATCTGACATTACTGAGAGAAATGAAGAAAGAATCCAACTTTGAATGTGAATGAAGCAGAGCAAGAAATTCAGAGGACTTCGCGTTCTGTGACGCGTACGCCAACAACACGTGCGTGCGTTTTATTTGTCTAATCCCCCTAAAGACAACAAAAATCTCCTCAAATTGAACCACCACCATTTATGTCGTGCAATGGCTGAGACACCCAATGCCGACCCAAAAGCTATTAATCGCTCTCGGTTTGAGCTCGAATTAGAGTTTGTCCAGGCACTTGCGAATCCTTTCTACCTACACTCCTTGGCGCAGCAAAACATTCTGGAACAACCTGCCTTTGTCAACTTTCTCAATTATCTCTTGTATTTCAAGGAGAAAGACTATGCCCGTTTCATTCAGTAAGTTAAACTCATGTCGGTGACAAGTACTACAACGTGGCTCACGGAGATCAGCTATCCCCATGCACTTCATCATCTCGAGCTGCTTCAGAGCGCCCAATTTCGAACAGCTATGAAAAAGGACGAATTTCTTCGAGAGTACCTTCACCAAAAGCAATTTGATCATTGGAGAACATGGTCAGTTATGTTTTGCTTGGGACTAATTTGTTTGTGGTTGGGTTTTATCGTATCGTGTTACACCAGGCGCGATCCTGCTCGTTTGAATGCGATGAACGCGGCGATAAATGCACAGACACAACAAACCGTTCAGGGAGAACCATGATAGCAATAGCACAGCTGTACCGCTGGGCTGAAGTATGGTTCCTAGGATTTGACATTACTGTGAACATGTAGGATAGATGCATAAACACAAGATATGCAGTAACTCGACTTTGTAGAAAGAAAAATGAATTTTGCTTTGACGCCATTTCTGTCTTTGACTTTTTCTCGCACGCTATGGGTGACATGTCAATTTCATGGCTCGACCACTACACCTCCGAAATGGTCTCTCGCCGGACGAATCGATGACAACTCAGCCAGAATATAACGACGAAGAGGTTGCTTACACCAGTCTAAGTGGACATGCTCACCTGGCTTCAGTTGAAGAGAAGAAGAGACTATGGTGGAGGAATGCTGTGTTAAATTCGCTGTTCATTGCTTCGTGGTACGCCTTTGCTAGCTAGTACAGGCCCTGCACTGAAAGTCTGATTTGTGTTTCCAGGTTTTTCTTCGCGATTTTCCTTTCGGTGTACAACAAGTGGATGTTTTCAGACTCGCATTTCCATTTCCCTTATCCATTATTCGTAACGACTCTTCACATGGTCGTTCAATTCATTTTGGCCACACTGGTTTTGAAAATATGGCCTCGTGCTTTCAGAACTGAGCGCAATCCCACCTTGGAGGAGTTCGGGTAAGCATCGGTCATCCTTTGTAGCCGCAAGACATCGGCCTCGCGCCTCGGGGTTGGCGTGTAGTGCTTTGGCTCGTATCAAGCTGGACTGGCTCGCAAAATGCAGTTCCATTCCCATGCTGACCGATGCCATTCGTTTTGTAGGAAGAAGGCCGTCCCCACCGCTGCTGCGACGAGTCTTGATATAGGCTTCTCCAATTTATCACTGAAGACAATCTCATTATCCTTCTACAGTATGTGGTGAATGAGACTGCAGCTTTTAGAAGCTAACATCTTTGTTGAATTGAAGCTATGGTCAAATCCTCGTCCTTAATATTTGTTCTTCTCTTTGCTTTCTCATTTCGCCTCGAGCGTTTTTCATGGACTCTTGTCGGAGTCATACTTCTCATCTGTACTGGTGTTCTACTCATGGTTGCTACAGAGACCCATTTCGTTCTGGGAGGTTTCATCTTGGTCCTGAGCGCAAGCGGTCTCGGTGGTCTGCGGTGGGCTCTCACTCAGACACTCCTCCAAGATAAGAAAATGGGCTTTAGTAATCCTGCCGCCACAATATTCTGGCTGAGTCCTGTGATGGCGCTGTTTCTTGGAGTTTTGAGCTTGGCTATCGAGGGCTGGGGTTCCCTTTTCCAAAGCGAATTCTTCTCCACTACAGCGCACACCTTGCACACGGCTGTGTTTCTGATCATGCCGGGATTGCTTGCGTTCTGTATGGTCCTTAGCGAGTTCTAGTGAGTCGTGGCAGAGTGTGGTGTGGTAACCATTTCTTTTACCAGTAATTATTTTTTTCAGTATTCTCCAGCGTGCCGGCGTTGTGCCAATGTCTATTGCAGGGATTGCTAAAGAGGTCACCACGATTACGATATCGTCATGGTTCTTTGGTGACGAGCTCACACCGTTGAATATCACTGGTGTTGCTATCACTGGTTGCGGTACGCTTTGACCTTATATGGTTATTTCAACTAACGCATGTCCGCCGACTGTTTGCACCTTAGGTATTGCACTGTACACTTATCACAAGTATCAGAAAAGTCTACACTCAACAATACCTCTGGACGGGCATGGAAACCCGATAGTGGCTGAGGACGCCGTAGATGTACAGAGCGGCGATCGCGGTTACCTGCTTGAGCTCGATGAAACCGCGCGCTTAACGGATGGCCGGGAGAGCGAGGAGCTGAGCGTCGTAAGTGGTCGGTTACGTTGGATGACGGAGAGATTTTCCTGATGCTATGAGCCTGCACAGCAGAATGAGTCAACACACCCACGATTGCTATTCTCCGCCGAGGACGACGACGGGGAGGACATGAGATTTGTGAGAGACGCGCACACATCCGTTGATTCCGGTCTCACTCCAGACCACGGCTTACGAACGACCGACAGTAAGTAAGTAGAAATCAAAGGGCACGTAGAGAGAATGCTACTATTGGAAATTGCTGCGCACACAGATTTTCGAAGTGACTCGGGGAGCAGGGACGCGAACCGGTTTGCAGTGTCCCTAGCGAGATGGGTGATATGTCGTATTGTACCTGACAAACCGAACGGACAGATTGATGGAGAGATGAAGCGAATCAGCTCAAGACGACGGTCGTGTTTCGTGCACATGTGGGCGCAGTCTGGGCAAGCGAAAGGGTGACGTACAAAGGAGACTTTATTGAGCTGAAGGGTTGTAACAAGGAGAGGCTGGTTGTGAAACGTTCGAACCTAGTCGAGCCGAGCTGGTGAGGACGAAAGAGATGCCATTTGAAGGATAGAAAGATCCGAAGGCTGCCAACGAGACAAGAAAAATGAAACAAATTTTTGTGATATTATTTTGGCAGAATATTTCTAATCTTGTATGATTTCTGTTACGCCCGTGACGCTCGCAAATTTGGGCCTCGAGGTCGAGTGTGCTCCATAAAAGCCATCGCTCGCCGGCCATCGAATCTGCTTTCCCAATGGACGACTCTTTCCAGTTTATCATCGAATCTCCCCAGCATGCTCAGGGCCATAAGAAGCGCCCTCGTCTCGTTACTTCTTGCGATAACTGGTCCGTGCCGTCCAACCTTCTTTTCTTTCTTCTCTCACTCCCTTTCACAGTCGTCTCAAGAAAATAAAGTGTCTCCAGCCTTCCCCAGAGACAAAGTGCGAGGCATGTAAAACTGCGAAGATTCCTTGTCGTTTTCGGGACCGGGAACGCTACTTTGCTGAGCGAAGTCGCGCCATTGCCGGTCCTAGCGCTGCGTCTAGTTACAGTGGGCCTGAGCAGAGGTGAGTGCCTTCTCTTTCACGCGTTTATCCCCTTTTTCTTAGTCTTTCCAGCAGATCCGATGGGGTTTCGTCTTTGGATGCCTTTTCGGTAGCCTCCACTTCCTCCAGTCCTGCGCTGTCCTCTTACTCTATTTCTCGCTCCAATTCGCGTTCACCCAAGGCAAGCGGTATTGTGGGTGCGGACGATGGCGGGGGTGTGCGGTATTCTCCCTATACCTCTGATCCTCGTCGTTCAATAGATTACTCTCATCGGTGCGTCCGCTGTATCTTTCTTCGGGTCGTTACTGACTGCCGCGGCAGACATTCCTTGTCCTCCTCTTACAGTAGTTCAACACGTCCCAGTTCATTAAGCTATAATTCCATGTCTCCCAGTCCTGGCCCGATGATGTACCATTCTCGTTCCCAATCCACTTCTCGTCAAGTCCATTTATTCGATCCCGATTTCCCGCAACATCCCGCTTTTAGTCTTATGACTGACTTCATCCTACTATTCTTCAATAATCTCGGACACGAATACTACTTTATTGTCTATGAAGACGTCTACCAAGATTTCACCGAGCGTAGAATGTCTCCCGGCCTCGCCAACTCTATAGCCGCTTTCGCCGCAAGGTAATGAGTCGACTTGGACGCGGCGTGGTACATCGGTGTTTACTGACCCCGTCCATTGAACATAGCTATTCCACTATTCCCGATCTTGCTGTTCGAGGGCTTCATAATGTTGCCGAAACCTATGCCAATGCCGCCAAGGTTAGCATCCGCGGCGTTTTCCACTTTCCGAGGCTGAAAGTTTTGTTCAGACAAGCGTTAATGCCATTCTTCACATACCAAGCGTCGACACCTTGCACGTTCTCATGTTGTTGGCATGGTTTGAGTATAGAGCAAATAGGATGAACGGCAAGTTATATTCTGTGTAATGTTTTACATCATTCCGTGCTTACCGTTACCCAGGCTTCCGAGAATACGCCTCGCTAGTTCAGAGAATGTCGACACAACTAGGCTTTGCATCACCGAACGGCTCGCTCATCACCGGTCATGACAGTGAACGGAAAAAATGGACTATGAAAGGCTTGTACAATATACAATTGACTGCTGCCCAGCGTCTGTCTCCGTTCATATCCATACTCCCGCATTCTATGCTGACTTTTTGTTCTATTCAGTGCGCTAATAATCTGCTTGACACCCGCGTATTCCGTATAGGATATGTATAATTTGATCGTCGTATTTATACCTTACACGCACATTTATTAATACCAATCTTAATAGCTTCGAGCTCGCATCCACACCTCAATCGAGTGGCGGAGTATTCGTATTGCAGCATCGTTGTCCACTAGTAAGTATGTATATTTTTGTACATATGCGTCCTGCGCACCAGAGCATTCTGCAGTTATAAAACAGAGAAACAAACTTTAAACACTGGCATCTACCCATGGCACGCAATCAGCGGATGCAATCTATAGTCAGGTCAATAGACGGCAAGTCCCCACTGGCACTTTTGACTCCTTTCTAGCCTGATGGGGCTATAGTATGTTTCGCGGGCCCAGAAGGTGCTGATACATACGTCCACGGGTGATTTCAAATGGCACAATACTGTTGTATTCGTACGTACCAATCCCAGCGAAAGAGTGCTAATACGCAGCAACTGTTGTCCGATGCAAAGGTTGCAAGTGAATATGTCATGTGACCATACTTACCGAGGAGCTCAGTCCAGAGCCCAGTGCCCTCGTTCCGGCCATGGCTCAATCTCTGACACTGGAGTGATACCATCATCTACGATGTGTGCAGTTGTCAGAACAGCAGATCTGTGATATGCTCCAGACGGAATAGTCTGTATCTTTTACTGGGAAAGCATGCTCCAGCCGGCAGCAATTTAGTCAAATGTCGTTCTTTCTTCGCACACATGTCATATGTTGCGCTGCCGCTACTCAACGGGTCTCTGGCCTAAATTACCGTGCCTTGAGGTTTGAGGGGTTCCCTTTCTCGAACCATCATTATTGAACGGTTGTGCCAGTCTCGTAGTCTAGGCGCGGGCTCTCTCTCTCTTCCTTCATGTCGAGCTTACTCGATGAGAATTCGTATTCCATTGCTGCCTATCTGCGCGTGGCTTCTCTAGCAGTAGCACTGTACGAGTGAGTGTCGCTTCATGTGCTGTATCATTAATGTTAGATCTGACTGACAAGTGACGGACTGTTCCTAGTTTTCTTGTCACCCTTCCATCGTCATGGAGGTTTTATCGCTCTCAGTGGGAAGCACCGCGTCTAAAGTTGGTGTTCTGCTGGAGCATTGATAATGTTGGGGCTAAAACACGTTTCTAGCGTGTCATTCATATTGTTCTTTTTAATACAGTCAAGTCATACACTTCCATCTCGATTGTTCTGTTCTGACGCTATCATGATAGGCTCACAAGCATCTTGGCGCTCACAGTCTCGAATGTGGGGTTTTTCTACTCCCATTTTACGGATCATTCCTGCGCGCGTTTTTATTTGCTGCCATCCATCTTTAAAGGTAGTGGGCGTTTCTTGTGTGGATTGAATAATTCACTGATAGCCATAGTTTTGCAATCTTCGGTCTCTCAGACGGTCCTTGGAGTTCGGTGGGTATCTCTGACGAGCGCCCCGGATGCTATGTCTCTGAATTCGTTCAAGGGCGTTCAATCTTTCGCGCCGATCACGGAAAATAGGCCTATTTCTTGTCCTTCTGTATACTGTCTCTTGTGCTGTAAATGGCTTGCCCCCTTTATCCTTCTTTTTCCGCGCTAATCTCTTGAGCAGTTAGAGTGGTCAACGACTTTGTACAGACGACAACGTGAGTAGTAAACGACTTGGTATTTTAAGCTTTGCTTGACCTATCGTATGCAGCTGTTCGTGACCCTACCTTCGTGAGTCATCATGTTATCGGTCTTCGGGCAGCTTAGTGATCTGCTTCTTTTCAGGGAAAGTAAGATGTTTCTGAAGTTTTGTTAGATTCTCAACTAATGTACCCCTTCAAGTTGTCGGGGTGTCTTTCAAATCCAAATTTTTGGAGCCTGGATCAATTATGTCGTGGCCATAGTCTACGACTTGGCTGTAACAACCATTTCTGTTGTATATCTCCTACGCCATAAGATTTCTTCTAGCTCCGTGTATGCTCATTCACCTTCAACCATATATCGTATTCTAAAAAATCAGCTTCCCTAGGTTCTCAAGCATATTTAAAATGTATGTTTTGATGTCCTCCCGCGTTGTTTAGGCCGAACCATTTTGCAGGATGTTGTATGATGGAATCGGGTATTTCACGGCACTTACAGGTATTGTTTCTGCATACAAATCAACTACACATCTCTGAACAGTCCGAAGCTGTGAATGTCTTAAATCTAATAATCTATCGAGCCGGCCAGGACATCCAGGTCAGCTCACTTTGATCTGCTTGAATGGAAACCAGTGCTCATTTCCATACTGTACATACTGTACACAGACTGCCGCGTAAGTGGCTTGCAGTTATGGGCGTATTACGGTCCGTGCAACAACTTACAGCCCAGTATAGCGCTTCGCTCGGATATTGTGTAACATGGATTATGTCTCAACGACTTTTGATGCATCTTCACGGTATGTGTGCAGACGGTATCTCCGTGCTGTTCATTACTGAAGAGTCAAACATCTTTCAAGAGGCCTCCCTAGAAAGGCGAAATGAAACCATCGATGCAACAGTGACCTTTTCACAAAGCATCCGCTCTGCCCGAGATGTGCGCCGCGCTGTCAGGTCACAATTCGAAGTCAAGAGTGGGGTGGTGAGCCTGGAGCTCACTGTACCGGACTTTGATTTGGACACACTAGAGTCTGGGCCGGACTGGCCGGAAGAAGTGAATGTTCAGGTCAGGATCGAGAAAACCGTCAAGGTTGAACGACGCCCGAGGGTTGTTTACGAGACGGGGAACTATTCTAACCACTCTCACTCCGTCACTCGCCACGATATGATCTCGTCTGTTGTTCGATCCAGGCATTGACCGGTAAGTACTGGGAAAGGCGGGAGTACTTGTGTACCTGTTCCTGCTTTGCTGCATACGATGTAGGTGTCTTTTGTCGTACACAGTGAACTTGGATACCTCTTTGTAGGTCGTGATCCGAGTCTGTGAATGTTTTCTCTAGAGGATTCGTGTCTCAACGAAAGTTGGACGTACATACTGTACTTACTTGTACTTGTCACCATTCGGTACGCAGGCCACCAAATGAAGGAATTCAGGAACTGGGATCACAATCGCATTATGATTGAAATTTTGCTTACTGATGCGAGCATCGTTGTCGTCGATAGCGACTTATCGGACTCCGAGTCGGGCAGACGGCTCATCATACACAGATTTTTATCTCGTTTCATGTATTATCTTGGAGTCTTGCTCCTAAAGCAGTGCGTCTTACCGGTCTGGTGACTCTGGTCGCTAAGAAAGAGTCGTGCCCTTCCGGCTAGTGAACGTGGCGGTACGATGGTGGCAATACACGGATATCAACTCCTGCGCGAGCTTACTGTTGCGTTTCTCCAACTTTACTTCCGTCTTCAACGTTGACCGTGAAGACTAATCGCAGACGAGCAGGCCTCGGACTCGTATACTCATTATTCTGCTTCTATCGACTGTTCATCCCTTTATTTATTCACGATTTTCACGATGTCCAACACTACACGGCTGTTGAATGGGTCCCAGTTTCTTCTCGGTGTGCCCTATTCGTCTAAAGAGCTGCACGGTGTCACGGTGAGTAACATTTCATTCCATGCATCCAAGCAGCCCTTCTCTGATCATCTCTCAATCCCTCAGTTTCTGATTGTCGTTTCATTTTTCTCACTTCTGGCGGTTGTTGGTCTTTTGCTGGCGATATCGGTGCGTCGCACAATTGATTACTCCGTCCATGGTGTCTGATCTTCAAGAACCT
>JH814823.1:163102-190354 GCA_000296255.1 Omphalotus olearius VT 653.13 | reverse complement strand
ACCGACACTTATTCGTACGAACCCATGTTGCCGCTTACTTTGTGTCGCTTCTGCTTTGTGATCTTATACAAGGTATGCTTTATCATCTTACTGTCGACGAATCAAGAACTCAAGTTCTTGTGTAGCTATCGGATCAATTTTCAATGCTCATTGGGTCGCATATTCGAAGGTTGAGTTGGGAAGTACCTGTACTGCGCAAGGTCAGTAGGATCTGTGTCTATGAATCATTGCTGATCCTTGTATCTCGCAGGTGTCTTCAAACAAGCTTCAGATGTAGGGGGTGCATTGTGGACATTAGTACGTTTGCTCGTCGGGTTTTTCAATGTTGAATCAGCAACACTTGAACAGGTCATCGCCTTGCATACGTTCTTCCTACTGGTTTTGGACTCCAAGCCGAATAGCTTCACGCTCGTTGGGACACTTATTGCCGGTTGGTCGGGCATCTGCACAATCGTAATCTTTGGACCTGCTACACTTGACACGGCTGAGCGTGGTCCTTATTGTAAGTTGATGCCGATTTTCAAAGTTTTAGTCCTAACTGCTTTTTGATAGTCGGGATTTCTGGATATTGGTGTTGGATTTCTGAAGGATATCCGGTGGAACGCATAACGTGCGTAGTGTCCTCGCTAGTCACAGTCCTCTTATTCATTGTATATGGGGTGCAGACTGGATTATCTGCTCGTGAGTCTTTCACTGAATAGATCACCTAACAGTTCTGACTCGACAATGACCTAGATGTTTCTAGCGGCTTTTTGCAGCTTCCTGTTGTATACCTTGATATTCTTGCGTCTGCGAGGCAACATCGTCGTGTATGGCTGGCGAATACACTTTCGTACAACTGTGACTGCAGATGACCTTCCTCCGGGCAAGGACAAGGCAAAAAACATGAAGATAGCTAAAAATATGCTTTTGTAAGTTTGTTTTTGAGGATCTTCCTTATTATTTTGTACTGATACTGAGCTAGATATCCCGTTCGTATCAATATCCCTTCAAGTGCACGAACACTTACTAAAGTGAGAACCACCACAAACAGATAGCATACAGTATCATTATACTTCCCATTGCTGTTACAAGATTTTGCGCCTGGACTGGTCATGAGGTGCCGTTTGAAGCGACGGTGTTTGCGTGAGTTATATAAACTTCTTACGTTTCGTGGATTCGTTTAACCTGGTCTTTTAAGTGAGACTGTTTTTCTACTGTCGGGGACGGTGAACGTTATCCTCTTCTTCACCACGCGACGTCTCCTTCCTGCTGACTCCCTGACCATCAGGGGTCTGAGCATCAGATCACTCCCAATCTCGAAGCCGCGACCGGTTGAGGTAGAGTCTACGGATTTCTCCACCATGATTGACCCTTACTACGAGCCTTCGACTATTCATGGATACGGATACGAGCACAAGGAGGAAGCGGAGGGCCAGCGGGTGAGCGGTAGTACCTTTGGGGACTCCTCAACCGCTGTTTCAATGCCATACGAACACACCGTAGCTCCTCTGCAGATTCGGAAGGACCCGTCACGCAAGTCTCGGGCTCCTCGTGTTTCTCGACGACCTCCGACGCTGATGGTTGACGATCATCGGATGACATATGGGGCTGACAGTGCCTATGACCTCTACAGTCCTTCCGATCCAAAGGACACAGAGAAAGGAAGTTCAGAGAATTACAAAGAAGTGAAGTTGAACTCGAATCCTTCTGCTGATGGTTACCAGTCGGATGGCAGCCATTATTCTGGTCGTCCATGATTGTAAGTTGTCCTTTTATATGATATATACCTATAGTGTAATTATTCACAATGATAATGTATCTTACAGCGAGGGGAAGCTACCCAAATGACAAGTAAAGCCAGTTGTCGAGAAACTGTGATAAGTATCCCTGATTATGGTATCTTCTGACTCCAGGGTAAAGTTCCACCGAAGAGGGTATTGCTATCGTCCGGGCACCAATCCATGAGCTCTCGTAGCTCTGGAGCCGAAGTGTAATACGAATGGAATCTAATATGGGGGTTCCTTGATTTTCGTTTGGATAAAAGATCTGTATGACAGCCGTAGAAGTCAGCTACGTAGGGCAAATACCCATTTATTTTCTGTAGGGAATGATGAGCATCGTTAGTGACTGAAAAGTTACTAGCTTACTTCGCCCTGTTGAGCAACAAGAGCCTCCTCGTTTTCGGGGTCAACGCCAATGTAACGGAAACGCTCCAAGGGCCAGCGAATAGCGGCACGATGGAGGTCCACGAAACGTTTTTGTTTCATTTCATAGCCAACAATAGTGATCTTCTCTGGATAATTTCCAGTGTACTCATGGAAACGCGCTATTGAAAATAAGAGATTTTGGAACGAGTCCAGAGCATAGTTTTCGGAAGTAGCGCGGATAGAGTGCGTGGGTGAGGTGGTTCGGAAAACATTGGCTTGTAATGCCAGTCGTAGATAAGATTCTCCTTCAGTGGTCGTAGTTGATGGTCGAGTTTGTCCGCTACGTTTGCCTTGAGTATAATTGTTCATACTGCTCAGAATGATTGACGTACCCGCTGAAAACGACCAGGGATCGCTCGTCCCGCAGAGATAGCTCTGCCCTACTTGAGTGTCATTCAGTGTGGTATTATGGCTGGAATGGGCTTACCCTCGCAATATATGCTGGAAAAATGCTTCTACACGACCTCCTTGTTTCTGGTAAGGTTCTAGAGTCCATGAGTCCTCGTCTAGTCTCTCATCTGCAGACACTCCATTCCAAATGGCGTGGCCAGGCACGATTATGAGATGGTTCAATCTTGAGGCAGTTCTGCCTCTAGAGATAGTTGAAAGAATACTTCTGGGAGAGTGAGCAGGGTACAGAGAGTTCGGCGATGCGGTCAGCCAATGCTTCAAATTGAAAAGGAGGGAAATGGCGGTGAAGAAGGCCAGCAAAAGTACACCGAGGTTTGTGACCCGTGCACGAGAGAGAAGAACATCAAGAGGCTTCCTGCGAGGTAGTGTTACATTTCGCCGAAAAGGCCTGCGTTTGAAAGTAAAAGATACAGGAGTTGGTAACATAAAGAGGCGTAGGTCTCAAAGAGGAAATCGGTGTATATGTGGGTTTATTGGCTCAATTCAATGTGGGTTCGTCGATATCTGGCCCTCAGGATAGTATTAAGAATAGATGCATTATGTATGCATACGTGGCATTCAAATCTTTTCTCCCTTCCCCATACAACTCTATTCTGCGAAAAAACCCAGCAGCCCGTGTGGGTCGTCGTTGGAAGCAGCACTGGCCTCCATGTCTATCTGCCAAGACTGCAGACGAATCCTCATCAGCTCATCCCAGAGCAACGTCGGCGCATCGTCGTGCTTCTTTAAGAATCCTCGTATTTGCCGGAGCCATTTCTTCACCTGCCAGAATCTGGCCTCCAGTCTCGTATTCTCCGAGGGTCGGGATTCAAACGGCGGTAGATTCTCCTGGTACGCCATCAGAGCCACTTGACCGAGCCAATAAAACGGCAGAGCTGTGAGAGAATTAGCAAGCGAGAATCGACCACTAGAAAATCTAGGTCTCACGATTTTGCATGAAAGGAGGCTCTTCATCTTTGGTTGGCTTGATCATCTCGGGACACTTCATCCAGATTTGTAACCAGTTATGCAAAGCAAACTGTACGCTGTATATCTCCTGATCTATTGCCTCGCTATTTCCTTCGACTTGGTCGCACCCCGACGGCATCCGGCTTTCACAACAGACGGTGAACAAGCGACGAAGAATGCAATGTATCAGGACAAAATGCGCAAATGGCGATAGAAGAATGGGATCGGTGAGCAAACGGGCCTCCGATACCAAGTTGACTAGCTGTGGTAATTGTAGTCCTGTGAGTCTTGACTGCATGGAGCCGTAGGACGAGCGCTCATGCAGTATTGTCCACCACTCGGTTGATGATTTGGCGTTCCACAGCTCATTTTCGCAAGGCAGATCGAGCTTGATCTCAGAGCTTTGGTAGGAGGGAGGGAGGGAGAAGAAGATGCAGTGGCAGCAGTCATGAAGGTACGACAACATTAGCGATCTATATTTTCTCGACGTCAGTACCCTGAGCATGTCAAGCTCGAATTCCTCTTGCGCTCACCGTTTTAGCATTTCATGTAATGCCCACTCATGCCATTGTTCTTCTATCGATAGATGACTATATTTCTCCAATGTCCACGATGCCGTCTTCAAAATACACTGCGAACGTCGAATCATCTACCAAGACTAGGTCAGCATCTTTCTTGTGCTGCGCTATCGTGCTCACCATTATTAGCATGCCTACAAGCAACATCAGTCAAAGTCAAAACCATAATCAAGAAACAGGACGAACCATGATACAGGCTAGAAGTTGCTCGCAGCTCAGAATTCTGATGAAACAGACCGATAGTCTGCAGA
Organism: Omphalotus olearius VT 653.13; assembly: GCA_000296255.1. Classification (NCBI taxonomy): domain Eukaryota; kingdom Fungi; phylum Basidiomycota; class Agaricomycetes; order Agaricales; family Omphalotaceae; genus Omphalotus; species Omphalotus olearius. Next base: position 185,977 of record JH814823.1, on the reverse strand, counting down.
AGGAGTACGGCAAGAATCAGGTTCACTTGATCAGAGGGATCGGTTAGGTTTTTGGACTGATTTTGGCAGATGAAAGAAATGGTCAGGTTTGAACTTGAATACTCCAGAACGACTCACCAGTTCATCAGGCAGAACTCCTTGCGACGCGGCTAATGTCTCCATGATAAACGTCGAGGCCCTCCTCGTCTTGACATATAAGGCACCACAGGCTTGCATTGCACTATTCAGTAGCGGCGGTTTTCCCTCTGCCGTGAAGGTAGGCGTATGTGCCATAGGTATTTGCTCCAAGAATGCGGTGAAGAATAGGTGAACTGACAAGAAGATGAAAACAAGAAGACCTTCGAAGGAAACTTCACGCACGGTAATGCTGGTGCTCTGTATCATCCGGCTCAATTCCGTTCCCTACGCCAAGTGACCGAGGTATTTGCCTGACGTTGCTAATAGCAGGTTGCAATGAAGAATGCGCAGTGTACGTGTTTGGTATTGAAAACGGAGACATTACAAGGGAATTCTGGTAAGGTGTTTGGGCCTGGGGGAGTGGTCCGAGGAGGTAGTCAGTCACGGCAGTACGGCTATCGTTCGCGGGTGAATCGGAGTTAGTCGACGAAGAACTGCTTTCAGGCTGCGAGAACAAATCGCTGAAGAACGGTTCGAACATGTCATTGTTATACAGAGAAGACAAATGACTACCGGTTGGTGCCTGGGCATCTCTTTCTGTTCCAGTTCGAGAGGTTTGAGAGGCTGCGGAGAAATAGTAGCTCGAGGAAGTCAAAGACTGATGTTCTACATCAACTGACGGGGGGAGGACAGGCCCTCTTCGAATCGCCTCATGCATCAAGTCTAACCCATCCTCAAATCGAGTAACTGGAGCAAAGTTTGGGTTAAGGGGGATGGTAAAAGGAATTCTGGCCTGTGATGGATCTCGTGGAGTGGTTTCGGAATTGGAGGGTGCACGAGCTGCAGACCTCCTCGTTCTGGTTGCATACACACATTCTTTACCTTTTGAGGCGCACTTGGAGCATGGAGATTGGCGGTCGCATTTGATCTTTGACTCTGTACAGGATACGCAAGATTTTCGACGTGATTTACCAGACCTGATCGAATAAGCGTCGTCATTTAGAAAGCTTTAGCCCACGCACGAGATACTCACTCATTATTACAACCCTTCTTATGCCTTGAGAGTAGATCACTTCGCGTGAATTCGGCGCCGCATATCTAACATATCAGAGTGAAACAATGAATCAGGTCCTCGGAACGGAGGTGGGGGCTCTCACGTCGCAACAGTAAAGTCTCTCGTTCGTGTCTGCAGCGGTGTAAGAAGATAGGAAAGACCAAGTGGAGCTGGACGTACGATTTCTTAGATGCCTGTTTAGATGAGTAGATCTGGTGAACTTGGCTGGACAATATGGACACAGTTTCGTTTGGGGTAACACTGGCATGTTGCCCTTGTGAGCACGCATCTTTGAAAGAGAGCCATCTTTCTTCCTGAACTCTTGAGGTTGATTTGAAGATGTAGGAAGAGAACCAGACGCAGTGGCCATTGTTTGAAGTATGTAGACAGGATAGATGATTCACTTCAAGAAACTTGTTACTCCATACACAATGTCTGACTAATTAGGTTACGCCAAACCCCGGGACGCCTCCCGCGAGACGTTCTTCATTTGTGCTAATTCTCTTTCTAATGCCCATCTCACAGCATGTTCTACATTAGCAGCTTCGTGTGTGGGCGTGTGCTGAAGTGGATGTCCTTGAGTAGGATCGTAAACGCCAGTATGCACAAGGATGGAATGCCACTTTGCCGCATTGGCACCCGCAATATCTGTCAGTTTGTCAAATGCAGTCCCTCAAACGATATTCTTATGCATACCTGACGCAGGGTTGTCTGCGACGAAGAAGGATCAATCATCGTTCATCTTCCATGAGCTACACCGCTACACTTACCTCCGACCATGTACCTGATTAAAAGGACCTCAGAGACAAAAACAGGCTGTGCAGGTCTGACAGACTCACATGGCGGGTAAATCACCAGGACCGTACCACTCCGTCAACAGACTGCTTAATAATCTGCGAGCATAGTCATATGTGGGTGTTGTTGGCTTGCCAAATTGCACGTAAGGATGGGTAGAGCCAGTCAATGCCTGCTGAAATACTCAGGAAAACGAACTCGTCCATAACGCAGAAATACAGACTTTGTACACGGCTTGGAACGACTCCTTGAAAGCACCTTGGCCCAACCTTGGTCGAGGAAAATCGGACTTCCACAACAAATCAGGATTACAGAACACAATTTCGACAGGGTTTGCTAGCTGTGTCTCTACGTCAACGTAGGGGTTGCCGATAATACCACCTGACTGAATGACATCGCACATAATCTGCACTGGACAAGAATCACTAATGAGCTACATCTGCACCCAGAATAACGTACCATCTACACCCCAATTCCGAGGGTCATGAAATACAAAGATAGCTGAAATAGGTGTTGTAGAAAAATCTACTGGCTGGTAAATGTGAATACTTTGGAACTGAGAGAAGTAAGCAGGTAGCGCACAACAGCGGACTTCATATCTGTCGGGGTGACAGTCTTGAAAGGCCAAACACTGATTAAGTTCAACTTGAGTAAGGCACCCATCGAATAATCATAAATGTACTGTACGAAGGATTCCATGCTAGGACGTCCGTAGTCGTGTACGCCTTGCGAAAACCATAACTGAGGAAGTATCGTAAATAAACTTCACACAATTGACATACTGGCCTGCTCACCTTTCAGCCACCTCCCGCATTTTACCCAGCTTCCCACCTAGGACAAGAATAGGTTTATCTGCATATTTTTCGACGGAGTCTTTGAGAATCGTATGAGCCTGAACAATTTGAGCGGGTAAAATCTATCTGACATGAATTGACTCGTCTACTTGAAAATCAGTGGAAGACATACATTAACACCCAGACTAGTAGAAAGCTTCTCGGACCGTTCTTGCTCTGTATATCCTCCTCCGTTTGTTAGCTACGGACAAGTTGAGAGATCATTGCGGTCAAGCAGAAAAATGCCTACAAGTATATAGGGTATCTTTCTACAACAATGGTTGGCTGCAGTTCAGGATAGGGATGGAAGAAAATACGACGAACAAGTTATATGGATTGCCTCCTTCTAGTATCTTGAGTGCACTGCGCGCAGTTGAAAGGGGATCTGAACCGCCCATCAAGACGCCATCCTTTGGAAAGAAACCGGACCCGAATGCTGTAGTAAGTCAGAAATTGAGGTGATATACTGTGAACAGAACGCACTATATCGAAAGCAAATGCCAAAGGCGGGCGCCCTGAGAGCGGCTTGGTTTGTATAGTCCTCAGAAGCATGCTTGCTTCACGACGGTGGGTAGATCTGAGCTTGGATACATTGAGGAGGCTACGTAGTAGCATTGAAGAGCTGGACCCAGGAGGGAGGCGGACCAGGACTGGGAAAGCGACTGGCCACGGCCTGTCACGGTAACGTGATCTATAACATGTTCGAATGTTACTGTCACAAACTGAACCGCAAAACTATGCACTGCGCGCAGTAACTGCCTGACCGTTGTACCTCAATCTTATCTCTCGATGCGTGTCTCTATTGTTGAATCTACTCTTTGTCAGGTCACATAAATGTCGATTCCTTTCAAACTTACTGCTCGCGCTCGCGAGGCCAACGCCTCTCCATCGGTCTATCTCGAGAAGGGTTCCTATAGAATGCGCGCTCCTACAACTCGGCCGGTCTTGGAGCCTATTGTTCTGCAATCTCATCGTCGCTCGCGGTCCATGAGCTCAGACCGCAATAGCATGTACCTCACTATTCTGGTTCTGCTTCTCGCCTTGGCTTGTGTCGCCAGTTTTGGAGCTGCATACTATCTGTTCACCACGAGGTTGGATACTCTGTCCCTTGCCGATCACATCTCAGCTGACGCACACGCTCAAGTCATCCAAATTGATTCCTTTCTGGAGACATGCCCACGAGCCCCTTCCGATTCGCAGGAGAAATTTCTGGCTTATCTGCCTCATAGCGGCTTTCACAACCAGCGTATTGCTCTTGAAAATGCTCTAACTTTGTCATATATGACGAACCGTACTCTCATCGTTCCGCCAGTTCGCCTTGGCTCTAAACCTATACGTTATGTCAATCATGATGCTTTGCACTCTTTCGTGGCGTTATCCGGAAAAGAACACCTCCAACATTGCTCCAAGGTTTCTGTAAACGCTGCTTTACCTCCCGAATGTTACGATTACTTTGAATTTACCCTACTGTCCTGGGAATGGCTGGTTGACTTCACAAGTATCAAAAGTCGACAACGACTTCTCTTTCGCTGGAACATGACTGATGCGTGGATTTACGAATGTCTTGGGATCTCAAGTTCTGCCGTGCGCACACTCAAGGATTTTAGTCGCTATCACTATCGATTTCTTGACGTCACTGGTGACACTATTACCAGCGACCAGTATACGGAATCCTTGCATATTTCATCGCTCGCCTCCACCAACGAAACTCTCCTACAAATTGGTACACTTTTCGGTTCCTCAAGACTATACCTCAATACAACCGAAGGTCTTGTAGCTCGCAAGCAGAGTCGTGAGAGCATGGTCTTTGATAATTCATTTCTCCTCGATATCGCGAATGCAGTGGGAGAGAGTCTAAGTGGCCCCTATTTGGCTGCACATGTTCGACTTGGCGACGGTAAATTCCTGACTCGTGGTGAGGAGAAGGCCAGACTCACTTGGTGGTCACTCGTTCATCATATCTTAGCCTACTCCGTTGAAGATACGTTGACACTTGAACAGACTTTTGCACCGTACTTTCCTTCCACTCCTCCAGCCTCGCGATCGTATCCGAAGTGGACTTCGAGGATACACAGGGAACCGCTCGATACTCGCACGACTTCCCCTTTTCATTGCCGTGGTGCTCTGCACACGCCTGATCATCTCCACCCTCTAAATGTGCCGTTATATATTGCAACAGACGTAAAGAATCCCGAATCAGACCCCGTTCTTGCATTATTCTTCAACACCTTCCCTTGTATATTTCACCTTGGGAGGTTTCCCCAGCACCTGACAACACTTGCCCAACTTGAGAATCGTTATGACGGATTGCAGCTCAAGCCCTTCCTTCTTCCATTTCTAGATGCTATTATTGTTAGCAAGGCATGGCACGCAGTGGGCACGCCTGGCAGTACGTTTAGTACATATGTCGCGGATGTATTGTGGTCCAAGTACAACGGATTCGATATCAAGGAGAGGGGTTGAAATACACTGATGCTTTCTTGTACTGTAAGACATCGAACTGTAAAATTTTGAAATCTTCACAGGCATCGCAATTTGATGATTGGAGCATAGCCGCACGGGAAAAATGATGAGATATGTAACTGTGTTGCGATGGCACAGAGAAACCATCATTCGGATCGATTCAGTTTCCAATTCTGCCTATCCGCGCGCGCTGAATTCGAGTACTTAAGGCAACACCTGGCGCGTTCCCTTTGACACCGCTCTCTCCTTGACCGCTCCAGACAGCTGGTCTTGTTGACATCGTCTTTTCCTTCCTTATTTCTTGTTTTTCTAGTTGAAATGTTGAGCGTTCAGCCTCCCACAAAGAAGTTCCCGGCCGAACTTTCCCCTTCTGCTCTTCATCCTGCCACAGCTGCAGCTGCTGGCAAGCCTCTCCTTTCTCCCCGTCCTAACAACAACGGTTTCGTGGTACCCCCTTCTCCCCGCTTTGTGGGTATTGCAGGTGTGTAACGCCTTTAGATCATCAGTCGGATGTCGTTGCTGATTGGGTGGCCACCGTCCAGGTGAGGGGCTCGACAAGTGGTTCCAGGATCTACAGAAATATGAAGCAACTCTGGTACATATGGGATGTTCATTACGTTTAGCGCTCGCACTGATTATGTATCTAGAGCGCTATGGCTAGTGCTTCAGAGGACCCAAAGTTCAAGGAGGAATTAGGCACGATCGAACAATGTTTGTCGCAAAGCGTTGACTCTTGAGCTCAAGGACTGATATCCCTTTCTTTACAGGGTTCAAGCTTCTCTCTGAATCTGAGCAGACAGCATCGCTGTACACTCTTCTTCAGAACGTCAACCCGGCTCAGATCAAATTCTTGAAGGCTATTCTTTCGCAAATGTCGGACAGTGCCGCTAATGCTGGTTAGTTCTTTCTTCTTCTTGTGTATATGGTCGTATGAGTAACTTGATAAATTCTAGCTGACAATTCCACAACCAAGCAACCAGGACGGGGCTTACGTCCTCCCAGCCTTAATATCCCACTCCCGGGTTCCCCGGCCACCCCCCAATTCAGTGCGGCACCCGTTGAGACCGACAAGGCCAATGCCGCTCAGCCCGAGCAGGCCCCCTCTGGACAGGAGTTGCTCGTCAAGCCTGCCGATGAGAACAGCTGGGCGAGTATGGTCAACACTCCCCACGACCTGATGTTCAAGAAGGGGGCTGAAGCAGCAGCCGCGGCGCAGTTGAACAGCGCTACCGGTATTCCAGGTTTGGCAACCCCGGCTTCGGCAAGCATGCCTGGAATGCTTACACCGCTTAACATGGCGGTGCTTAACAATATGGGATTTTCAAATGAGGCGCAGCTGCTTGCCGTACAGTTGGTGATGAGCGGGATGGTGCAACCAAATGGGTTGGTTACACCAAAATCGGCAACGCAACATCAGCGGCAGGGTTATCCGAACAAGTCTCAACAGTCGAACAACTGGCGTTCTCCTGCTAGTGCTCGTTACCCTAGTAGCGCTCTGAGGAGTAGCGGGTTGCGCAGCAGTGGTTTGAAGACCAACGGGTTGAAGAGCGCGTCGTCTATTGGTAGCATGATTACACCAAAGGAAGAAGATATTGATCCGGAGCTGCTCAAAGATGTACCCGCCTGGCTGAAGAGTTTGCGGCTTCACAAGTACACTGACTGCTTCAAGGATATGACCTGGGAGCAGATGGTGGAACTCGATGAAGCGACCTTGGAAACCAAGGGTGTGGTTGCCTTGGGTGCCCGCAGGCGACTCCTGAGGACTTTCGAACAAGTGAAGAAGAGAATGGGTATCGATCAGGGCTCTACTGTGCCTGCTACTGCGGGCGTAGAAGCGAGCTCGTCTCTTCCAAGTGTGTCCCCCGTGGAGCTCACAGTTCCCCACAGTGCGGCACCAAGATTCTAGTTGCCGCTACACCAAATCTGTATCTCTTTCTTTCTGCTTGCTTAATCTCATATTTCATTTACTAGGTCTTAACTATTGTCATCTCCGACGGTGACTCATCTGTAATTGTAGTAGCACATTGCATGGTATCAGTATCTCATCTTGATTCATATACTATCACATTATCAGTACTAATTGGTTCTTCATTCGCCTTATATACGTGAATTCTGGTGGACTCGGAGTTACGTAGAGTTTTGGCGTAGGATTGGTGCTGGTCGCTACTGCATGAAATGGAATCTATATATTTTCTTATCGTTCATTGCGAGAAAACCTCTAATAACTCTACCGGGTCTGAACGGTCCGAAGCCAAGTTTAGATTCCTTATCAACCATTTATTCTGTGCAACATTCCCAAGAGATTCTCCCAACTCACAGATGGCCACCGTCGCTGTGATTGCAGCGGGGGCGATGGGTTCAGCAGTAGGCCGTCGCCTCGTGCAGAATGGTTGCCTCGTATGGACCAATCTTGATGGACGGTCAGACGCAACTCGTCGTCGAGCAGCGGAATGTGGGATGAAAGACGTACCGCTTTCGCAGATCGCTGCGCGGGCCAATTACCTCTTGAGCATCTTGCCACCAAGCAACGCGTTCACATTCGCGGAGGAGTTCCTGCAGATATCATATGCAGACGTTTCACAGGCTAGAACAGAACCGTTGGTATATGTGGATTGCAACGCTGTTAATCCCGTTACTGTGAAGAAGATAGGCAGCCTCTTCGCGCAGTCGTCGAATCCTATAGATTTCGTGGATAGTGGTATCATTGGAGGGCCACCAAAAGACGAATACAGTCCGACTTTCTATGCATCCGCTTCAGACGATAAAGTGCTAGAAAGGTTTGGCGCGCTGTCCGAGTATGGGTTGAAAACATCACTCTTGAAAGGTGGTGACGGAGTCGGGGATGCAAGCGCGCTAAAAATGTCCTATGCTGTGAGTGAATGGGTTTGATGCCAGGTCCGCCTGCATACTTACGTATCGGCAGGGGATCACAAAAGGAACCACCGCGATAATTACGACAATGATATTAGCGGCACAAGCAGCATCGCCAGCAACAGCAGAAGCACTGCTAAATGAGTTGAGCTATTCGCAGCCCCAAGTTCTGCGCCGAGTCGTTGGGGGCGTGCCGTCCATGCTTCCCAAGGCGTACCGGTGGGTGGGTGAGATGGAAGAGATAGCTGAATTTGTAGGGGAAGGGGAAGGGGAAACCTACAAAGGAATCGCAAAGCTATACGCAAGAATTGAACGGTCGTTGAAGGAGAACGGTGAAGACATTCGAGTATTGAAGAAATTTGTAGAAGAAGCTTGTAAGAAGGAAGTGTAGAGGTTGTAAACAGAATTGTTATGGATTGTATTGCCTTTAGCTTAGAACAATTAAACGATCTTTCTACTTCTTTCCTCCCACCGCCCTGTCTTCTTCTTTTCTTTCTTTCTTTCCACTCCGACGAAAGCAATTCAATTATTCGAATACTTACCTGTCTTTACTGTGGCGTCCACAGTCGCAATCAATCATTTTAGCACATGTCAACGATGGCTGAAACACCGAGTAATAGTACGATTGGTACTACAGATACACCTTCGTCTCCAGGTCCTTCTTTGCCCCCTCCGTCAGACCCGAAATCTCAGGATCTCTCTCGTCAACCATCGTCTTCATCTCTCAAGGGCAAGTCCACAGATCATGCTGCCCGTTCTGCCACTACTACCCCGCAGAAATCAAGCCTCAGATCCCGTCCGTCAAAGAGCTCGATCCCAGGGAGTCAAGACCCGGAGGAAACCGCTTGGGGTTCTAACTTCTGGGTAACCATAATCGACCCTCAGGTGCGCGATAGCTTGTCTATTCACAGGCAAACGAGATTGAACGCTCTTGACAGACGCAAACAACCTTCTTCGCGTGTCCGGCTACCGGCCAAGTGAGTTGGGATGCGCCGGTCGGGAATTTCGTGTAGGTCGTCCTCTATTCTCGAAAAAACATGCAAGTCCTGTTAACTATCGCGTTTGCAGGTTACCTCCAAGTGCTGATGGAGAATGGTGGGAGCTAAGTGATGAATCTCGCGGTGGCTTGCCGTATTACTACCAGACTAAAACGGGAGTAACGGTTTGGGAGCGCCCTGAAGGTTTTGTAATACCGTTGGGTATAATACAGGTATGTCTGTCAATGTAGCAATTCATATACAGGGTCTCAAAATCACTACAGAACACTGCACTTGGCCGGCGTCTCTCCAATCGCTTCTCTCAGTCCATGAATACCGATGCTGGCTCAGCAGTTGGTAGCCTGGCCCAAAATCCGGAAAAGCCCTCTTATCGACGCTCGCAGACGTACACGAATGGTCAAGACTCTGGGGATTTCCAGTCCCGGAAACCTTACTCGACACAGTCACCGAATAAATCACCCTTGCAAGCAGGAAAGAAACAAAATAGCACAATACGACGGTCGATGTCCAACGAGCAGTACAGCAGTCTCAGTCACGGACCATCACTCCGACCACACGGCCTTGGCCAACAATTACCTCCCATTCCCGCGTCTCCGTACAGTACGGACGCATCTGCACCTGCGACTCCAGCTTCATCGCGTCAATCTTTACACTCTCAGAACTCTTCTCCAAGATCCAAATCACGTCCCAGAGTGCCTAATGGAAATAGTACACCAAGTGGAAGAGCGACACCAGACTCGCCCTCTCGTGCACGATCAAAATCATCTTCCTACGTATCGCACAGGCCTCCACAGCCTCAGAGCTTGAGCGTCGCTGTCGAGCTGCTTACTAGGCCTCAGTCCGACAGTGGGGTGTCGGTGCCAAAAGGCACCGCCGAAAGCTCCCCGGGAGATGATACGGAAAACCTCTCTCTGAAAATCCCTTCAACCCGCCTCTCACACAGCACACCTCCATCTCCAAGGAGACCTGTTCCCGCAGTACCAAGCACTGGTAATGCTCGCACAGGCCGGAATGTTTCAGCACCGAATATTGCTGGAAAGGAAATCAGCGCTCCTATACTAAACCATGGTATATATGTTACCTTTAGCCAATCCCCTCGTTTAACAATACATCTCCTAGCTGCGACTTTGGATATGAGTCCCGTAAAAGACCGTGCCGCTGGAAAGCCGATACCAGTAGAACCTCAGATACCCCTGCATCGGACTCCAGCAACCACAACGAGCACTGGGTAATGAGTTCCTTCTTTCTTACTTTTTCAATCATAACACTCCCGCTTCAGAATATACCCTGTGCTACCTCAAGACCTTGCTTCCGATATTCTACAATTCTCAGAGTCCGACTATGCAAAGCAATATTTTTCCAAACACAGCATTGGATTCATTTTCAAGCGACGCATTCCTGTCGCGCAGCTGATGGCCTGGCAGAAGGCGAGCGAATCTATAGATCTGACGTGCACAAATCCTGACGGGTACATTGACTCATAGCCGCCGTTGACCTCACCTTTACTTGCCTTACATCGCACTCTTCACCGAGACGCGGTGAAAGTGTTCAAGGTGATACAACATATCATGGGTGACCGAGAGCGCGATAGGGCGGTAAATGTGCGCATGCCCACCGACACTCATGTCTCCACCGTTGCTTCCATCAATGCGTCTACCACGTCTCTATCCAGTTCAACTAGTAGTATATTAGACGAAGAACGATGGCTTCTAGGGGAAGGTATAACCCATGGTGAGATGAGAGATGAGATTTACTGCCAAGTAATGAAGCAGCTCAACAAGAATCCAAATCCGTAAGATATATTTTTCTTGTTTTCATGAACACTGACATACAAGGTAAATATTCCGTAGGGAGAGCGTCTTCAAGGGATGGCAGTTGCTCTGTGTAATGGTGATCACATTTCCACCATCGAAGAATTTTGAAACATATCTACGATCGTTTATGCAAAAGCACACATCAATCCAGGTGCGCTTCAAAGGTCAAATTTTAAGAATCGACCCTGATGTTCAAAGCAGGAGGGTCGACTAGACGTCATGGCGAAATACTGTCTCCGTCGCCTTGATTTCATTTCAAAAAAGGGTCCCAGAGGGAAATCGCCCACGATAACCGAAATTGAGACTGCTTCGGTGCGTTCATTCGTCACTCTTTTTCTGTTTTACACGACTCTAACTTGCCGGCATATAGGATGCGGCGTTCAACCCTTCAACATTTGGCGAATCCTTAGACGCCATCATACGCTTACAACAGCGGAATTACCCTCAGCAGATGATTCCCATTATATTGCCATTCCTTGCTGATGGTATTCTTGCGCTGGGAGGGACAAAATCAGAGGGTATCTTCCGTGTTCCAGGAGATAACGACAGCGTTTCGGAATTGAAACTGCGTATCGATCGCGGGTACTACAACCTGGACGGAGTGGATGATCCTCACATCTTGGCTTCTCTGATGAAGCTTTGGTTGAGGGAGCTTTGCGATCCACTTATACCAGAGGAAATGTACAACGAGTGCGTTATGAACTCTAAGGACCCAGGAGCTTGCGTGCATATTGTTCAGCGCCTCCCGACGATCAACCGTCGAGTTGTGCTGTTCGTCATCAGCTTTTTGCAGCTCTTCCTTGAAGAGAAAGTGCAGAGCATCACCAAAATGACACCCGCAAACCTCGCCCTCGTCATGGCGCCGAATTTGCTGCGCTGTAGTTCTGATTCAACTGCCATCGTTTTCACAAACGCCCAGTAAGTTCATTCTCTCGTAACTCAGAGGTATGTACTGACAATCTTGATTGTAGATATGAGCAGATATTTGTTTACAATCTTCTCTTGCATCTTAAATGTGGAGAGGCTGACGCCGACTATGCACCGGTTCACGGTCTCGGCGCTGTTGAACCCTCCCCCGCTCCTAGAAAATCCAAGTCTAGAGCTCGCCCACAAAACCATTGATTGATTCATTGTATACATATGATTCTATCTACTTCGCTCATTAATCCGTAATTGATTACATTATTGCTATTCGTCCCTCTTTTCTTGCATCTGGTTGGGTATTCTAATTTTCTTGCATCTTGTTTCGTTCGTTCACTTCCCAATTCTCAGTGTATCATGTATTTAGACCTGCGGGACTTTTCTGGTGGGGTTGCACTACTCATGAAATCATCACACATACTATATGATACCCATCCCTTCGTTCAACCTCAATTCGATGATTCACAATAATGAATGTTGCATTAGAAGGCTATCTATCAAATCTAGTATCTCTGCGCCCGTTCGGATGCCTGTCCCACTCATCGAACCCCCAGTCGTCTTCTCCGTCCTCCCTCGAGGATGTCTTCCAGTCATCCCATCTCCTGTTTTCTGCTGATGCTGAAGAAGTGACATCCAATTTCGCCACGAACCCTTCGATCTTCGCTAGCATAGACCACATCTCCCCATTCCCTAAACTATCCTCTTCAAGCCATACATTGCGTTCGCCAACCTCGCGCCGTACTTGCTCGATGACCTTGCGTGTACCGTTGTCTATGTCCACGCCGTTGACTGCCATCTCCTGCAACGCATCATGAACTCCTTTCAGGTCACGGAAACACGTCCACTTGGTTCTGAGAAGCTCGTTATAGGCCGCTGTCGAGCAACCAAAGACATAAGAGGCAATAGACAAGTGTCGAGCGTGGTCGAAGACGAAAACAGCGAGGTTAGGATCGTGGTATTTGTCCCGGAAAGTCTGCATGAGAAGTGCTATGACATGGGGGTATGTTGGAGACTGTAACATGATTGTATCTGTCGTGCCACTTTCAAGAGCCTCCCGGGACGCCTTTTCATACCCCTCTGATTCAGCAAACACTTCTCGCATTGCCCAGTCCAGGAGCTGCTGGTCAGTATCACACAAATCCATCTGCTCCTTTTTGCGATCTAGCATCTCATCTTCCTCCGTCGACCACTTCATCCTTTTAGAGTGCCGACGTAGCTTTCCGAAAAGGTCTCCAAAGTTGCCACCTTTGCCAATATCGACATCTGATTTCGAGTCGGCATCCCGCGCCTTCTTTTCTGAAACAGCGTCAAAAATCATGGTAAACATGTCGTCGAATGCGCTGAGTTCACGTGCAGTCATTTGTTGTCTGCGAGCACGGCGCTGAGAACGAAGAGGATTTCGTAATGTGGATGGGAGAAGCGGGGGCATATTGTTGATATCCTTGAATACATGGTCCCATGCAGATTCTTCCTTCGAAAATATTGACTTTGGTTTGGAAGTTTTACTAGATTTGAAATGAAGGCCTGTAATACATGAGACACGCGACCTATCTACTCACAAAGAGCTTGCAGAGTCGGTCGGATCAGACGAATAGTTCCTCTGCAAGTTTATACGAGCATGGTTTCGGGCAAGCAGTTCATGGGCTAGCGCCACATTGCAGCCTGTAGTCGACGGTCCTAGAGATCAGTGCTCCATAAGCAAGGAAAAAGTTGATAATAAGAAGATATTGGAATACCTGATACAGAGCAAAGCCTGTTCGCAAGTCGAAGCATTTGCAAGAGCAGAGCAAGCGAGTCCCTCGCTCAAAATATCCGGGCTCATTCCGGGCCGACGACCCGCGGCAAATTTGTCATCTTGCACTCATTCTCAATAAATTTAGGCAAGCACATCTTCAAATCTCTGACGCTTACAGTAATACTCAAGACATCGTTGATACTGGACCAAACGGGCAAGGTCAACTTTCAGGACAAGCAAATTGATGATTGGGACAGTTGGCCGTTCTACGAGTACTATACAAATGTCGAGACCTAGTAAAAATTACATACAGATTGGTCCTTAAAGGAAATTGTTACACAGAAATTCCAATATGGCTCACTCTCTAGCTGCAACTGTTACTCTAAGAGGAAGGTTTTCACCTTTGGTCTCCTCGCCTTCAAGAGTAGGTATCATAACGAGACACGCTTCCCTTCGCACTCGATCTAAATCCTTCGTCGGTCCTAGCTCAAAGTTGTTGATGATCTCCACAAGAAGGGACTGCACTTCGTATAGGGCAAATCTCCAGCCAACACAAGTCCTTATGCCTGCGGCAAACGTGAGTCTGAAATTCGAGCCAAACCTTGTTAGCAATGTATCTTCTGAAATTTACGGTACTCACAGGTTGCCATAGACGCCCAAGGTAGGCCCTTTCCTGTCCGATCCTCTGAACCATCTTTCTGGGTTGTAAACATCAGCATCATGTCCGAAAACGTCTTTATTCCTATTATCAAAATGCCCCAAGACTGTTAGCCCCACTTGGAAACGGAAAAAGGACCGACTTGCCTGTTATACGCTGCAATAGATAGCACAATTTTCGTGCCCTTTGCTATAGGCAACTTATTGACGACTTTCCCGGTGGAGGTGACAATTGGCTTCGCAAGCGGGAGCACATCATCCCGGCCTGCCTGTCGATAGTTTTGGTATAGTGCGGGATGGAATCTCATGGATTCCTACGAATATAAGATTGGCAATCATAACGTCAGTGCAATTTTCTGTGAGAATCATGCGAACACCAGTAACCTTTAGGACGGCGGCCATGTAGGTCATGTTATCCAAATCAGCGGGCGTGAAATCCGAACCACCGCGTTTTTGTATTGCCGCCTCAGTTGCTCGAATTTCTGCCCGGAGTTTACTTTGCACATTTGGGTGCCGAGAGAGTTCCAAGAGAACCCATGTGAGAGTCGTTGCGCTCGTCTCATGGCCCGCAAGTAGAAGTGTCCTCATCGATGCCAGCATTTCCTCTTCCGTGAGTTTGCTCGCCGCATCCTCTGAGGCGTTGGCTTTAACTATGAATGCCGTTAAAAATTATCCCAAAATACGAATTGGAGGTCGCTACCTAGCAAACTCAAGACGTCCTTGCTACCTCTGCCCTGAGTCAGCTCTTCAGTCTTCATATCGATGAGTGTCTTCGCGACCTCATTCGCCAGTTCGGCAGTGTGGCGAGCATGTACCATCCGTCTGCTACGGGAATACTTTGATAGTAATTGTAGGTACCATACTGGCATGACAGTCTGCATGAAGATAGTTTGACGAGAAGGTTGACCGAGTGTGTCTGACCTACACTCGCTGTCAGCATCGATCGTTGATAGGTGTAACATCATCGAGAGCGAACATTAGGCCAAAGTATGCCTTCATGAGGGCATTTTCCTTTTCTTCTAGAGCGCCAAAATGGTAATCGAAGGCCGCTATGTAGGGCAAACTGAGACTACTTTTTAGCACTAGGCGGTCTATCTCCTACCTTCTCCGATCGAATCCATTGTAGCTCTCGAAAGCCAAGAAGCCACGTTCAATTCCGCTGACTGGTTCGGAGAGCTAGTGAGCAAGTCATTCCATTGCGCAGCGAGCTAGAAAAGAAGACTGTTGTTTACTTCATTCCACGGCTAGTGTACCAGGACGTACATTAGAAGCAACGCGGCGAAAAATGGGAACAAAAGCCTTTGATTCGGGGGCTAATTATAGAGGTCAGTAGCATATCCTATTTGCGCGAGCAAGAGACGATAGCGTACCCCCAAAGCCTGGTAGCATAACTTTTCGCTGCCGTTTGTGTATGTCGCCTGTCCTCAAGTGTGAGTTGAATCACAGCGGGAGTGAGACGAGCCTGGAACAGTATCCCATACCGTCAGCCCATAACAGTCCTCTGCCCATGAGAACCCTGCTGATCTCGGTTCGCTCTGGCCACTTTGAATATGCATATCCTGAGTAGCGAGTCAGTAATGAGGGCACAGTAGACTCGATAGGTGCGGCGAAGCTCTACCAACCAGATGTGTGGCAGATGTATTGGAGAGCCTTGGGGTCAGAGATGACTAGACGATCTTCGCCAAAGACAGCTTTGATGCGGACCACATCACCGAACTGGCGTTGCCATTTGAAGTCGGGGACGCCAGCTTGGCTTTGGAAGAGCTCGGGAAGGTTTCCTGTTGAATTTCGTTGTCTGAGGGAGGCTTCTCTGCAATCAGCACAAAAACACTGACCCATAACGAACGACTCTGGCTGGGGACCTGGGATATGAGCGATGGAAATTCGAGTGATCCGCCTGTAGATTCCATAGATGATTGTGAAACAGCCAATTACGAATACTAGCTTGAACAACTGCCAAAGATTCTCAGCTCGATGCGCCTCTAGATCTATTTTTGTAGGCGGTACGTACCGGTGAACCTTTGAGTGAGTTTAAACTGAGACCTTGCTCCAGCAGAGAATCTTGAAGCCCGTGGTCACCCATCGGGAAAGCAGGCTGGGGAGATAGGATTTAGTTGTGGTGGGTGAAAATGGGCTGGTATCATTCCCTGATATAAGTGAGTGAATCCAGCGGGACATCAGCGTACAAATTGTTCTAGCGATGCTTCATGTGACGAAATGGGAACGTTTCTAGTAGAACTAGCTTCGAAGTGGAACTGTACCCCATGGCACGCAGCATGGCCTACCGGGAATATCCTTTGAAGATTACGATACTATGAGCATCTTCTCAGGAAAACATATCAGGAAGGAAGTCAGGGGTTGTTGATATGTATAGACTTACAGGACCTTGATTAATTACAGTAGATTGTGCTATTAGTATTTGGGGTATCTGTGTTTTAACCACTGCCTTTCAGAGCGTGGGCCTCAACTCGTGGGTGGCTGAGGTATTTCTTCAGGCGCTTCTTCCATCCAGGGCGCAGCTGCATATTTCTGCATTTCATGCACTGCCGGCCAGTCGTCATAACCCACACAATCGGGTATCGCATCGAAAGCCTCCCTGTAGCACTCGGCAATGACACGCGTAAAGTGCGTCCGACATCTATTACAGAGATGTTTGGTGAGCATCTGCATGGCTTCGGGAGGGAGCATCGTGAGGGCGTCTGTTCTGTCGTAGAAGAAGCCATCTTCATTCTCCATAAAGTCTACACGCATCTTCTCGAGAAAGTCGTAGCAAGTGTGTCCGAAATGCAGACGCAGTATGTCGCATCCTTGAACTGGCTTCTCTTCGTGATGCTTGAATAACCAGTGGAAGAGAATTTCGCGACGTGTGGACATCAAATTTTCCCGTGCACACAAAACGACGTATTTGTCCTCGTCGCTCAATGTCTCTACTACACCGTCTGGCCCTTCGACACCGAACATGATGTCTTCAAGCGACAGCTGCGCTGCGTAGTAGAATGCCATTGGTAGGTAGATGGGTGTCTGGCATTCGTTGAAAGCGTTGATCGCTTGGATAGGGAAGAGACGCAGGAAAAGATCCTTTGACATAGTGAGGCCCATAATGAGCGGCAAGGTTGCTGGAACGACATCGTGCGTTACACCGCAGGGAAACATCAGATGCAAAGCACGTCCAGCTTTCCGGCGAATTAGGGGAAGGTCCAGCCTCGTTCCAATTTTTAGAAGAGCAATGGCAGCTGAGAAATGTAGCCCCAATCGGCCGGCCTTCTCCTGAAGGAGAGATCTAAGAGAAACGAAGAGAGATAAGTAATCTCATATATGAGATTGAGAAGTGCTTCGGCTTACAGGCGGCCATAGATAAAATCAAGCAGATATCGAAACTCGACTGGGGTAACGTTATACATATCGCAACAGGGTAAACCGCCTATTTTTTCTGGGTTATCCGGTTGAGGAAGAGAGAACATGTCGCTGAAAAGTCCGGTCTGCTGCTTCAACTGCGAAGTGTGCGCGCAGAAAAGGGTATCGTCGACTTTAAGCCATATATCGCCGTCATTGCCAGAATACACTGGGTCGTAGACGTATTTCTCTGTTGATGGGGTTTCCATGGGTGTAGAAATGAGTTCGTGGATTTGGCGGGAGATTGAGAGAGAGCATGGTTGTTATAGTGGCAGTTATATGAAATTGTGAAGTGGACCAGGGGAATATGTCAGCTTGCTATTGTTCTACAATTGCAAGTGGTCCAAGACCGTGTGCAGTGCCGCAGGGGCGCGTAACCTTTGTCTCTTCATATCTACTCATGGACGCTACAACAGAAACTTCACGTCCAAAAGACTGCATCACTTGCAGGATTGTTGGTACTGGCACTTTTGCCACCGTCGGTTCGTATGCTCTCTGGCAATCCCGAGCAGTCGCTCCTGGCACTCCGTTTCAAAAGCGGCTAATCGCAGCAGCTGGGGTGGGTAAGTCGTATCTGGCCTTTTGTTGAATGTATCATATCTTTACGCGTGCTAGGCTTCTTGATCGCAGGTGGTTTCCGGTGGTTTAATTAGGTGGCAGTCTTTGTGAAGGTGCCTATGCTCGCACAGATGCACGTTCTCAAGAGTTCTCATGAATGCTATTTTGCCCTAGTTTGTAATTCTTACACAGCTCAATTTCTTCTCCTATTCGTCACCTAAGAGTGGGTGAATTGTGCCTTCCTCTTCTCAGCAAAAGCGGCCATTCCTAGGAGCGTATGAGAAGTCAGGTACTTGGGAACTCAAGTCTCAAATCGCACCTTCTTTCTGGTCTTTTGTTGCAAATAGACCGTGGAATATCCTCCTTTCGAATCTGAGACCTTCTGCCAATGTCATCTCATAGCCTGCGGTGGGGGAGAAGTGAATATCAAGCACTAGCTGTGAGAGTCAAATTCACGCACCAGCGTTCACCACCTCTTTCCCAGCTTGTACTGCAATTTGACCTTTACTGGCGATCAACTTGGCCATCTCAATCGCTTCCTCCACAACCCTTCCTTCGCCTTCTCCTACGACCCGGCTGATCATACCCCACTGCTCAGCTTCTTGCGCCGAGATATTTCGACCTGTGAGCACCATTTCCATCGCACGAGACTTTCCAATGGACCGGACGAGTCGCTGTGAACCTCCACCTCCAGGAATGACCCCCAAGTTTATTTCGGGCTGGCCAAATTTGGCGGTAGGAGAGGCAAGGATTATATCACACATTAATGCAAGTTCACATCCTCCGCCGAGCTAGCGTCGTTGAATGTATGAGAAGATTCTTTGAGAGACTAGAGGGGTAGACTCACCGCCCAACCACTGACTGCCGCTATTACTGGCTTTCTGAGATTAGCCATCTGAGACCAATTCTCGAGGAAGTTACTCTTGTACACATCGGAATCTGACAAGATAGCTTCGTCAAGGAAAATCACGCGCATAATCCTTTGAATACTGACATTCCTTGTCTTTCATCTCCTTAATGTCTGCCCCAGCTGGATGACAAGTCAGAACTTGAGCCAATGCGAACTGGAACGACAGCTTACCAGCGAAAGCCTTCTCAGAGCCAGTCAGGACTATAGCGCCGATAGCATTGTCCGCGTCGGCTTCAAACAGAGCCTTGTTCAACTCGACGAACAGCGGGCTACTCAATGCATTCAGCGCTTTGGGTCTATTGAGAGTGATTAACGCGACTGAAGGGTCAGGACGCGCAGTGAGGATGTATTCATATTGCCGTGTGGACATGAGCCGTACAGTTGATGTAGTTCGTCGAGCACAAGAAACGATCTTGAGCGTTGTGGGAGCAATTTGAAAGGAACGATACATCAGAAAGCGCGGAGAAATAGCTGAAGATCGAGGTACGAGCTTGACTTGTCTGGGGTACCGGCTCACTCGGCTATCCTCCACCGGCCTACATACTGTTCAGAATTATTCATCGAATACAGATGGACTCTATGTACCATTACAAAACATTTGCTTCAAGGAAATGGGGTGGCAGGGAGAAAAGGCAAAAGCACCAGCCGTTCACGGTCCCACTGTCAACCGTATAACCGTCAACTTGATATACAAGAACGACGAAATTTTTATGTTTGAAGACTCACTACCCCGGACGTGTAGTATACATCCGACTCGACCATCTTTTTGGCGTCAGCCAGGCTCTTGGCTTCGTACACTATCCAGGACCCCACAGCTTGAATCTGCGAATCTTCCGACTCAATCGAGTCTGGCGTCAACATCATACCAGCTGCTTCTATCGGGGACGGCCAGATTAATTCATGCGTATGTCCGTCATTTGATAGTAAAGCGCCTTACTTACGATTCCTGACTTGATGAGGGGTGATACTTCTTCAAGGTGCTGAGAGCGCACTTGGAACCTCGGCGAATCCTTGCTGTCCGGAGCATAGAGAATGAACTTGTGCAGCTTAGGCCCTGACGAAGCGGTAGACATTGGCCGTAATGCGCGGCCTAGAGAGATGTTGATATAGCTCGCAGGTAATCTGCTGACACCGTGCAACAGATTTGAAAACATTTTAGTTCTTGCGTTGAGTTCAAGAAAAGCGCTCAGTGTACGGTGCACCGGTATCGTCGGGCCGGCGTGGAGGGTAATAGCAGCGCTGGACTACATACATACTGTACACTGTACATGACTCAGGGAAGGGGAGTAGCCGGGTTTATCAGCAGTATAACAATCTTCTCTCTATCCCACTTGATTTAGAGTAGAAAAGTCAACTTTCTGGCTCAAGATTGAGCCATGAATTGGACTAACCACATCCTTCTTGTAATAAATATCCTCTTCCACCACTTGCCTCACCCTAAAACACGTTAGCGAAGAATTGACGAAATCGGCAGAGAACAACCTACTCGTCGATAAGTCCGCCTCGCATATAAACGTTGAACCAACCATCTTCTGATTCTCTGGAGGTGCATTGAGAGACTCTGGTGTGAGCAGAACACCTCCAACGCCTGCCATTACCCAAAGCAGTCAAAAAGTATCACGATACCGGGACGAAATATACGCACGAATTAACCCTTGGGCAATGTTTGCTTGAGCAGCAGCGATGTGAGTACTTCTGACTGAGAGACGGCGCTCGTAAGTCCCTTGTTCAGTCTTATCCGGAGCATACACGAAGAACTTTGGGCGTGCGGGGTTAGCCATTAGCTCGAAAGGCTAGTGGTGTTTCAAATAAGACAGTGGGCAAGTAGTTTAGTATAAAGTACACAGATGTCGTCGCCGACTAAAACCATTCTGCTGGGGACTCTGTCGATTGGAGATGGGAACGAGTGTCGCATGATAGATCATCAGGTATAAGGTTTGCACAGTGAGATTTGGGGTTCCAGAAAGTCTCCTTCATTCGTATCAGGTGTCCGAACTCGAATAGATGCCCGCACAAAGCCCGAATGTATCAGATACCTAGTGAACAGATTAACGATACAGGATCGATACAATTTTTGTTCCAAGTACAAGGAAGAATAGTGAACATCAGCAGCTTTACACGGAGTCCGGCGAGAAATCATCCTCCCATTGAAGAGACAAGGGCCGGAGAAAGTCCGGGTCGTCGATGGAACACTCCGTGGAGGCGTCTTGACAGAAATCCTCGATCCCCCCAGCAAAGCTTGAGCTAGCACCAGATACCTGAGGTGAAGTTGCAAAGGCAGGAATACTATTATATCCGTTTGGGAAGGCACCTGAAGGTACAGAGTAATCTAGTAATGATCTCAGTGAGCCTAGCCTAAAGGATTTAGATTATCAGACCCTCACCTGGACGAAACAAAGGATCGTCATCATCCGAATCTGAATCGGCGTCTGATTTTAGCTGCGCGTCCTTGGTGAGAGTGGGAACGGGTGGCACGAATTGTCGATAGGCTTCTTCTAGGCATTGTAGGACAAAAGTAATCCGAGGACGTTTCTTCCACTCCTGCCAGCACATCTCTATTACACTCCAGACCATGTCTGAAAGACCTAAAGGCGTAGCACCGAGAGGCCGTTCCGGGCGAATACCGATTGTAATTTTGAAAACTACCGTCGCGTCTCGCGCGTATTCGTAGTAAGGCACATTACCGGCGAATACCTCCCAGATGACCATGGCGAGAGCATAGATATCACTCTCGGGAGACGATCGACGACACTCGTTCTCGTCCGGATGGATAATCTCAGGCGCCATCCACCTCACAGATCCGATTGCTTTCAGAAATACCAAAAATCATTCGTCACGTCACTCCCTATTTAGATATCGAGCTCACCTTCTGCGGTTGTAGTTATGGCATTTACTGTGTTAGGGTCATAGGTTACTGCAGTGAGGCCAAAGTCGGACAACACAGCGCAGATTTTATCATTAATCAGAATATTAGCCTGTATTGAGTGATATCAGTCCACAATAAAGGAAGTAGTTCGGAAGCTCACTCCTTTCAAATCCCCATGCAATACGCCGATGCTATGCAGGTACTTCAGACCCCGAGAAACGTCAACTAACTGTCATTTCACTTAGCTGGAACGAATACAGCAGAAAAAAAAAGACGGGCGCTTACGAGTTTGAGTCTGTTGACATCAGGGTTGAGCTTCAGGAACTTAGAGATATTGCCATGCTCCATCCACTCGCACACCATGCACAACGGAAACACGGTCGTCGAAGCACCCAAGAACGGAAGTATGTTGGGATGCGACAGCTTTCTCCACAGTACAGCTTCCCGACAGAAACTCTGTGATACTGTCAGCATCGTGGACGTTATTACACGGGAAACTGGACAGACTGTTTGGACTTTCTCCAGATTATCCATTCCGTAAATTCGTAGAGCTTTCAAAGCGACTCGGCGCTCCTTGTATATACCAGACCAAATATCAGCAAAACCTCCAGACATTAAGGGCTCAGAGCTAGTCTTGCTCAGATCTTTGGAATCGACGATGCAAGATGACGGCAGGGACCTTGATCGCCCACACAGTTTTCGAAGACAATGCAAGCACTGCGCGTGAAGGCGGGATGTGGAATCTGTGTAATTCATCGTCTACAAAGAGAACGGTTCGCGCAATCAGCGATAGATTTCATCTCATGGCTACAGGTGGGCAATAGACTGACATCATCAAGCAAATCAATGAAAATCTGAACCTTTCGACCTTCTAATCGAAGAATAGCCTT
>JH814823.1:124422-163092 GCA_000296255.1 Omphalotus olearius VT 653.13 | reverse complement strand
GCAGAAGTGTATAAAAGGGCAGAAAAATGTACTTTGATCTCATCCGCATCATTATGTTGGAACTTGTCTGTCCGAAGTGTCGTAAATTGCTCCGCGTTCTATAGTGAAAGTAAGACCGTCAAGAAGATGGTACAAAGCAGAGTGTAATCTGACCGATAGTTTAGCTACACGTTCGGGCATGTTACGTTGATGCCGGAGTAATCCTTTCTTGATTTCCACCCAGGAAAGAAGTTGATCTTTGAGTTCGAGGCTTGTCCACGTTCTGATATCCTTTGAGAGGCCCTTGTACCACCTGTAATCAGGTCAGTCATCTTGTGCAAGTCAGTGAACGTGAATCATACCCGAGAACAGCCCAATTCTCGCTAGTTGAAGACCATTGTAAGGCCGTGAAATCCAGGGAGTGCCTCGCATATGGCTCACAAGACGCAACAAGTTGTTCCGAAAACGTCTACAGCATGAAACAGCTTCAGCATACAAGAGGCTACAAACGAAGTGCGGAATATACTGTATAGACTCGCAGAAGCTTTCGGTATAGCTGCAAGTTTAGAAAAACTTGATAGATGGTCAGGCCCGCGTCTTGACTATGCTCAGCAGCAGATTCATTGGATGACCACTCGTCCGTGCGCAGAATTGGATCAAAGATAGTGTCTTGCAGGGGCAAAGCTTGAAATCGAGGTAGGACGGTACTTCTTCCTTGTTCACTGTGATTTTGGATCGACGGGTACCGCGCTGCCATAGTGCTGCAAAACACTCGTAGGAAGATGAGAAAGACTTATAGCTGTCTGCATCAGAACCATGATAAACAGCGTTAATTACTTGAACATTTTTGTACACAGTACAGGTTTGCTGTCAACGCCTGTTGAGCGGCACGGCAGGCAAAGTTACAAGGTCGCGTAGTCTTCACTCTTCTTCTCCCATCTTGTCCGTAACTCATTCAGTTCATTTTCCGTCTGGAAATGATACAACACCCCACATCTCATATGCAGCTGGTTCCAAAATCCGAATCAAGCGATCCTGAGCTGGGATCACTATCTATGAGCGATTCAACAGCGCTAGTAGAATTCTCGGACAGACTACTTCATCCTTCATTCTCGTCCCAGGACGCAGACATCGTTCTGGCAGCAAGGAATGCCACGAAATACTTCCGTCTGCATTCCTATACGCTCAAGACTACGTCTGGGTTCTTTCGAGATATGTTGTCGTTGCCACAGAAATCCCACCAGATAAGTGGCCCACTATATCTGGACGAGGATGAAACCACTCTAGAAAACCTCTTTCGTATGATATCTGGTCTCTCTATTCCGCCTATTGATTCCTATGACTTGATTGACTCGCTCCTCGATGCCGTGGAGAAGTATGACATGCCAGGACCCCTTTCCATAATACGCCTCCTTCTCATGCGACCTCCTTTATCGAATGAGCCTTTTCGTCTGTATGCGGTAGCCAGTAGGTTTGGCTGGGACGAAGAGGCGAAAATTGCATCTACTCAGACTCTTTCGCGCGATCTCTACGACCCCCAACTTCGACCTCTACTCTCAAAGCTTCCTTCGGAAGCTCTTCTCCGCTTGTATGAGTTACATCGGTCACGCAGAGAAATGTACGCCACTTTTGTTCTCTCTCTTCTGTCTTCGCGAGCTCATTGCCTTATTCTTAGATTGCGTCAACGCTTGAATGACCCTCCTTTCGTATCGGGCGGAACCGTTGCCTGTATCAATTGCCACTCAGAAATTAATTATCATACCTGGAGGGAGCTGAAGTATAAGATCATTCTAGAGATGGATGCCAAGCCTTTGGGTGACACAATTACTGACTACGGTCTGACTGAATGGCCTGAAGCACAAGCTTGCTGGCAGGCGAAGTGCCCTAATACCAGCTGCAGTCGTGCTCTTTATGACAAGGGAGAGACGCTCCGGGTCGTTCGTGACTGCATTGACAAATTACCTGCTTGTATCTCGCTCCCCTGATTCTTTGCTACATTGTCCTCACTGTTTTCACGATATACCCGCTCTCTTTTGTAAAAAAACTTACAACTTACGTAACAGTATACTCCAGTGTCACTCAGCTGTGCTTTTTCTTTTGCCTGTAGCTACGTACATGTTTTGCTCTTGGTTCAAGTCTTCCCTCGTCTGGCACGTTCTTCGCAATACTTACAATAGTACCCGATAATCAATCAAAACATTCTTTGATGAAGGGTGTTTTGAATCGATTGGAGTGCCCAGGGGGCCTCTACAAAGTTTTTGTCTTTGTCTCCCATTATACGGCAAGTACATAGTCGGATTAGACCAATTTCCTCTACATGACTGATCTCTTTCTGTAGAATGTTTGGCCCTTTGAGCACGGTTTGACAGATTCAGGGCCAGTCTATTCTCGTTGAAGTCGGGCAAAAAAGTGAAGCCTAATTAACTTTGAAGACTTCGGATGAATCACTACCCACTCAAAACATTGGATCCAATCAACCCTCCGCTGACTGCTTTCTTTTGTGTAACAAAGGCTGTCGAATGAGACGCGAAGTCCCTGAATGAGGCGTACTATATCTCCGCCTTTGACTCCTGCCGCATGGCCTTGCCTCAAGGACGGTGGAGCCCGTTGGTGAATGTCTAGAATGTAAAACGAGAATATAAAGTCGCCGTCGCAGGGCCCTTCAAAAGCAACTTCTTGCCTGTTGATTTCATTCATCAGATACATTGGACTGCCGGGCTGGTTGGCATCGCTCACTCGCTCTTGCTTTTACCACACCAGCCTGAGCTCTTCAGTGCCCTTGTGCTTCTTTCAGGACCAGTCCTCATTACTCGACCGGGAGCCACTTTATATCACTCCCTTCTCCATTTCTTTCACAGGTCATCTCTTTCATTCCGCCAACTACCACTACCAGTTCTCCTCTCTCCAACTCAATCCTATTCATAATGCAACCAGGTAAATCAGCTGTGAGACTTCTTGTCACTGGTATCGTTGCTTGTGGTACGCATTTCAATACCGCCTCAACTTCATCCGAATTCAAATTTGTGTACTCCTCTAGTATCTTTTGCCGGTTTCTCATCTTCGATGCCTGTACCTGCTGCTTCTTCGAAAACGGTTGACCGTACAGCAGAAGCAGCATCTGTCCCATCTTCTCCCGCACCTCTTTCAGTTACTGATCTCTCGCGTGGCAAGGCCAATACCAGTGCGACCACCTCAGGCTCTCCTGGCGAGAACAACAGGATCAGTGGCGCGCAATCGATGTCTTCTCCGCCCGTTGCATCCTTCCGAAGTTCTTTTGGGCTGGGGTTTGGACACATAGACTACGCGGCTGCAGGTATTGCGCGACGCGTCTCGCGTATCTTTGTGCATAGGCGTGAAAGCGCACATGAGACGCCTGAAGAGGCGCCCGAAGCTGAACGAGGTCAGGAGTCAAACTCAAGAGACTCGCGCCGCGAGGAGTCGGTTGCATCACCCCCTACTCTTCCGCTTCGACGGCCCAGCCTGGATCTGGATGAAGTGATGGACGCTAGAGCGTGTCGTTGGGGATGTTTCTAAAGTTTCTCGCCTAGGAACTAGCAGTCTTCTTTCATTCAGCTGACCTGGTAGTCTATCCTGAAACATCTTGGAGTTCGTGCGTAGAGGGAAGCAAGATGATGTAGATATGTACATAGTTTTTGGGGCTGGTCCGCACATTTTCCTTCTTCTATTTCAGTCCATACTCTGACAATACCTTACCTAACTTCCATGAATGATTTCTGGATCTGCAATAAGGCATCGTCTTCAAAAGCGCATAGTAAATTGATTGCAAGTTAATCGTAACAACAAATACATTCCACATAACAAGATAAAGCACAAAATATCGCATTGGGTTACTTTTCGAGACGATTAGTGTCCAAGAGAACTTCCAATTATTCCTTCCTTCGCAAGCGCGAAGGCGGTTACAGTAAGAGGTGTTTAGTGTCCGCCCACAAGAGGAGAGCGTTCTTCGTCCTCCAGTCTTACAACACCGCGGCCGCGGGAGAAGAGACCGTACGCGCCTTTGAGAACCCACACAAGGGATAAAATTGAGAAGGCCAGAGCAGACCAGTGGATGAACGCGGGATGGCGCTGCTGGGAAAAGATGGCAAAGAGCGACCAGGTGATGGCAACAGAGGCCGGAAGATCACCTTCAGGTGTAGAGAAGGCGTAACTTGCTGCTGTTGCCTCGAGGAAGAACCTGTCGAGGGATTAGATTGTATTCAATAGATTTGTGAAATCACTGACAGGGCGAGGAAGACTAGTACTTTGGTCCAGATACCAGCACTTTCTTGCATGCTGTTGTTACCAAACGCATCGAACAGGGTCAAAACGACGAGAACTGTGGTCCATCCGTGATACAGAGAGAAAGGGAGATGAACGAAGATCTCATCCCCGATTGATTGAGCAGAGTGATGTTTCTTCACGATGTAATAGATGTGTGAGACTGAAGCGGAGACAAAAAGCGCAAATATGAATGCGGCAATGTAACTCTGATTGGCCCAGAGATTGACGTAGACGGTATTGAGTATACCAAGAAGAGCGAAGCGCCATGCTATTCCGTCAATGATGACACGCTTTCCGCCAGGGAAGAACTGGTAGATGATGGTGCCGAGAAGTAGAAGGTGAATAAGTGACCTAGTGAACGTGTTTGAGTAAAGGCAGCGGAATAGGGGCAAAGAAAGCTAACCATATGAGGAAAGCCCATGGTGCTGGGGTGATGTAGGTCGTCTTACCCGTGTAGTAAATGTGCGAAGGGGAGGCAACAGTATAAATGTTGGATCCAAGGAACAAGAAGTATACGATAACATTAACAATCTAAAGACTATGAGTGCCTTTAGAAGAGGATGAAAGCGAGAAATACTTGCCTTGAGGAGAATACCATCCTTCCAGGAGTCAGCCATGGTGGATGAAGTTGAAGAGGGAAATGGCAATGAGGCAAGGAGCCTTTTGTACTTGAAATCCGTGCGCGCAGTGCGTCATGTCTGAGACTTAGATCACATGATTAGTCTCCGTTGTTGTGGACCAAATCTCAATTGAATGAGTCACGTGCTTTACTCACCAGTAGCGCGCCGCGCGGAGGCTCGTACGCCACCGATGCTACGCAGCATCGCATTAATTGAATTGTACTTTTTACAGCTCGTCACCTGCTATAATCTTCATCACATCTTCCCGCATCACCTGTGAGTATCACCCCAGGAACCGGCATTCGAGCTGCCCCGCAGTCTACAGCGGGGTTCACTGATGGTCAAACCGCAGTCCAGAGCAACCGAAGCGCCCGTACTTTACATCCACCCGAGTGATATCAGAACCCAATCACCCAATCTCTGACGATTGATACAGACACATTGAGTCAATGTTCGCATTACATTTACTAGGGGCCTAGACATACACATCTAATCATACAAACAAAGGACATAAAGATAGACCGAGGAATGATGTACACCCTGTAGCATCAATGAGCACGGAATCGAAGGCAAAGAGAAGAATGACTCACAATGGTAAGTTCAAGCTCCGAAACCATAGAGGGTGCGGCCAGAACGCTTCAAAGCGTAGACAACATCCAGAGCAGTTACAGTTTTACTATAAGGGCAAAGTATTATGGCCAGATTCAAACAACATGAACGACAAACGTACCGCTTGGCATGTTCAGTGTATGTGACAGAGTCTCGAATTACATTCTCAAGGAAGATCTTAAGGACACCACGCGTCTCTTCATAGATAAGGCCAGAAATACGCTTCACGCCACCACGTCTGGCGAGACGACGAATAGCAGGTTTAGTGATACCTAGATACGAGTCAACGTCACTGAAAATGAAGTAGCAATGGCGGTGGCACTCACCTTGGATGTTGTCACGGAGAATTTTACGATGACGCTTGGCACCACCTTTTCCAAGTCCCTGTATAAAGCAGAGGCGCAGATACGTTAAGAGGAATCGAGCTTGAAATGAGCAGCTAGGAAGCATTTACACACCTTTCCACCTTTTCCACGGCCAGACATGTTGAGTGTAGAAGTTGATAGAAGATCGAAGGACGGTAAGTAGTGGTTGCGGTTAGAGTTTGACGAAGAAATGTGACGCGTGACAAACGCTGCTTAATTGACTCAACACATATCACGTGTCGACGCGTAGAACTAAGAAGTACGCGTCCTGGCCTGGAACCTGTTCTGACATTGGCACAGATGAGGGTACTCTGTAAGTATCCGTGAGTTTGGAGCAAAGAGCTTTAGTAATTGCGAGAGCGGATATCTTGTAAGCTTCCACCGTAAAACGCCTTCTAAATGCCGCAACTAACCGCCCGGTCGCAGATTACTCTATGTACCATCCTTCACGAGTACAATCTTCGTCGTCAGCCGCATTTCCTCAATGAAGCAAAATCTAGCTGCGCGAACAGGAGACTCTTTCTGTTTCTCGAGTACAATGATCTTTTGGCCATCTGAATGAGAAAAATTCAAAGCATCGACCTCGGTAGCCATATCCCCCTGGCGGGCCGCAGCTCTGCACATCTCCATCTCCAGAGCAATGTCATGCTCCTCCAAGCTGTGGCTAGTTCTTTGGAAATACCAGTACCTCAATTCTCAGTGGTTCTCAACTCCTTTCATTTCCTGGAAATTTAACAGCTTCATGAATCATCTTCGAGTACGGAGGAATGGACCGTCGGCGATGTGCCTGACGTCAGTGGCACTGCTTCTCGATGATCACGTGTGTAACGTGACATACTGGTCGTGTAATGCTTGGCATTTTTCGGTATAATATAAAACCAGCGACATATATCGTTGCCGCCTCGAACCTTCGTTTTATGGCCCCTGCACCAAAGACTGTTCCAAGTCTTGGGCCCCATTCTTCTCGTCTCATTTATACGCTTTTCTCGCTTACCTCTGCCTCTGTTTCTCGTTTGCTTCGAAATGGGGATGCCAACACCACCGTGACTGACCACCTTGTGAAGAGGGATTCTGAATTCGACCCTCATCAGCCCAAGTACATCGTTTTTGCGATTCTTATACCAATCTTGGTGTTGCTCTCAGGTCTATTCGCTGGTCTGACCCTGGGTTACATGAGCTTGGATCAGACCCAATTGAATGTGCTGAGTGGTACGCTTTTTGTTCGACTCGCTGCGCAGTAACTCGTTACTGAGTGAAGCTTTATGTTTGTAGTGAGCGGTACACCGTATGTCTATCACCTACTACTTGCCCTTGTAGACTGATTTGTTCGCGTTCAGTGAACAACGCGAGTACGCAAACCAGATCAAGCCTATTCGTCAGAATGGACATCTACTGCTTGTCACTCTTCTCCTCGCAAATATGATTGTCAACGAGACGCTGCCGGTTATTTCTGACCCTGTACTTGGAGGAGGTGTACAGAGTGTAGTCGTCAGTACGGTTCTAATCGTCATGTAAGCATTTGCCTCCTTGGCGATACGTTTTCTTGAAGATTACGGACGTCATGACATCACGCGAATGGCTCGAAGCAGGCCATTTAATTCGCCGTCGTGAATCAGGCGACTCACAACTGTCTTTCTAGTTTCTCCGAAATCATCCCCCAGTCGCTTTTCACTCGACATGGGTTGTATCTGGGCGCGAAAGGTGCAGGTTTAACCCGTGTTCTTATCTGGGGTCTGGTATGTAGTATCATTTGTGTACTCACTGTTCTGATCTGAATGTGCTGTATCTAGGGTATTGTTTCTTGGCCCGTGGCTAGACTTCTGGATTGGATATTGGGATCTAATCATGGTATTATATACCGTCGAGTAGGCGAGTAGCTGAACACTGTGTCGAAACCGCCTTTTCTAACTTTCTGCACAGAGTTGAAGGAACTTATCGCGATGCACTCATCTGCCTCGCCTCACGGAGGGGATCTGAAGTCTGACACAGTCACTATCATTGGTGCAACTTTAGATTTACAAGAGAAAGTTGTTAGTCAGGTGCGGAGTATCATAGGGCTGGTCGACTCGGCTGACTTTGTATCCAGGCAATGACACCTATTTCGGACGTGTTCATGCTCTCTATTGATTCAAAACTTGATTATGATTTACTCAAGAAGATCGTTAGCGCTGGTCACAGTCGTGTCCCCGTATACGAGGAAGTTGACGTTCCCGTCAGTGTGAAGCTGGAAGGTAGCGCAGGTTCCGAGCGCAACATAGAAACAACTCAGAAGGTCAAGAAGATTTTAGGTATTTTGCTAGTGAAGCAATGCGTTTTATTGGATCCCAAAGGTATGTACAAGCAACTCGCCGATTGCGACCGAAATTTACTTGGGTTTCAACAGATGCTACCCCCATTCGTAACTTACAGCTCAACAAGGTCCCGTTCATTCCGAAGAACGAATCGCTTCTTGGTATCCTCGACAAGTTTCAAGAAGGCCGATCGCACATGGCCATCGTCAGTCGCTTCAGTGTCGAGAAAGCTAAGAGTGTGAAGAAGGCTGTCAAGTCTACTTTGACCCAGAGGCTGAAAGAACGGGTTGGGATTGATACCAGCGATAGCAGTGATACAAGCGACTCTGAGAGCGAGACTGAGGAAGCCAGTGAAGCCACTGATAATGCCAGCATGACGAGCAAGTGGAGTAGGCGCAGAAAACGGTTTTTGGGTGGTAAAGACAAGGGAGACAAGGATGCGACTTTGAAGGGTGAGGCTCCAGTATATGAGAAGGATTATGCTGTGGACAGTGAGAACAAGGGGAAGAAGAACGTTAAGAGAGGAAGGTCAAAGAAGAAGAAGAGTCCAGAAGCCAGCATGGAGTTGGGTGAGATGGGAACGAAACAGGAAGAGGCGAAGAAACTCGGCTTTGGAATATCGACATTGGAAGCGAGCATGCCTGCGGACGCGGTTCTTACAAAGGATGGCGCGAACGAGGTTAGTTGTCAAGCTTCTTCTCGAACTGGTGTTGACCAGATGGTCTTGATAGTTTCTACAAGGTTTTGATCCTGCGATTATGCCCTTGGGTATCATTACTCTCGAGGATGTTTTAGAAGGTGCATGATATTGGTGGTTACATACGTTGAGGCATCGGTACTGATTTTTGCTTTGAAGAACTCATTGGCGAGGAAATTTATGACGAATTTGATATGGAAGGCGCGCATGGTGAACCCTACGTTCATGCGCATCACAGCAGTCCGGCTGGTGTGCCCACCATCAGTACGACCGACAATGCCAACCAAGGGCTTCTTCAACCTGCGGGCGCTGTCAGCAAGTCCCTCGCCAATGTCAGGAATCTCTCTTTCCTCCGTTCTCGCAGTGCCCCGCCCGTTCAGAGAGACGCAAAAGGCGGAGAGAACGAGAAAGAGGCAGTTTTAGATGAAGCAGAGAGCTCGAATCCTCCAGCTGCACAACCAGTCACAGAAGGGGTGAAAGATTCCCTTTCGGGCATTGGGCCTGGAGATCAAGCATCGCCTACGTCGGCCGATGCTACCCTTCCTCGTGCCCTTGAAGCCGTCTTGCTCGACCGCAAACGGCGCATTGCCGCTGCCGCTGGAACCGCTACTCCACCTCCCGGCACACCGGGTGTGCGCGCGCGCGCAGGTCCGAAAGGCAAGTTTAAGAGCGGGCCTATAAAGAAGAATGCTTCTGACCGCGATGGTGGTGTTGCGGGTGATGCAAGACCTGCTAGTTTGAAGGAAAGGGACGATGAAGATGAGGGGGTAGGGACAGATTTTGGGCGGACGCAGACGCATCACAGCAGCGATGGGCAGATACAGTCTTCGTTTAGTCGTATTGACGAATAACATTGACGGATACCTCGAGTACGAGGGATCATTTCATGATTGTAACTTTACTTTGATTTTATTCGATACAGTAGTTAGACAGAGCGAAGTCTTTTTCGCCAACCTTTTTGGAATGAGTCAAAGCAGTCGTTTGAATGCTTAGTCATCACGTCATCGAGATCCTTCTCCAAACTTCCACTTTCAACGTGGGCTTGAAAGTGAATTGTGACTCAATTCGTGCTCTTAACCTGCTACCATCACCACCCACTGATTGAGCACGGAACATGGCATCTCATTTAGTGAGTTTTTCTTTTTTTTTCCCTTTCCAACAAAGCGCGCTACTAACCGGCAAAAAAGGCCAACATCTTTGGAACTGAACAAGATCGAGTCAATTGTTCTTTCTACTACAAAGTGCGTAATTCTATTCTCTCAAAGTAACAAAAACGAACTAACTTTTGAACACAATAGATCGGAGCATGCAGACACGGTGACCGCTGCTCACGCAAACACATCCGACCTCCTTTCTCTCAAACGATACTCTTACCAAACGTGTACCACAACCCAGCTCATGACCCTGTGTGCAAGTTGACAGATAAAGAGCTGCAGGAAGGGTTCGATGCGGTTTATGAGGATTTGTATATGGAGTTGGCAAAGTTTGGGCATTTGTTGGAGTTGCATGTACGGTTTTTTTTCTTCGGCTATTGTAACGGGACTGACTTTAGTTTCTTTCGTCTAGGTATGCGACAACGTAGGAGACCACCTCATCGGGAACGTTTACGCGCGGTACGAATGGGAGACTGAAGCCCAAGCTGCGGTTGATAATCTCAACGACCGGTGGTACGCCGGTAGGCCGCTCTATGCTGAGCTTTCGCCCGTGACAGACTTTCGCGAGTCTTGTTGCAGGCAGAACGAGAACGGAGAGTGTAATCGTGGAGGGTTTTGTAACTTTATGCATCTCAGGCTTGCGTCCAAGGAACTTGTTCAGGCGCTCAAGGCTGGGCAGAGGCTTGAGAGGAGACTTCATCCTCCTGCACAGCAAGGTGGAGGTGGATGGGAGCCTGGAAAGAGGGATCGAGCAAGGAGTGCCAGCCCGAAGAGAGGTGGTAGTACTACAGGTGAAGATAGGTGGTCTAGAAAGTAAAAAAACCCCATATTGTTGTGAATTCATGTACAATTGATGCTACAATTTTAAACTTCCATTCATGACATTCATGCTCTACACATAGATGTTTGATTAATTTTGTACAACTAACTATAGTTGGAACGCATAGAAAAGAATGTCCATGTTATCCAAAGAAACGGGCTTCAACTACTCATGCCAATGTAGGTCCAGCCTGGAGCACCTTCACATCGACATCGCTCTCGTAGAGCTTGAACGCCTTGCCGAACATGCCAGCAAGTTTCCTGACCTCCCGACCAAAAGCCTCCTTGTCAGCCCATGCAATCTCAGGATTGAGAACCTCTCTCGGTACACCCTCAACTTCCGTAGGAATGGTGAGCCCGAAAGTGCCAAATCTCTCCGCCTTGCCAGCGGCAAGGGTCTTGGCAAGAGATCCGTCATGGATAGAATCAACGATCTTGCGAGTGTATTTGAGAGGGCAACGGTGACCATTACCGAATCTACCGCCAGTCCAGCCGGTGTTGACGAGCCAGCAGTTGACACCGTGCTTAGCCATGCGCTCAGCAAGCATAGAAGCGTAACGAGAGGGCTGCGAGATAGAGTGAGTTCTTTTCTAATTCCGTAAGATGAAAGACATACGTGAAGGACGATGAAGGGTGCGCTGTAGCAAGTGGAGAAGGTGGGTATGGGTTCGAGAACACCGTCCTCAGTTCCAGGAGTTTTCCTACGATTACTTAGTAAATGAGCGACAGCTGTGAGCAAGGATCACTGACGAGGTGTAACCAGCCAAGAAGTGGTAGCTAGCTTGCTCTGGGGTGAGCTTGGAGACGGGAGGAAGGACACCAAACGCATCGCAAGTCAACATGATGATGTTGGAGGGTTGCTTGTCGACGGTACAAGGTATCTTTGCATTGGGGATGAACTCGATGGGATACGCGCAACGAGTGTTTTCTGTGATCGAGACGTCATCGTAATCGGGGATACGGGTGAGAGGGTTGTAGACGACGTTCTCGAGGATGGAGCCAAAGCGGATAGCGTTGTAGATTTCGGGCTCCTTCTCAGCGGAGAGGTTGATGCACTTGGCGTAGCAACCACCTTCGATGTTGAAGACACCGGTATCTGACCATACGTGCTCGTCGTCACCGATGAGGAGACGATTAGGGTCAGCAGAGAGAGTAGTCTTTCCTGTACCGGAAAGACCGAAGAAGAGAGTGACGTCATCCTTTTCGATGCCTACGTTGGCGGAGGAGTGGAGGGAGAGTTGGCCGAATTTGACAGGTTGTAAGTAGTGCTAAGATGACGAGACAATAAGATGTTGATGTGATAGTGGAGTGAACGGAGCATTACCATGACACTGAAGACACCCTTTTTCATTTCACCGGCATACTCTGTACCGAGGATGACCATCTCCATACGCTTGAAGTTGATCTCAACAGAGGTAGTAGACGACATGCCCTTTGTGAAACGATTGGCGGGGAACTGGCCAGCATTGTAGATTATGAAATCAGGCTCGCCAAAGTTGGCTAATTGCTCTTCAGTTGGACGAATAAGCATATTGTTCTAAAAAGGGTAAGAAGGATGAAAATCCCGGAGGGAACAAATAACGTTACCATGAAGAGAGCGTGATAGGCTCTTGCACAAATGACCCGGACCTTGATCCTGTACTTTGGGTCCCACTACGGAGAGTTGAGAAATGACGAGTGGATGAGAAGGGAAATTAGACATACGCCAGCGAAACCATCGAAAACATAGACGTTGTCTCGGGTGTTGAGATAATCGATAGCACGCTCGCGATTGATTTCAAAAGTGTGCTCGTCGAGCTTGATGTTGACTGAGCCCCACCAGATGTCGTCCTTTGAAGTGTCTTCGTAGACGATACGCTTGTCCTTGGGACTACGACCGGTCTTCTTGCCGGAAAAATTGATGAGAGCGCCGGAAGAGGAGAGAACGGCACCCTCATTGCGGATGGCATCTTCGTACAGAAGAGCGACAGGAGCGTTGCGCTTGAGATGGATCTTGTCCATGTCAAAGCCTGCTTGTGAAAAGTACTCGAGATCCCTGCCGATTACTAGGGAACATGTTAGCATACAAGAAGACTAGAGAAGAGAAAAAGGATATATACAGTTTGAATAGAGCTCTGCATCTGAAGACTGGGCATAATTCTTGTGTAGGATATGGGGAGTAACGTAGGGAGTTTTGCTGGACATTGTTGAAAAGCGATGAGAAGGATATGATATGAAGTGACGGAATAGGAATAGACGAGCTGGTTTTATAGTGCGACTGAGGATGAGACGCATTCCACTTTTACCCGAAAAGGAGCTAGGCCGAAAGCGGTTCTTCCCGAAGCGAGATGTCCGCCGGAACAAGTGCTCTCCGCCCCCGTACAAAGAGAAAGACCAGTCTCCCAGTTCACATACACTTCTACCCTCACCTCTCCGCACGAATATTACTTCCAAACGTGGTAATTCTGCCACCTCAACGTTGTTTTTCCCTTTTATGGGCATATCACATGCCTGCTCTCGGCACCCCGCCCCCGCAATTACGTAAGCTCTAGCAATATAAATAATAAAATA
Source organism: Omphalotus olearius VT 653.13 (assembly GCA_000296255.1). NCBI lineage: Eukaryota > Fungi > Basidiomycota > Agaricomycetes > Agaricales > Omphalotaceae > Omphalotus > Omphalotus olearius. Next base: position 149,727 of record JH814823.1, on the reverse strand, counting down.
ATTAATTCTCGTCAGTACAACACTCATGTCGAATATCATCGTGCGTCCTCTTTCTGCTTCAGACGTTGAGCAGACAAAGTTGCTCCATGTCAGTATGTTTTCTGTTTTCTCGTTTTCCTCGCTGATCGCTCCATCAGTCGTCTCTCATTCCAGTTCCATACCCTACTGCATTCTTCCTTCACTTCCTCATTCAACCCTCTCGCTCTTGTCTCATAGCTGTAGATGAGAAGGATCCTTCCTCTCCTATTGCCTTTGTCTCTGCTTCACTCCATCGACGGGGCATACATACCAACTCTCCAGAGCCTCATATCCAACTTCTTACTCTTGGTGTCCATCCAGACTACCAACAGCGTGGCATTGCCAGGCGTCTCATAGCAGAGATCACTTCCTCTCTCAACAAAGATTCCGCCTCGACTCCCCCTCAGCTCTATACACACGTATGCACTACCAATACCACAGCCCAGGCCTTTTACAAGCATCTCGGCCTCAAGGTGTATTCTCAGCAGACTGACGCTCCGTTCGTAGCTCGCAATGTATTTCCTCCTTGTGCGAGCGAGTATCGCGGTGATGCGACTCATCTCTTCAGGAGCAGAGATGCCTACGTCCTAGTAGGCAGACTACCCGTTGCCTGAGATGAAATCGGAGTATGACTGTGCGATCTATGTAGATGAAGGATCTCTTACTAGATGTGTTTGCTCTGCTTTTTGCTTTCTGATAGCTTTACGTTCGATATGTACCCTGTGTCCAATACAACTTTTATGTTCTCAGAGCTCGTACGACCAAATAGCCCCTATTCGCGTCGATCGTGTTCTCGGGAAACACGTGGATTTTGAATGCCGGCGGTCCGTGGGATTGATAACGACCACTGCGGTTGCACCAGAGTACACCAACTACATGCTTACCTGGGGCCTTCTACGACCTGAGGTAGTTCACCTACGTATCGTTTTCATCATTCAAAGATCCTCGAGGAAGAAACGTGCACGGAAGTCTACTCACCGGAGCCCCGCTCATAAATCAGGCGGGCCGTCCTCTGCCGTCCAGTGCACTTGCACAGCCCCGTTTTCAGGAACCATGCATAGACCCACGTTCTGGCCCAGAGAATTTCCCTCTTCTTTTCTGTTTTTGGATGGTATGTGGATCTCGACTCTCGTTCGAGTGAGATGAGAGTTACTGAATGTAGTTAAATAAACATATGTATTGCGATACATCGGCTTCGGCCTTTTTTTATCACGGGTACTGAGTAGCGTGCCGGAGGTATTAACGAGCTGGGTTTTTAGACTCGGAGGCTAGGTAGCAGAGGAAAGGTATCTTGATGTCCCATCCCGGCTATACGGTGCTAAAGCCAACTGAGATTTCGGCGCCTTCAGCTTCAATGAAGTGAATTGCTAAGAATGTTGAAACGAACCTTGTTTGATTCCTCAGTCTCTTAATCTCTTCTAGCTTCGGTAAAACAACACGTTACCTGATACGTACACTCTCGCTATCAAGATTGTGATCACTTTTGCACCCGTACGAGTCACCTTCAAGTAGCAAACCACAGTGCATAGACCGAATGCCGTTCGACGTGTTAAAGGTCTGTAAACACGTCAGCAAATATAAAATTACCTGTACCAGAAGAACTTTCAATTCACTTCGACTTTCACTCTTCCAAATCAGACCCTGACGATCCCAGAAATCAGAATCAACATGTATGCCTTCTCGATTACAACGCCAGGTTCGGAATATCTCGACCCAGAAGCGTGCTCGCTGGTCGAGTATTTGTGCACGCGTGTTGAGGTCGCGACATGGAACTCGTGTGATAATTTCGTCTGCATCGATGGTGGTGCTGGAGTTGTTTGCCTTCTTGTGTTTGTGGCTTCGTCAAAGACGAGATTAGATCTGGATGTCGGGACAGTCATCGGGATCGGTCGATATTTTCCTGCTGTTTGTTTCGTGTCGCTGTTTTTAATGAGTTCAGATCTGGGTACTACTTATTCCTGCGTAGGGTGCGTAGTGTCGATGTGACTGCTGTAAATTCTGTATCGATGTCCTCGACAGGGTTCATAAAGGCGGCCGGATAGAGATCATCGCTAACGACCAAGGTAACCGTATAACACCTTCATGGGTAAGCTTCAACGACGATGAACGGCTGTAAGTGATTGCTTCAAACTACCTCTGGGCCCAATAACTGAAAATTCATCATACTCCAGGATCGGAGAAAGTGCTAAAAACCCACTACACACCAACCCTAGGAACACCGTATTTGACGCGAAACGACTCATCGGGCGGAATATGAATGATAAAGACCTGCAGAAAGATCTCAAGCATTGGCCATTTATTGTGAAAGAGAATTCGTATGGCAAGCCTGCGATCCAGGTGGATTATAAGGGAGAACAGAAGGAATTTGTGCGTATAAGTCTGCCAAGATAGTGTTAGGCGCTGATGGGTATTGCTTCTGCAGTCTCCAGAGGAAATTAGTGCCATGGTGCTCACAAAGATGAAAGAGACTGTAGAAGCGTACCTTGGTGAGAAGGTCACTCATGCAGTGGTCACGGTACCAGCATGTAAGCTTCGATTCTTCTTTTTTTTCGCGCTCGAATCTCAAGTCTTCTCAATCACCAGACTTAAACAACGCTCAGCGTAGCGTCAAGCAACACGGGACGCCGGAACGATCGCTGGGCTCAACGTACTCCGCGTTTTGAACGAACCCACTGTGGCAGCCCTCGCATACGGCCTCGACCAAAAGTATCCGGCGGGAAAGGAATCAAAAATCATCGTGTATGATTTAGGAGGAGGTACATTCGACGTGTCTCTGCTCTCGATCGAGGATGGAGTCTTTGAAGTTCTCGCGACGGCTGGTGACACGCATCTCGGTGGGGAGGACTTTGATAACAGAGTCATTGATTATTTGGTCAAAACGTTCAAGAAACATAGCGCCTCGACAGGGAAAGACGTGACCAAGAATGAGAGAGCGATGGGAAAGTTGAAGAAGGAGGTGGAAAAGGTGAAGAGGATCTTGTCCTTGCAGCAAAGAGCAAAAATTGAGATTGAAAATTTTGTGGATGGGATTGATTCTCGGAAACATTGACTAGAGCGAAATTTGAGGAATTGAACACTGACTTGTTCAGGAAGACGCTGAAACCTGTTGAACGTGTGCTTGAGGATGCGGGAGTGAGAAAGGAGGAGGTCGATGAGGTAAGCCTCTTGCTGAGCTAAGTTGAATTTGTTAGATCATACTCGTCGGCGGGTCAACACGAATTCCCAAAGTCCAACAGCTCCTTCGTGACTATTTCAACGGCAAAGAGCTCTCCAAGGGTATAAACCCTGACGAGGCTGTCGCTTATGGCGCAGCTATCCAAGGCTCTATACTTTCCGGAGATCGGCTGGACGACGACATCACTATCATTGACATAACCTCCCTCACGCTTGGTATTGAAACCTCTGGTGGAGTTTTCTCGAAATTGATACCGAGGAACACAATGAAGCCGACAAAAAGGAGTCAGATGTATGTATGCCTGCCATCGTCAGATTGAATGGCGTTGAACTGTTTGGACAATAGCTTTTCCACTGCATCGGATAACCAGCAGATTGTGTTGATTCGAGTGTTTGAGGGCGAGCGAGAGATGACCAGGGACAACCATCTTTTGGAAAAGTTTGAGTTGAATGGTATTCCTCCTGCTCCTCGGGGCGTACCTCAAATTGAGGTGACATTCGAGGTGGATGCAAATGGTATCATGAAGGTGTTGGCGGCTGATAAGGGAACGTGAGCATTTCTTGTATCTCTATAGATGAACACTCACAATTTGCAGAGGTAGAACCGAACATATAACCATCACAAACGACCAGTCTCGTTTGAGCGCGCAAGAAATCGAGAAGATGATTAGAGAAGGAGAAGAGCTTGCCGAACAAGTTCGTATTTCTCTGAGTCCGAGTCGGTCCTCCAGTCTGATAGTCTGATGGATTATTACTTGTAGGATAAATTGCAACGAAAACGCGTAGAAACACTGAACAACTTGTCGTCTTTCGTGCTCGGTTTGAGGGATCAGGTTAGAGACCTGACGGGACTTTGGGGTAAATTGTCGAACTCGGACAAAAACACGCTCCAGGAGGTCATTCAAGGCGGTGTAGAATGGTTGGAGACGTATGGTACGAGTGCATCCTTTGAAAGATTTGGAGGAGAAATTGGCGGGTATGGCTCATTGGCTCCCAAGGCCAAGTTCGTCCGCTGATGAAAGTGATGGCTAGATATTCAAACAGCCGTGAACCCTATAACGTCAAAGCTGTACCAAGACCAAGATGAGACATTTTCGAGCAACGATGAAGACGAATGGATGCATAGTCATACCCTGATGAGCTTTGAGCAAAGAAATGAATCAATACATACTATTCCGAATACCTCCGAAGTTCAAGTAATGCTACTCTGACTCTAATACAGTGGAAGTCGTTAATGTGGTATGCATTCTGAAGGTCCGAGCTCAGCTTTACGCACCGCCTGGAATTTTGGGAGTGTCTAAAACCGGAAACTGACCTGTGTGGGGGCAATGCGCAATTCAGTGACTCTTCGTGCTCATAGTTCATGTCTGCATTGTGCTACATACGTGTGTATCTGTCTTGTGTGCTGCTATAGCTATGTCGGAGTCTGTGTCAGACTCCTGCTGAGACTCAGAGATGCTTAAATACTTGTGCTCTGCATTCCAATCGCCCACAGAACTGCGCCATGTTCAATATCTCCCTTGCCTTCGCCATCTTCTGCACTCTTTTGCAGCATGCGGAAGCCGCACCTTTGCGCTCTTATCACAGCAATCGCTGCTACAATGACCGGTGAGCCTGCAATTTATTTTTGAGCTGAAATTTTACTCACCGTATTACTTCTGTAGGAATGAACTGATCACCTGCAAGTCTTACTGGACCAAAACGAAGATCATAATTGTTTCGTCCCTCGTTGGTAAGTCTCTTATTATGCATGTGTTCAAAAAATAGACGTATCGACTCACAATATGTTCAGGCGCAGTCGTGTTTTTCGCCCTTGTATATTGCATGTTGAGGATCTGCCTACACAGGAGACTCCGCCGTGAAAGCAACACAGACTATCCTGATCTTTATGCACACATGAATACAAGAATGCAACAGAAACAGTCTTGGTACTTGCATCCGACCGCCAATATGATTGTCACTCCAGTGAGTTTGTTCATTGCACCTACCGATAAAAGTTATTAGATAACTTATTGTTGCTTGCCATAGCCTCCTGCGTATATTTCCCCAAATGCCAAGGCTTGACCCATGGACTATCACCTATTTTTTGCATCTATACCCTCATACTTCTCGTCAGAATTGATTGTAGTATCTATATGGAGTGTTGCTCTTTGTATCATTGCGCGCTATGATGTATCTGTAACTTCATTATGTACCGGTTTAACATATACTTTGTTTAAATTTAATAATAATCGCACTCTTGTATGTTGTACTTGTAGACGCGTATGTCACACTGTCATCTGACATGAATGAGGCATCGTGACTTGAACAAATTCCTTGTATCCTTTATTCCAGCTCCATTCTGAGGATATGCAAACATCCAGACGTGGTATTACCACCGGTAACCGCTCGTCTTCTCATATATTCCCATCTTTCTACGCCTGTTATCTCCTGAAATCTATTAAGACTCCATCTTCAAAAGCGTACGCTTCATCTTTCTTGGTTACTCTCTATGTTCATCTGCATGACAGGACATACATTGGGAGCACACCCAATCCACCAAGGAGAATCCGGTTCGGCATTTTCTTACGTTTTATTCAAATACAGAAAAATTAATCGATGGTTCAAAGGCAGCACAATGGGGAACTGACCCAGGGCGCGTGGAAGACGAAAGACAAAAGGCCATGGGTCATGCAGATGATCGTCCATGGATTCCCTTCTCGCGTCGCGGCCTTGCAATTCGAATGGGCTTGGCAGCATCCTCAACGCTCAAGGCATCTTCGTGGTGAGAACGGGCAAGGCATCTTTCCAACTAGTGGAAGAGGTATGAAACAGAATATCCAGTGCGTCCTTGTGATGTACTTTGACTTGGTGGTGTGCTAAATTGCATTGTGCTTCGTAGGATTTTACGATACATGATCTCCAATCATCCATATAACACTTGGCCTTTGCGTGTCAAGATTTTTACACCGGAAGCACTGAAATGCTGGAACACGCTATTTGGAAAGGAGACCAAGTCCCGAGACAAGGCTGTTTCGATTTCGAGTCGGAGGAAAGCCACTGTCGCCTCCCCAGATACTCTGCCACTACCCCAAGGATTTTCTTTTACAGTAGAATTGGAAGGCGTTGATGGTAAATCTGGCCATCCTGGTAGTGGGAGAAAAGGACCACTGGAGGTTCAAGACGGTTGGTTCTAACACTCCATTTCATGCCAACAACTAATTGTCACCGCGAACATTCTTTCACAGAAGAATTCACGTCTATGTATCTGCAAAAGAATTCCGAAATGCTTGCCTCAAATCCTCGATTACATTGCATGATATGTGAAGAACCTTTGGCCGATTTTACCGAAGTGCGAGTCTCGGCTATATTCTTCTCTTGACCGACCTTACAACTGTTACAGGAACCGCTTACCCATTCCTTGTGCCCGCACAAATCATGCACTGGAGTGGCTCATCTTTTATGTTTATCTGCGCATTTTCTTTCGCTATCTAATCAACCTGCGCAAAGTCTCGCTATAGTCCCTCGAGGCGGAAGCTGCCCCTCTTGCACAAATTATGTCCTTTGGGGTGACGTGGTCAGAGGCGCATACAGAAGAGCGGCGGGACGCGCTGTCTCTGTATCTGATGGACTTGAAGACGAAACATTGTTTGTGTCGGATAGTCTGCCTGAGGACGGCGACGAAGAGGGTTCTTTGAAGAAAAATTCCAAGAAGGACGGTAAACGAAAGGCGAAAGTACTCGAATCTCCGAGAAATAGGAGGGCAAGAAATACATCGTCATCGAGCAGTAGTGAAGGAGAGGAATTCGACTTTGGAGAGGTCGATGATGAGCATTTCTCAGATGATTCTCTCCAACGTACTAAAAAACGCTCGCCGAGAAAAGAAAGACTGCTCGTGTCTTCCGCAAGCTCCACTCGCAAATACAAGTCTGTAGCGTCTAGGACGCACACCAAGAATCGGGAGAGTAGTGAAGGAGAGTTGCTTGACTCTGGGGCCGTTGATGATATCACATCCTCCGATTCTGGGTCGTCGAAGCGGAAGACAAGACTCATCAGTCAAGTACCCTCTGGTGGCGAGGTGCACCGTATCTCGCCGTCATCCCCACCTAAGAGGCGTGGTCGACCGCCCAAAGCTCCCATTGAATCATTGTCAAAATCGCCTTCGTCCTCTGCTGTGCACTCCATCTCACTACCATCCCCCACAAAGAGGCGTGGTCGGCCGCCCAAAGTGGCCATTGAATCAGCTCCATTCAAGCCATCTTTGCCTACGGCGAAGGTCCCAGCGCGGCCCCTCAAGAAGACTATGAGGAGGTATCATACTGGTGTGCACAAAAGGGACGACTCTTCCAGCGGCGAATTCTTCGATTTTGATGCGGTAAGTGATAGCGATGCTGAAATGATTGACAGCAGGGCAATCGCACCTTCCGCTCCTTCATCGTCAAACAAGGGCGTGACGGGAATTCGACCAGTATTTGAGATGGGTGTTCATGGCTTAGATTACACCGCAATGGACACAAATTCAGAAGAGGCTATGGACATGGACGAGGCTGATGTACCACATGATGACTTAAATCGCTCGATGTCTTCTCTCTCCATCCTCTCTCCGCATGCGATATCAATTATCGAGCTATCTGATTAGTGCCATTGAACTAAATCATGTAAGATATTTATGAAATCTTTTCTGTATTTTTCGGTGTTGTAACGAATCATCTTATACTATGGATACATGATGTACGAGAGCAATAGAAGCAACATGAGATAGTCAAAAAGGAGAAGTGAACAATCACACAAGAACCGCTATGAGCCAGCGAGCTTGGCCGACACTTTATTGTGAATACCTCTCATCAAGCATTTGACGAGAGCTTTTTCGCATATGATGCCAATGTCAATTGGGATGATCTGACCGGGCATAGCATGTCCTGAAGCTATCGCCTCTCGCACGCACTCCGTGACAATGGTCGAAAAGCCTGGTATAGGTTGCAATAGCAGATCTGACAATGTCTGATCAGCCATGATGGTGTCACCGGACGAATCTTTTTCTTCAGACTTGACTTGTCTCGGGGGTGAAAAGTAGAGGGAATGGGAGGCATCCAAGATCGCAACTCGTTCGCCCGTCATCGAGCGGAAGTCGAGAGCATGCCTAGATAGAATACATGTAAGCAGATGGAAATTTTGGACTACAAGAATCTCACCTCAAGTCGCTGTATAATAATCTAAACCATCCAGAAGCTTTGGCGAATGTATCTACAGGTTTACCTGTGTTTGCATGTTCGCAGTCTTGCCGGATAGCCTCCAGCTCGACCACTATGGGTAAAGTATCTCGTAGAACGCGCACCAAGCGGTGCAAGGAAGGCGCTAGACGCCCATGGCCATGCCTCAAGATGCTGCGGAGGTAAGGTTCGGCGTCATGGGGGTTGAATAACTCATGGCCATCCTTAGGATGCGCGAGAGTCGAATGTGTACGAGAAAACCGAAGGTCGAAGTTGCCTCCGGTTGGAGAGAGTTGATCCTCGCAGGTTATTGACACCGTGTAGTCCTTCGAGTCATCGGTGGAAGGTCGCTAAGAGAAAAATTGAGAAACTCACCTCCGCATACGCGAACTCGACTGTCTGTAGATCGAATGAGAGTAAACGTATGTCGGGCCAAGTTTTTTCTTTCGACATTTGTGCCACTAAAGTCTGGTGTTAGACTGTAAAGAGAACACAAAATCAGGAAGCTGACCTTCCCGCGCGATAACGACCATCTTCGAAACACGGGCCCACTCTTCCAAGAATTCGTCCACACAGGTGTTGACGTTTTCGGATAGGAAGGACACAACGGCCTCGGTGGTATCATATATGATCCGCTTGGACGGCCGTATGACAGTACTCGTACCGGCTGTTTTACCCATAGGTTGTTGAACATACTTCAACTTCACGCACGTCACCACCTGAGCCTTCTTTTCGGACCACCAATTTAACGGTATGACCCGGATATTAGGCATGGCTGCCTCTGCAGCAGGAGCTCCGGATAAGATGTCGCTAGACTGTACACACAGACCAGGGACCGAACGCGCCAGTGAAGATTGAATGTAGGCGAGCTCTGGGGACGCCGCTGTGGTGGGGTTGACGTGGGTGAAGGGAATCCCCCGTATCTTGAGTTGTCGCTCGACGTTCATGTATGCGACACGAGCACTGCACTATCTGTGAGGACTTGACTGCAGTGACAGGAAAGGCAAACTACTGACCAACAAAAGCTATAGAGCTCTCGTAAGACTTGAGTTTCTAGGTGAAAGCTATATAGATCATATTAGCACCATATTTGCGTGGAGCGGACTCTGAACGTACCCAACACTGGCAGGACCTTCATCATTCGCAGAATGGCTGTCATCCTTTCGTTTGCGTTTCATCCCGGTTTGAGCATCAGGATGGTCCGAATGAGCTGTGATTCTTATCTCATCTCCCCTGATACGAGCAAAATCCAGCCATGCAATGTCTTCCATGACCATGTTGGTGGTGACTGTCTCTGGCAGCACTTGTGTGGTGATCAGAGCATACCGGAACTCTTCGTCAGTGATGATGATGACAAGATAATGGGTGTGGTGATTTTCCAGTCTAATGTAGAGCATTCCTTTGCAGTTGCCCAGTTTTGCAGTTTCTTCATACTTGATAAATGTCGATATAGACAACAACAAGAAGGAAACTAACCATTCTTCACAAAGTTTCGGGTCTGGAAACTTTGCAAGCCGAGGTAACTTGCTTTTTGCTCTACCAAATCGAGGATAGTCTGTAATTTATGGGCATTGAGCGCAGCCCTCTGAGAGAAACTGAATTCCTCACCCTAAGCCTAATCCCTATCAGGAGATTCATAATCATGAAAGGAGCTTCGTTGATTCTCTCCACAAACACGGATAACCTAAGATCTTGGGTCGCTGCAGAAAGATCTCCCACATTGCGAAGGGTAAAACGACCTGTCCGAGGATCTATTGAAACCAAGATGTATTTATCCGCGCACAAAAGAACTTTGAGAGCTTGGAATTTGCCTAAATGAAATGCGCTGTGAATACAAGCTATGTAGGTCTCTAGGAGCTGTTCATACCGTCTTCGATTCTGGTCACCACTCCAGGGCCGGAGAAGACCGAGCGGGGGATACCATTGTGCTGAAGCTGGAGTTGAACCCGTGATAACAGCAGCTGTATATGTTTGTTGAGTATCTTGTCCAGCATTGCTTCAAAGTCTAGATTGTCAGCATCCTGAACGAAACCATCTTTAATGTCAAGTAAGGACGGACAGTATTTGATTGCACATACTACCGATAAAACACCTTCCGGTAACACGTATTCCTCTGGAGGTATAGGCAGTCCCAGCGCGTTTGATGTAGGTTCCCACCGGACATCGAATTTCAAGAATTCGATATTATCTGACGTTCGCTGCAACCCCAACTTTGAGGCATGCTGCAACTCTGCCAAGAGTTTCGCTCGAGGTGACCGTTCGCCTTGTTTACGTGAACTTTGTATTATGGAGATCGTGATCGAACCACCTAAGGTTGGTATTCTCGCGATTTGGCGATTGGTAGATGGTTTCCGGCTACAAATGGTTCATATCAAACAAGTATGAGTGCGCTGCATTGGATACGTACATCCAATATGATACGGTTAAAATCTTGCGGTTTGGTGTTATGTTAACGGTGAGAAAATCAGCCCAACCTAGAGAGCGCATTCTCGTAGCCTAGATATTAGATGGTGAATTCAGTAACTGTGAATGCTCAGAAGGATACAGCAGTATCACCTGGTACCATAAAATTTCCATCTGGTACGATAAAGACATCATTTCTAGACGACGAAGACAGTCAGACTCCGTAAGAGAACAAGGAAAAAAGTTCATACGAAGGAAATTGAACAGACGAACGAGAGGCGAATCCGTGATACCTTCAGGTAGTTCGAGTGGCGGAGGCGGCGGTTCCACTCCCGGTAGAGGAAATGGTGGAGGGTCTGGTTTCTGATCATAGAGACGTAGCTGTCGCTCCGCCTCTTCCTTGATAAATTGATGCATTACACCAGAGGGCTTCCGAGGGAACTCTGCTGAAAGGTCAGACTAGACAGTCAACGGTGTAATGATCACGAACCCTGGATAGTGTTTAGATCGCCTCCAATACTCATGAGAAACTCTACATGTATGAACATCCACGGATCCCTAGGCTGAGCCCCCTGGAGGCTGAGCGAACACTCAAATAGTTTGGGTGCCGTGAAGTAAACACGACCGTCGGCTGAAAATAATGTGAACACGCGTCCCCAGGATGCACTAGACATAGTCTAACCGATACGGTGGTGGGACATTTCGACCGGAACAATTTCTGCTAGGCGAAGTCGATATTGAATCGCATCCTGAATATCAGTCAAGGTTTTGATAACTTGAGCATCAGTCAGAGGGACAGGTGGGATGATGGATTTCTTGAGAGCAATGTTATCAAAAAAAAAAAAACATCTAGGGGAACATTACAACACACTTTGATGACAGTAGGAAGTCGTCGGTATGAACCAGTGGTTAACACATCCAAGGAAGTGAGGAGATCATGATTGCGCAGCCTACATGAGAGATGAGATCGAAAGATAAACGTTTTGAGCTGACCACGCACCGTGCTGGATCCAAGGACTCTCTCGCATAGTTCAAGCCATTCATTGCATCCTCAAACTGACGGTTTTGGTCCATAAGAAAAGCAGTGATATTCTGATACAGGATTGAGTGCATTGTCTACATGCCAGGACATTAAAGATTCACCATGCATTTCTGTACAATGTCCGCATCTCGAGACCATTTGGCAATTGCATACAACTTCACTACTTGTTTCTTGGTTTTGACAACCCAGTCCGCGAGGGTACGTTTCCGCGCAGAATCAGACATGTTTGGTAGCCTTCTTCGCATGAGTATTGCTATTCGTGTATTGTAGTGGCAAGCTCACGTTTCGCTCATTTCTGTCAGTTCCGTATATATAGATTGCACGACGCGCGAGAGCAGCTCGCCTAGTGGAACTTGACCATCGAATACGACAGGTAACTCGGCTTCCAACTGTTCAATACTGGGTTCCGGATTGTCATCGATGTGAACACCATTATAATTCACGGTTGGCACGTCTTCTGTCTTGACAGAGGGCAAGTCCACCGACATACTAGTTGAGGCCTCGGGGTCCATATTGCCAAAAGTTCCGGGACGAAGCTGCACACAGAAGGGGAAGCAATGTAGTGACTTATGGTAATAGACTCTGCGTGCCAGAAAAGGAGAGCATTGACGAGAGAAAGGAGAGACAAGATGAGAATCGAGGGCAAGATGCGGCTGCACATGGCCTACGCGAAAATATAGTGGCTCTGATGTCCATCAAACTCGCATCAAACATAAAAACAACATTCTTCGTTTACCATCATCACCTTGAGAACCTGAGGGAACCTCGGTGATCTCTTCAGATCTTTTTTTCAGGACATGGACTATCTACGCACACTGGGCTCTGCCGCAGTCTCAAGTCTTGTGCAAAAGTCCGGCCTCAATCTACCGTTCACACTGGGTGCGAAGGTTGCTTCGCTAGATGATGTCTGCAATCTTTACGATGCAACGAAACGAGTGCGTGAGATAGGTTCGTAACTTGCATATCGGGCTCATGGATATATGTGTAGGATGATTCAAGTCTCGTGTCCGTCTTTGAATACGATTTCTCTCAGAAGAGATCTCTAGCACCCCTGGCCAAAAACGCTTTGCGGAAACTTCGAACGACTCGGCACCCCGATGTACTCAAGTTCATGGATGCCGTTGAAACAGATACCACGATATACATAATGACAGAACGCGTACGACCGCTTGAGACTGCTTTACAAACATGGACCTCCAAAGGCGTGCAAGAAAAAGAAGACTGGGTTTTATGGGGTCTACATCGGATATCCGTGTGTTTTCGAGTACATATGAATCGAGTTGAGCAAGGTGGCTGAATGCAGAGTTACAGGTGGCGCTTGCATTTATCAACGAATCCTGCGCATCTACTCATGGAAATGTACGAGTGAAATCTCTGTTTCTATCAACATCGGGGGAGTGGAGATTGGGTGGCTTTGAGGTGCTCAGTAACCCGAAGGACGATGCAGCCGTGCTCTATGTACGCATTAGTCGATATTCCAGTCGGTCTGTACCTGATAACTTTGATAACAGTCAATGGGAAGTCTGCTTCCGGACAACATGAGTTGGTCACCACCAGAAGTCAAGAAAACCGGCTGGTCCGTGTTGAAAGAGTAAGCGAGTGGGGATATAAGAGCAGAACTTTTTTTTCTAACGGTGGGCATTCAGTGGAGAGCCTTCGGCTGCAGATGCGTACGCATTAGGTTTATTGCTAAACGCTACATTCAACCCAGATCACCATCCTCCTGCGACAGCTTCCCCACCGCATCCTCCGCCACTCCCTGCTTCCCGAGGAAATATTCCGACTTCTATATTTCCTCTTTATAAGAGATTACTGAACCCCAATCCAAAGGGCCGCTTGACATCGAAGGGGTTTCTTGAGATAGGCATGACGGACACTGGGTTTTTCGCCAATAACCGGCTCGTCAAGCTGTGTCTCGGTCTGGATAATTTTGCTTTAGCCAGTGAATCGGAGAAGCTTTCTTTACTCCGGTATAGGTTTCTCTGCGGTTCTTCTACGGATTACTCAAACGGGTCTAATGAATAGGTCGTTAAATGAATCGGTGGACACGTTTCCATCTGAATTCACTGTTCATCGTGTTCTTCCCTCTTTGGTGTCTGCTCTCGAATTCGGTGGCGCTTCTGCTGCGACGATCGTCCCTCTCATTCTTCGAATAGGAAAGAATGTTTCTGATAATGAATATCCTGATACTGTCATCACACCCTTGGTCAAACTCTTCGCCAGCCCTGATCGCGGTACGCGTATGGCTTTGCTCGATCATTTATCAGAGTATGCAGAAAAACTGGATAAGAAGACTGTGGACGGAAAAATTTGGCCCCACCTCGTATGTTCGCACCTGTGTCTATATCCCCCCGATGATGCTGACAAACGCTTTAGCAAACCGGATTTTCCGATATTGTTGCTGTGATTCGCGAAGCGACTGTGAAATCGATCATTCTGTTATCCTCAAAGGTTGGCTTTCTCCTCCTCGCATCAATGGCTTTCATGAATGATCCCACAGCTCAGCGATCGCAATTTAAACAATGACTTACTACGGCACTTGGCGAAGATGCAGACTGATCCCGAGGCATCAATACGAACCAACACATGTATACTGATTGGGCGTCTGGGGCCCTCACTTGGATACAACACGAAACGAAAGGTACTGGTGCCTGCTTTTTTGAGGGCATTGAAGGATACCTTCGTGCACGCGCGCGTTGCTGGGCTCATGTCCTTCATGGCTACAATTGACTGCTTTGACGTTGAAGATCTAGCGAGCAAAGTTATCCCCAATATGTCATTTGCGCTAGTCGACAAAGAGAAGTAAGTACTTTTGGCTTGAATTATTTCTGAGGACTCACGAGCAACCTTCAATAGGCTTGTGAGGGATCAAGCGTTCAAAGCTATGGAGCTATTTGTTAAGAAGCTTGAGGCACACGCTGCTACGATGGTCTGCCTGTCATTGCTTAGCCCGCATTCTTTAATAAATTGTTATGCTTACAGCCAGAGAGTGCGGCTCCCAATCCTATGGAACAGCTATCGGACCCGATCACGGCAGCATCTCAAGGAACTTTGGTCAATTCAGCAGCAGGTGCGGCAACTGCCTTAGCTGGCTGGGCCATGTCGTCTCTGGGAAAAAGAGTGCGTCTATAGGTCAAATTTATGACTTGGAACTGAAATCGCCTAGCTCGCTGCCTCAGATATGCAGAGTACTATGGCCTCTGTCTCCACCGATGTAGACCGCCCGAACTCTGCGCCTCCACCTGAAGAGACTAGTCGTATTGGTAATCTCAAGCCCAGCCCACTCGTCACCTCAATATCCGCGTCTAATTCAGCTGTATCCTCGCCTGCCTTTCCCACTCGCTCTACTGTTCCGTCTAGCTCTAAATCGAAAGGTATGCAGCTGGGAGCAAACAAAGTACCGGCCAGTGTCGCTGCTGCCGCACTAGCTGAGCAATTGGCTGAAGAGGCCGCGACGGAACACGGGGTCGACTCAAATCCTTGGGGGAACGACGATCTTATGGATGTGAACGCCGACGAAGGCGATTGGAGTAAGCAGTTAGACATTCCCAGTTGCGCGTACTGTACTGAGTCTCAACATAGGTGCCTTCGAGACTGCTCCGGTCGCCCCTGTGGCAGCACCAAAACCGGTACTAGCTACAGGGCTTGGTTTTACCGGACTAGGCAATAGTAGTTCGTCTGTGATGCAAGTACCTAAGGCTCGTACGCCGGTTCCTAGGCCTTCCAGCAACGTTTCGACTTCTCTATCTCCTAAGCCTGTTACAAGTGATTGGGGGGCTTCTGATGACTGGGATACGCCTTCTGAGACTGCCCGTGCTGCTTCTCCTGCTTCAACAGCTGTGTCGACATCTAATATGACCAAGGAGGATAGAGCTGCCGAAATGGCCAGGAGAAAGGAGGAGAGGAAACAGGTATGTGTAGATAAAATTTGCCTCGACATCGTTTTGCTTACCATTTACTTAGCGGATTGCAATGTTGAAAGCGCAAAAAAAGAATGCCACCAGGTCATGACAGTCATAATACAACTTGTTGTTACGGATCATTCATGGACAATACACTTTGGTCTGGATAATATGTATGCAGCTTGTAGATAGGTAGATGTACAATCAAGTTATTCTGGTGAGCCTTGCGGGTTTTCCTGTAGCAGATCTTCAATGGGTATTCGCACTAGCATCTGACCATCTGTTTGCTCGGTGTCGGGTTGTCGTTCATGTGACGACTCTCGGGAGTTGACTACACAATCTCAGTTGTGCGTCGCGACCAGTTGCGCAGAATAACTCACGAAATAAGTTGAGAATATGGAACATCCTGGTCCACTGCTGTAAAACCTGACCATGGGCTAGAAGAGGTTTGTGCTAATAAGTGGGAGGAGACACGGTGAAACTCACCCTCTCCGGCGATTGCCATCACATCACAATCCTCAGCCAGCCCTGCGACACGCTCATAGTACAGTGTGCTCGCTTTATCGAGTGCAGCCACCGCGTCGTATTCCTTCTTTTTCTCTAAGAGTTTTGCGAGAGTAGCAGCATTATTAGCTTGTGAGCTGATACCCGGCGCGTAGGATGTACGATGAGCAGCAGAAGATTGCCGCATGAACGTTCAAAGAAAGGATGACTGCACGCGACGCAAGCGCTCAGCCTGGTCCACGAGGTAAGCGCCGGTGGCTAATTAGGGTTCGCTTCACTCCTTTGACCAGCCAGGAATGCGATAGCCAGAGCGGTCACCTCGGAGTCGATAGTCCCTTTCTTCTTTCTCGACTTGCCTCTTTCTTTCGTCTTTAGATTGGCACTGCGGTTTACCCGGCTTCTGTCAACCAGTGCTTTCGGAGGCTCAAATGAGAACTTCTACTCTTCTACTTGAGTATCGACTAAATATAAAAGTTTCTTCTCACCACAAGTGTCGGGCATTACTTGGTGAAGCAGCTCTCTGAGAATGCCTGACATCCCCGACGATCCTGGCTCCCTTCCTATGTTCGAATGCCATCCCCCGGACTGGCTTCCAAAAGTACATAATCGTGCCGACCTTGGTGCGCACCTCGGTTTTACTTGCACCTTCTGCCACATCTGATCATTTCTTTCTGTAGGATATCCAGGCTTTCATCCTCCCCGTCCTGGACAAGATGAGGATATCTTGTCTGAGCCAAATGTGAAGAATGGATTTGTTTTGGACCCGGCAGTCGCAGTATGTATTCACTTCGCCTCGTGTCCAGCTACTAGTGCTTACATGGATAGGCCGAGACGTATAGCTCTCAAACCTCTATCAGTGATAATCTACACTCAGCCAGTACAATCTCGAAATTGGAAGAGCTAATGAACGAGGTGTTCGCGAGGCGCTCCAAGCAGCTTGCTTCGGTCCCGTACGTTTAATTGTTACTCCAATGAATGAGTCTCATATTAGCTTGCGAAGGCCCTCTACATTTCGTATGCCATCGAGAGTGACCCTGAACGATGCAAAGCGACAGGCTTGGTTTGACGATCTTGCCAATCCAAACGTCCCTCTCTACAAGCTTGGCAAAAATGTTCCTCACGGTGCCAAAGGTGCGGATTTGTTGGAACATTTACATTCAAAAAACGTGGCAATACCACGAGCTGTGTGGTTCCTACGCGTGTTTGGTGGGAATGAGACTGTATGTTTTTATGAATACACTTTATTTATCCGACGCTCAATTCCGCTTTACAGGCTGGTCTTCGAAACAAACCAACATTCGACCCCACTCAATATAGCGTGGAATGGACTAATGTCGTGACAACTCACTTGAGGAAACAGTTGCAGGATATCGCGTTACCCAGTGCTCCCCGGGCCGGCGTGAATATTAAGCAAACCTTCAAAGGTGTTTTGTCAGATCCCGACACGAGAGAGAAATGGGTGTCTCGCTTCTCATATTGGTATGTTTGTGCTGTTGCTCATTCCATGAACCTTTTGAAATTCAAATTTTGTCATAGTCTCAAGTTGCTCAAGTCGTTCTATTCTGAGGGCCTAGTCAATAAACGAACGTTTTTCGTCTGGGTTGTAAACCAAATGACTAGCTGCAATTTGGCTCAAGCAGGCTTTCTCACTAGACTAGCAGATGAATTTCTCGATGGGATGATAGGTTGTCGCGCGTTGACCCGACCGTTCGTCGAGGCCTGTCTGAGCAAACTCTCGGAAATTTGTTCGACTGCGGCCAAAGAGTATCTGCCCGATACAGAAATTTTATTGAAATCCTTGCTCCAGGTATGTCCTATCACTGCACATCTTGTATGACTATTAATTTATGCATATGCAGCGAATGTGTCTGGCGCTCCCTGATACTTTTGTCAGCCCTCGGCTCTGGATCACGTATTCGGAGCTGCTGTGCGACGTCTTGACGCATGTTATCGTGGAACGATCTGAAGAGAATTCTCTTGAGCAGGTGGCTGAATCAAGCATTCTTCACGTTCTCTATTGCAATTACTCCGATATCAAGCGAAGAAACGAGACTATGCTCTTTCGAAATTTACCGTCTCTTGCTTCGGCTCACCTCGGATCTGCTGTCCACGATGTTGAGCTCCTCAATTCCATCTCAGCTGATACAGACATCGTCAATTTGCCGTTCTTCCCCACTTCTTTTGAAGATTGGTCTGGCATTCCTGAAAAGCTTGATACACTCCTCACCTGGAGTGTAACTCCGCTACAATATGGCGATCATCGACCCTTCGCGGCAGTTACACTTATCCGTCACTGGCGTACCAGGGCAGGCGATCGTGCCAATCGCCGTGATTACCCACCGCCCGATGCATTTCTACAAGATCAGCTATTTGAATGGCTAGACACCTCAGACGTTGCAGGCGAAAACGAGAACATTCGGGCAGTGGCGCTGCTGTTTGGGAAGTTGGTCAAACACGAATTGTTTTCGTATGCGAGCTATATACAACGACTCATCGCTAGGGGTGAACCCGGTCTGTCCTTCAATGAGGTTGGTCACCTTTCATCACATCATTGTACGGGACGTACTCAATCTTTTCTCCAGGAGACTGGTTCTCGGCACAGGAATTATCTCCGATGGATACCACTGCACAATAGCACTGCGTCGTTGATCAGTCAACGGAAGGTTGTCTTGTATGGAATACGCGCACGGGAAACACCGGAGGATTTGAACGAACGCGAGATTCGGAAAGAAGTCAGGGCGGTCCTCCCAGAGCTATTCGGAGGTTGGTCGTTGTTGATGCGATTCTCATTTTTCCACTGGTTGAATGTGTCTCCAGGTGTAGCTGAGATTGCTTTACCTTCTACTTCTTCTTTGGTTGAGAGCTGTCAGTTACTACTCAGCGGCTCTCGATATGAACAAGTCCGAACATTTAGAGTGTGGCTGATGCCAATATTGCAGAAGGCTATTGTTAGGTACGTTATGGGATGAAGTGACGCTTTGATGTCTCCAACAAGATTCTAGACAGGAATATGATGCGACACACTCAAGCATCTTGAAGTCATACTGTGTCGCCGTAGAGCTTATGACACAAGCGAAGTGTTTTCATACAGTGTTTGATGTGCGTACAATATTCAATTGACAAACGCTGCCCGACCTCACGAACCCATTAGCTCACTCTAATTATGCTAGAGCATTGCTCCACTGAAGAGCTGCTGCTTGCTGTAATTGACACATTTCGTCGACACGCTATAATTTGGGCCTCCCTTGATGTGAAAGGCACGATAATATCTGCTCTCAACGCCATCCATCGCTCTTGGAAGATGCGAGGAATTCAATCACGTCCTTTGTTAACTCTATTGGTAGACTTCGATGGAGGCAAATACCTTGGTGACGCTGCTCGTGAGGAGGTTCTGGCTGATATTTCTGCTTTCACCCTCGTCCGTATATTTGTTTCACAAGAGATGTACAAGAGTTGACTTCATTGAACAGGCTCTTCAACCTGTTACTCATCACCCTGATTCAGTTCCTGACGTTCTCCCCGAAATTCTGCTATTGGCTGGTGACCCTGCTCTTGAGGCTCCTTCCATGCTTGCGAACGGTCTCTGGATCAAATATCGCATGTCCTTAGATTGGGGGTGGAAGGTTTGGGATAACACAATTGCAAGTCTACGTCAAATTCCTGCCATGAGTTCAGAAATCATGGATCGGCGGAGATGTGCTTTGCGCTATGGTATCTTTCTGTACCATGTCAACCGTCACCTTGCTACAGGTCTTGATAGACAAGTGCAACAATGGTTTTTGGGCCCAGGTAAGAATGAGGTTGCTGCGTTAACTGCCGACGTCTGGGATATCGTGACTGCTGTTCTGCTCTACCTTGTGGTCCAAGGTGCTCTGACAACCACTACCATTTTGGAGGGTTTGGTTTACCCTGCCTGGTTCCTTGCCTCTTCTGCTTCCAATCAACAACAAGCACAATCCTCTCAAGTATATCTCCACGCTGCGAACGGCTTGTGTCGACAGTTACTTCTGAAGGACGAATGCAATACGGATATGGTCCCTCCTACAAATGTATTAGATGTTCAGTGTATCCGAACTCGGCGGCAAGACGTATATCGCGAACCTCACTTTCCTATGCTGATCACCAATATCCCTGTCCTCGTTTCCCTAGAAAACAATCCACACGTCGCAGAACAGTCTCGTCTGGAGGCCAAAGATATGCGGCAATACTTGTGCGAAGATGAACTTTTTCGACAAGGAGTCT
Source organism: Omphalotus olearius VT 653.13 (assembly GCA_000296255.1). Lineage (NCBI taxonomy): Eukaryota > Fungi > Basidiomycota > Agaricomycetes > Agaricales > Omphalotaceae > Omphalotus > Omphalotus olearius. The sequence continues at coordinate 129,253 of JH814823.1, read as the reverse complement.
ATCACAACCTTGATGTGGTACGCGTAGCTTTCGAACGTTCAATGCAGATAGCTGAGGGGAATGGAAATGATCTCTGCAAGCCTACCGTGGCTGCACTGAGCATGATTTTGGGCGAAGCTCCAGAAGGTCTGTAATCACACATGTCTTCGCAAGTTGTAACAACTTTTGCTCATTTTGAATCGTCTAGAACTCGAACTGTCGAAGTGGCCCGACTCAGCGTCGCTGCTGAGCCCGTGGAAAATATCTGCTACTGCGATCCAGCTGCAATTCGTGCTTCGACAAATGGGACGAAATGTTGCACTGGGAACGAAAGGAACGACCGACGCCGAACTAGATCATTTGACGTCGATGATCTTCCACAATACCCTGTCCTCCGAAGAAGCTAATTTTGTTGCTCAAATGACGAAAGGGGTTGGTAGTGAAATCGCTGGAAAGGTTATTTCAAGAATTGTCAAATTTTCGTTCTTTGACTGATTTGAGTTCACAGTTCATCAATAATGGCCTTAAACATGTCGCGGATATCATCCGTGATATAGATTTCGCCTCCAGCTCATTGGCCCCAAGCTTGAGAAGGGCGGGAGAACTTCTCCGTGTTTTGATCTACGTCGTTGAGCCGTTACGAGAAGAATCTTCTGACCTGCCCTCGCTCCGCTCTGATATACAGAGTCTTTTCTTCGAGGCTCTATCGGCCAAGTTCGCAATTATCGTGGAGCTTAGAGAGAAAGACAACGCGTTGTGCAGCACGTCACAGCTCACGCAAGCCTCCATGCTTTTTGCAAGGTTTCTCCAATTCAATCTTGCCTTTCAAGGAGTATGGACAGACAAAGCAAAAGCAGCGAGTGAGAGATTACCTCTTGATGTATTTGCCCTCGTCCAAGTACGTTATTATATCTCTCATGCAATTTGAGTGTGCACTGATCGGGTTCATTTTTAGTCCCATGCCACTGGAAATAGTGCTGATCTCATCGCATACCCGTTATTACTCGATACCCTATACTACCTCATAGATGGTGAGATAGTTCTTGGCCCTCTCATCGGTATACTGATTCGCTTCTTAGAAATCCCAACTGAGTCCAAGATGGGATTTTTTGAACCATTCCGTTTTTACCCCGACATCCCACTTTCTTCTCTTTCATCCAACATTCCGCAGGATTATCGTGATCAACTTCAGTCTATCCTTTCCGAGATACCTAGTATCACCCCTGTGACTGACCTCGAAAACGCTCACAAAGATGCAGGTGGAAATTGGGTGGTTGACTCTGTCGTTTTGTATCGACCATGGGAATGGACGGAGAATCTTGGGGAACCGGCGGCACTAGATGACGAAGGCTTGGCAGACGGAAAACAGTATCTGAAAGGGAAGGAGCCCGTGAAGAACGCGGGCTCCCTTCCCCTACAGTTTTTCAGTGCCAGAGTAACTGGTGAGAGCATCTTACCATTCGCTTCACAGAACAAAGATGCAAGACTTGAGAATAATCTCCGGTCTTTGGAGGACGGATTGTCTTCTGAGAGCGTGTTCCAACGTGACTGGCGAGAGACTAGGGTCAACGTCAGCGTTGAGAGCTTGCCTGGAGGTCCTACTGCGAAACGGAGGCCTGAACATGGCGTGGTTCTCGGCTCGTTGGTACCCGGAGGCCCTGAGAGAGGTGAACGACGAGCAACTCCCAGAGTTTCACCTGTCTCTACTTCAGGGCATTCTCGATCTTCTGGCGCGTCTATGCCCCATCAGAGTCCGGGACATTCTGCCTTCAATCGGTTGTCCAATTCTGCAGCGAGCGAGATTATAGACGTGGACAGTCTTCCGAATATAGCTACCTCAAGAGCAGGACGCCCAGGTAAACGAAAGACCCCTGCGGACAGTGACGAGGAGATCATCATCGTCGACGGACCTGCTCCTGTTGCTAAAACGACAAAGAAAGCGAAAGCAGGGAGGCCCGCTGCCAAGAAAACGACAAAAAAGCGTTGATCGTCTTTTCCCCTTCGGAACCCGACAGGCTTCGGTTCATGGAATAGCTGTTTGATTATATCTGTTATCTAGCTACTTATGCTTGTTTTTGCTGTCAATGTGTGTTATGCTGTACATGTATGTAAGACCTAGTGTAGGATAGAATGACAATAATTCATAATGCATAAGATAAGAAACTGATTTACAGAAAAAATCTAACAGAGGATTTGATAGTAATGAAATACATAACGTCGATCATATTCGTGCTCGAGGGAAAAAGCCGTCCCATTTATGTTCTCTCCCAACCTCCTTCTTCTTTCCCTGCCGGATTATTGTCTGCTGGGGACTGCTCTCTCCCTGGACAGACGCGACAGCCCGAACTACAGCCTTGAGAGCAAAATCCTCTACAGGAGGATGCCGCACTTGTTCGCGGCAAGTGGGGCAGGTATATTGTGGAGAGGGTGTTCCGCCAAAGTGCTGAAGTAGGTTGGGGGCCATTTGAATATTGAACTGGCCAACTTGGACAAGGTGGTTCATATATGGGGGAAACTGGTTGTCCTGGTTGACGTTATAGTTTGGATGAACAGTCATGTGTTGCATGAGTGTCGTAGAGAACCAGTCCTTCAAGCACCCTTCACAAAAGGAGTGCCCGCATTCAGGAAGACTGATATTTCGGATCAAAATCAACTCTTTCGGAAATGTAGAAGTGACATACATGTATGGAGTCCACATCTTGAGGGTACAAATTTCACATGTGACGAAATCTTCTAGCTCCGATATTGGCTTTGGGTTGAAGTCAGTACTAGCGTGACCGATGCCGCGAAGCAAAGACGAACCACCATATTCTTTGAACTTGTAGTGGCTAATGACGCAGAAGCTCGGATTTGTGCAATATCTCTCCGATATACTTTGATCTCTTCCTTCATCTTCCTTTCTTCTAATCGGAAGTTGTCGTTCTCCTGTAATGAGCAAGATGAAGTACACGGAAGAAAGCACTGAAAACAACCAAAGACCCACTTGTTTCAACTTCTTCAGCTGTCTCTCCAATTCGACCATAGAGCTCTTGCGCTTCGCAGGCACTGAGATATCCTCGTCATCGCTGTCGGAAATTTCGATAATTTCTGAGCATACGATGGGTGTTTTTGATGCGTTTGTTTTAGCCTTGGAGTGCTTGCCATCGCTCTTGTCCGATGCTGCTGACTTTGTGAGATCTATGACAGATTGGTGGCTTTTAGCGCGAGTTACTGGCATGGCGAGACAGTCCTAGCAATGTACTTGAAAGAAATCGAAAAGGAGTAAGAATAGGAGAGGAGTTGCCACAAAGTTAGACTGTTGAACAAGCGACACAGCCACAACGCGTGACGAGATATTAGCTAACTTCCTTTGTGTGGCTGTGTGGCTTCAATGAATCCGACTCAGTCAATGCTTTTGCTCGCCCTTCTTTTGTTCTGCTTTCTCTTCCTGGGAACCGGTGGTGCTGTTCTTTTTCTTGGGCCGGACTCGCGAGAAGGGCTCCGCTGTGAACTTGAATCCTCATGGTCAAGGAAGGATTGCAGCCGGCGTACAGTTGCATCCTATGGATTCGTAAGGATCTCTTCAGTGAACCTGGCCATGGATTTTACCAGACTGAGACAAAAGAAAGGAGCTTCCTCGATTTGAGCAAGTATGCTCGGGATTGTCCTCAGCGTCTCGACAATTGTTCAAGAGGTTGAGGTATCTACGTGTGAAATAGTCACCGAAAAACTGAAGTATGCTCATGATGCTTCTACATCACGAGCCAGGGGCAGGAAGGCCAAGAACTGCGACATTTCTCTTCCGGGTCCGCTTTCTTCTCAAGAAATCCTGCCAAGACATTCAGATCAGTTCAACGATACCAAGAATTCGGAGAGACCGACTCTTTGGAGCCTGGAGGTTGACAGACCAAAAAATACCGACCAGGAACACCCGATTTTTGCGCTGTACGTCTTGTCTCGAACACATGTCAGAATGATATCTGATGATAACTTCCTCACAACTGTAAAGTATGGACCAACGGGAGCATGCTGATTTCTTATCGAGACACTCAACCTGGTTATAGCCGGTGTGATCGAGGGAGATTATGTCTGATTTGAGCTTGCAACATTTCGGGGAGCGCCCAAAAAGCGGAATCCTCAAATGGTGACAGACGTACAACTGTTTGCTTTTGATTCGATTTCTCTGGCATGGTAGTTACATCCTCTCCCGGGTTCGGTCTCGATGTTCATGACCCTGCTAATATCAATATTCCGAGCCATTTTCAAGCTTCGGCGAGCATTCAAGTGTCCTCATTGGATCTCAACCGTTTTGTCCGTTTTGTCCCCCACCACATATACGCCTTCTCTGGTTGCTCCACAGCTCTCCCAGGAAGTCAACGTCGGGTGTATTCGATCAGTGTTTGTCCTTTCGCAAGGTGGGTCTCAATTGACGTAGCAATCTTGGGTTTATCATTTCCTGCTGCACAACAGAGCCTGAAGCACACTCATACGTTGGATCCGTGTATTCGGTTCTGCAGATTCGCGTTTTGAAGGTCGCATGAACCGGCGTGCCCACGGCTTTCATGTTTACGGTTTGTATTTTGGTGATCGTGGAAGTTCAATAGTATTCAACGTGCTCCATCCGTCAGCTTGGACCGATTTGTGATGTCTCTTCTTCACATTGTGCGAAAATGACAGGCTTTCGACCATTCAACGTTCCCAGCCCCGGTTTAATGGATCCCGAGCGCGAATTGTCTTTCATCGACAAGTCGTGCTCTCAGCCGCGATAATGTCTTCTCATCTGCAGCGTGCATAGCTCTAGGAAACCTATAAAAGCCAGTGAGGTTTCGCGTTTTGAACTACAAGCCTGAGATCTGCTCGACTGCTTCGACTC